>CAMZMU010000118.1:21285326-21533883 GCA_947311845.1 Poa pratensis
CCAACAACCGAGGCAGCCGAACCTACCAGTTGGATGCCTTCAAATCCAAGTGCGCACGACACTCGATACTTTGCCCTGATGCCAGTCGACTCGGCGCAAGGGTGGAGGAAAAAGGTGTTTTTGTGCGCGTCGTACCAGGATGGGGTCCCAGCATTTTCGACTGCTGGTATAGCCGCTAGGAGAAGGGCCTGGGATCATGAGCTTTCGACTGAAGAAATGGCGGAAGCGACGCCTCTGCTGGAGACGATTGGGAGGACTGCTAAACAACATCACTAGTGTGCATCTTATTGCCACCTTTGTGAAGATGCGGGTGTGGCCGATGCGCGCGAGCTCACCTATGTGGCAGTATGAAGGTCCTCTCGACTCACCCGAATGAACAAGGAGAAGCTGTCTAGGAGTGAGCTGGTGTCACATGTGCGGTCCATCACAAGCACGAAAGCCAGCGAGCCTGCAACGTCGATGCCCTGTCGTCTTATGGGGCTGAAAAGCCTTTGCCATAGGTTAGTGAAACTATCGAGTCTATGATCTTGTTTTTGTTATTCTACTGTGCATCTTTGTGACTTTTGACTGCTGTATTTTGTATGCAGGACCACCTCGACTACCTCGACTATTCCTCCTCTTCCCGAAGATGGCCCAACTCATGAAACAGAGGTGATGGTAGAAGCGAAGGGAGGAGATGAATCGCCTCTACCTTCGGCTACCACATCTCCACAGAAGAGGTCGAAGAGGAAAGGGTTGAAGAAGCACAGGAAAGGAGCTTGCCACGACTGATGATGTGAGCGAGGTCCCTACTCGCAAGCGCCATCGGGCGGCCCAAGTTGTGTCGTCCTCCACGAGTTCATCGCGAAGGAATCAGATGTGAGAGATGACGGAAACTCGGGCTCGTCTCCTATGACCACCGCTGCTCCTTTGGACGTGAGCCCGTTGAGCTCGGTTCCTCCTCCTCAGTTGGGTGGAGAGCTATGTTTTGGAGGTCCCAATTTTGACAACCTTGATAGCGAAGAGGAAGAAGAGCACAGGTATGCGTCTGAACTCCTTTGTACTCAAGTTTTTGCCTTGTTGATAGTCTTGCTCATGTTGTATGTCTTATGCTCTCATAGTGCCGAGACTGTGTGACCTCCAACTCCTCCAACCGAGAGAGCTTCGACTCCGATCAGCCAGAAGCTTCTCCTGTTGCGGTTGAGGTTGTGAAAATAGCAGCCACAGTCACTACCATTGAGGCTGCCAAGATTGCGAGTACGTCGACTCTGGAAATTGGGACTTCTGCTGCCAAGCCTGCACCTTGGGTTGAACACGTAAGTGTAGTTTGTCGAGTCCTCATTCTGGGACTATTTGTGTATAGCTTATGCTAGTTCCATGTGCATGCAACCCTTCTACCTCAACCTGGTGGAATCAGGCAAAGCATTCGTCCAGTTGAACAGGAGAGGGATAATCTGCGCGTTGTCACGGAGCAACTCAGCCGTAAGTGTTTGACTTCTGTATGTCTTTGCTTTGTCGATTGTGAATGACATCTGGCCATCTATCTCAGGTGACAAGGCATCTGCTGAGTCCCGGGTTAAAGAGCTAGAAGATGCACTCGCCAAGCAGCGCGCTGAGTCGAAGAAGGCTTGGAGGATGCCAAGAACTTGCTGCCTTGCGCGAGAAAGATTATGCTGAGCGCTTGGCTAGCCTCACCCGAGACGTGGGCGGTGAGTTGAATTTTGCCACTTTTGTCTACTCTTTTGCCACCGAAAGTTGTGTAAAAGTTTCTGTTCTTTCTGCTTTTTTGAAGGAGCTGTTGGCGCACCGCTGGGTGTAGGACCAGTCGAGTGGCGATGTATCCCTTGACCGTGCTATTGGCGACCTGGACGTCGTCTCCCCCAAGCCAAGGATGCACTCGCCAAGTCTACGAGCACGCTCGGCGCCGTGTACAAGGACGTGTTCCCGTCTAGCCAACCTCCTTCGACTGTGGATGGCTTCGCTGACGTCTGGGCCAGGAACTTGACTATGACAACTTTGCTCGCACTTTGACGGTACGCGGCTCAGAGACCACCCTCAAACTCCTTTTAGGTCATGGGATAAGGGTGATTCAAAGCCGCTCTGTCTGATTTCCCTCGTAAGCCGGCGGGAAGCTGGTGTCCCTAAGCATGTGAACGAGCCAGCGCGAAGTTGGCTGAAATTTTTATGACCACCATGGAGCGCCGAGCAGCAGAGGTCGCCCGTGCGAGTAGGGCTAGGTCAGAGTCGATGTCTGAGAAGTAGGGCAGCCGTGCCTTTTATGCCTTGTAATTAAACTTATGACCATGCGAGTATGCATGTGCTTTTGCTACCTTGTATGAATTTATTTCCTCATTATGATCCTGCTTGTAAGGCTGTGTGTTGTTACTCGCCTAAGCTTTGTGATGAGTTTCTCATGAAACTTTTATGATGTTTGGAACAGAAACGGCCAGCCGCCACTTCATCCAGCTCGTCGCGGCATCGTGCCCCTACTCGATCTCGAGCTCAGGTGGCAAACGATGCCGCAGTATACGTTATATGAAGGCTCGACTGCGAAACTGGAGCAAGAGCTGGGAGCGCCCGAAGTGAGCTGGATAGGATGAGGGCGAGGCCTGCTTTACCCACTCAACGGGAGGAGTATGTGCTTGGCGAGATGGAGATCGTGAACAGACAGCTCGAGTGTAAGCATGACTGCCTTGATTCATGAGTTCCATCTGTCTTTTTTGTTCACCCAACTTGTGTTGTAGGTTTTGTTCAGATTTCCAGGCGGAGCAGGCTCATGTAGAGAGCAGTTGAACAATGCGACTAACGAACCCACGACTGGGTCAGCACTTTCGCTTGGATAAGCACCGAGCACGCATTCGCGACTCTGCAGGATCGAGTGGCGGAGCACTATGCTTCTTGAGTTATGCAGGTCGGCCTTCAGTCGAATCAACCAGACGCTTTTTCCGACTGGGCCGCAACTCAAGGAATCCACGCGCTTGCTCGGGCTTTTCCGGAGTAGGTCCATTCGAGCTTTATCACCCAGAAGCTTGTGGATGGAGCCAACGCAACGATGGCATACATCCGAAGTCAGCGTCGAATTGCGCTACGCCACCCGTGCCTGGATCGTCTTTGTCCCAGTCGCATCTTGGACGATACAGTCGATGCGAGGGTGTTGGTTGAGTTGAGTTATCACGCTCAACTTATGGGCCTGTTCTTCCAGTAAAGGACGAACCGGAAGATTAGGGTTTTTCTGTATAGGGGACAGCCCCCGAGTGTAAATTTTGCCACTTGTACTTAGTACATATTTGTTCACTTGTATGTATGCAGCCCCCGAGTGTATCGAGTGGGGTTTATGAAAAACACTTTATAGAACATGAATTCTACACCCCGAGTGCTCGAGTGAGGCTGTGAATTTTTGCGATGTTTGAAGCTTCAACTCATGTTATTGAGCAACTTTTTGTTTATGTATGATTTTTACGACCCAGCCCCCGAGTATTCGAGTGCGGCTGGGTATTATGTTTGAAGGAGCGAGAGCTCATGTTTTGAAGTAGCGCCCCCGAGTTCGGGTGAGGCTAAGTTGTGCGAGTAGTAAACAGGGAGAAAATGAGGAATTTATTGACTATATTCCATTTATGAATGTTAGGCTGCAGGCCTCATTAAAAACCTTCCAGTCCCCTTAGGTACCCTGGTAAGGAAAAGAGCGCGTCTGAAACCTGCAGCCATCCGACATATGTGCCTATTACATTATGCGACTGAGCAATCTAAGCATAGAAACGGCGCAGCTGCGCAACGTTCCAAGGATTATGCGAGAGTTCGCCTGTCTTCGCGTGCTTCAGTCTGTATGCTCCACCACCAATGACCTCGGTGATGATGAAGGGTCCTTCCCATGGAGAAGCAAGTTTATGCACCTTCTTTTGCTTCAGTCGAAGTACCAATCGCCAACCTCGAAGGACCTGGTACGCAGTCGACGGCTGTGATAGTTGCGTAGATCTTGCTGGTAGACAGCTGTGCGTGCTAGCGCCGTGTTGCGTGCTTCTTCGAGCAAGTCGACTGCATCTTCGAGTGCTTCATCTGCATCTTCTTCGTTGTATGCTTCGACTCTTGGTGCATTGAACCTTACGTCTGATGGCAGGATTGCCTCTGCGCCGTAGACCATGAAGAATGGGTAATTTGTTGAGGCGTTGGGAGTTGTGCGTAGCTCCATAGCACAGATGGAAGTTCTTCGACCCAAGCACCCGCGCCTTTTGAGTGGCACCAGGAGGCGTTTCTTGATTCCACTCGTCACAAGCCCATTGGCCTTTTCGACTTGGCCATTGATTGCGGGTGTGCCACGGATGCATAGTTGAGCGTGATATCTTGCTCTTTGCAGAAGGTTCGAATTCTTCAGCCGTGAAGTTTGTACCGTTATCAGTGATGATGCTACTTGGCACACCAAAGCGGTATATGATGGATTTTATGAAATTGACTGCTGTAGTGGCAGTCGAACTTGTGATAGGGACTGCTTCAATCCACTTGGTGAACTTGTCGACTGCCACCAGAAGGTGAGTATGCCCTCCATGGGAGGATTTTTTGAGTGGCCCAACCATATCGAGCCCCCACTGGGCGAAGGGCCAGGCCAATGGTATTGTCTTCAACGCCGATGCGGGTGCGTGCGGCTTTGTGGCGAATTTTTGACAGCCGATGCACCTTTTGACTATGTCCTCCGCGTCTTTGAGTGCTGTGGGCCAGTAGAAGCCTGCGCGAAAGGCTTTGGCTACGAGTGATCGACTGCTGGCATGATGCCCGCAGGTACCTGCATGAATATCACGAAGGATGGCTTGGCCATCTTCAAATGCTATGCAACGTTGGAACATACCTGATATGCTGCGTTTGTATAGTTCACCGTTGATGACAGTGTATGCTTTAGATCGTCGAGTGACGCGTCTTGACTCTGTTATGTCTTCGGGTACCTCGCCGCGGAGTATGTATGCGAGGAAAGGTTGAGTCCAAGTTGGCTCGATGAGGAGTACCTCGACTGGCGGGTCCTCTGTGCTAGGTGCTTTGCTCTTGGCTGGTGCGGCTGATGTAGGAGTGCTCGCTTTTTTTGATGGATCTGTGCTCGATGCGCTCGAAGAAGACACCAGGTGGAACTGGTGCTTTGGTCGCGCCAATGTTGGCTAACTTATCTGCTTCTTCATTGCTCTCACGCCCTATGTGCCGCAACTCGCAGCCTTCGAAGCTGCCCTCCATGATGTTGTACAGGTCACGGTAGGCGATCATGTTATCTGCGATTGCATCGCAGGCCTTCATTGTTTGCTGCACCACAAGATTCGAGTCACCGTAGATCATCAGTCGAGTGCACCCGAGGGCTTTGGCCATCCTCATGCCATGGATCAGGGCCTCGTACTCGCTTCGTTATTGGATGGGAACTCGAATCCCATTGCAGGATATAGCGAGCTTGTCGCCTTTTGGTGATATGAGGATGACACCTGCGCCTGCGCCTTCGTTTTTCTTCGAGCCGTCAAAGTACATAGTCCATGAGTTGGACACATCTGGCTCCTGGCAGCTGAGCTTCGATCCACTCGGTGTGGAAGTCAGGTAAACTTGTGCTTTGATGGCCTTCGGGTAATCATACTTGATGTCTCGTGGTGCTAGCTCGATGAGCCATTTTGCTACTCGCCCAGTTGCGTTGGGGTTTGTGAGGATGTCCCCGATCCCTGAGGTGCTGATTACAGTGATCGGGTGCTCGGAGAAGTAATGCGTCAGCTTCCTTGAGGACATGAACACGGCGTAGGCCAGCTTTTGATAGTGCGGGTACCGCTGCTTTGATGTGGAGAGCACTTCACTCAAGTAATAGACTGGACGTTGTATGCTTTGGGCGTGTCCCTCCTCCCTTCGTTCGACTACCAGTACGGTGCTCACCACCCTGTTAGTTGCAGAGACATATAGGTATAGTGGCTCGCGTTCCCTTGGTGCGACGAGGATTGGAGGGCTTGTGAGGACTCGCTTGAGGTCCGTGAAGGCTGCTTCTTGCGTCCACTCGAATTTGTCTGCTTTCTTCATCAGTCGATAGAACGGGAGTGCTTTTTCGCCTAGCTTGCTGATGAATCGACTGAGTGCTGCTACTCGACCCGCCAACTTTTGCACGTCATGGAGCTTTGAAGGCCTTTGCATCGTCAAGATGGCCTGTATTTTCTCCGGGTCTGCCTCGATTCCTCGAGCTGAGACTAGATACCCGAGGAGTTGCCCGGCTGGCACGCCGAACGTGCACTTCTTCGGGTTGAGCTTGATGTGGAAGCGTTTGAGGTTTGCGAACGTCTCTCGCAAGTCATCGAGTAGTGTGTTTTCCTCTCTTGTGGTGATGACGATGTCATCTACGTAGACCTGGACGTTTCGCCCAATTTGCTTCTTGAGGCAGTCTTGCATCATGCGCTGGTAGGTTGCGCCTGCGTTCTTGAGCCCGAAAGGCATTGTGTGTAGCAGTAGACCCCGAGTGGGGTTATGAACGCCGTTTTCTCTTCATCCTCTTCCTTCATCCTTATCTGGTGGTAACCCGAGTAAGCATCCAGGAAGGACAAGCGAGCGCACCCGGCGGTGGAGTCGACGATCTGGTCGATTCGAGGTAGTGGAAAGTGATCCTTTGGACAACACTTATTGAGTGCTGTGAAATCTACGCACATCCGAAGGATATCTGTGTTCTTCTTTCTACGAGTACGGGGTTGGCCACCCATTGTGATTTCTCTGATGAAACCTGCTGCGAGTAGTCTGTCGACTTCGGCTTCGACTGGTTCTTTTTGGGCCGGATATGCGGCGCATTGTTTGCTTGACTGGTTTAGCATCTGGAAATAATTGGAGAGAGTGCTCGGCGAATTCCCTGGGAATACCTGGCATGTCGGCTGGACACCATGCAAATATATCCCAGTTCTCACGGAGGAATTCGACGAGCGCGCTTTCCTATGCGATAGGCAGACTCGACGAGACATTGACTGTCTTGGTCGGGTCAGTCGGGTGCACCTGATGCGATCTTGTGTCATTGGTGGCATTGAATGCTCTGTCGACTGCCACCTTTTGTGTTCTGGCATAAGTGTTCGATCGTTGGAGACCGCTAGATCGCGAGTGTTGCTTCCATGCCAAACATCTCAGAGATTTTGCTAAACTCTCGGTCGCAAGAGTCAGACTTTTGGAAGTTCCCTTGACTGTGATTACTCCTTTTGGTCCAGGCATCTTTAGCTGGAGGTATGCGTAGTGTGGCACCGCCATGAATCGAGCGAACGTCGGGCGTCCAAGTATAGCATGGTATTGTGACTTCCAGTCGACAACTTCGAACTCAATCGACTCTGTCCTGAAGTGGTTCTTGTCCCCGAACGTTACGTCGAGTTGTATGGTGCCTTCTGGGCTTATTGCTTTCCTGGGACGATACCGTGAAAGGTATTTGAAGATCTTGGCAGGTTTTCGACTGACCTGTTCATTTTGCGGAGCGTATCTGCGAAGATGATGTTTATGCCGCTGCCACCATCCATGAAACCTTGGACATGGCGTAGCCTCCAATTTGTGCATCGAGTACCAGAGCAGAGTGCCCTGGACGAACAACCGATGGAGGGTGGTCCTCTCTGCTGAAGCTTATTGCGGTTTCAGAACCCTTCAAGAATTCAGTTACAGCAGGAGGTGACATGACCGCCATGTTTACTTGTCGAGTGCGAAGTTTTTGCTCCCTGTTGGAAGGGCGACCTTTCTGTATCATGTACATCTGCCCTTGGGGCGGAGGGTACTGTGGTTCGTCCACCCGAGGTACGGGCTGTATGGCACCCGCGAGATTTCCGCCTGCGGCAGGCTGTGGTGGTGGTGGTGGTGCCATCAGACGGGCACGTTGTTTGGCTGAGGCACAGGTGCAGGCAGGTGCGTTTGTGGCTGTTGCCTTTCTGAGTTATATAATCAGTCGCCATTTGGTCGAACTCCCTGCAGTTTCTCATCGAGTGATTGGAGCGCAGTTTTCCGTCTTCCCCTTGTACAGGTGGAATCTGCAATCAGCATCCATCTTTTCTTCGAATGATCGCTCGGATTGTGTGCCGATCGTGACTTGCGCCAGTCTTTCCTCTTGTAGCTATCACTGCGTTGGCCGCGGTCTCGACTGTCCGGCGATCATCTCGACTGTCCGTCGATCATCTCGACTGTCCCGTCGATCTTCTGACCGCGGTCGCTTCTGTCTTGGTCGTTGCGGGGTGTGGAGAACCCAGCCGCCATGAATTCGGGTCTGTCGTCGTCGTAGTGACGTTTTGAACGCTTGCGCCTTCGGTCGTCTCTGTATGAGTCTCTGCGGCTTCGACTGCCGCTTTCATGATTGTCACGGGGTGAGGACCCGCGTGTGGTGCGCGCCATGTCTTCTCCGTCTGCCCACTCAGTCGCTCATCAAGAGGTTAGCCACAGAGGTTGGCTTTTTGCGACCAAGTGCTTCTTTGAAGTCGCCTGGCGAGGCCCATTATGAAAGCATCCATGGCCATATCTTCTGAAATTACTCCGACTGAGTTGCGTATCTCAGTCCATCGTCTGATGTATGACCTCAACGTTTCCTGACGTTGAACGCAGGCTCGCAGTCTTCGAACGTTTTTGGGCGCTCACATAGAGGCTCGAAGTTTTTGATGAAGTCTGCGCGGAAGTGATCCCACGAGTCGTATGTTGATGGAGGTAGCCTTGAGCCAGTCGCGGGCTGTGCCTTCGAGCATGAGTCGTATGTATTGCATGGCTGTGGTGTTTGTGCCTCGCTGGCACGCGACAGCCAGCCTGTAGTCTTCCAGCCACCCGAAGGTTCCTGTCGACCCGTGTACTTGGGCTGTTCAGATGTGAGTTTGAACCCTTTGGGCATCCGTGTCTCGCGGACGCGTCGAGTGAAGCACAGAGCTCCATGTGGCTCAGGCTCTCGATCAGAGTATGAGTCGCTACTGTAAGATCTGCGTGATCTGCTCCTGGACCTGCGCCTGCGCGAGCCGCTTCTTTCCTTCGAGTGGTGGCGGCGACCACTGCGATTGTGCTCTTCACGACGTGTCAACTATGGCACGATCTCGACTCCCTCCTGGAGTTTTGGATTTGGCGTATGGCCTTCGCGCTAAGGCGAGTGATTTGATCTGTTGGCGATGTAGTTTTGCATTGGGGTCATCAGCTGGAGGCTTGATTGCCTCTAGGTATGCTGCAGCGGTAAAGAGAGCACCCGCAGCTGTTTTGGGTACTGGCACTCCCTCCTCGTCGTATGTCATGAAAGAGTTGCCTAAGTTGCGGGTGAGTGCCCCCTCTCATCGGCGAGAGGTGTGACAGCCTTGATCTGGGTCTTGTGTCTGCTCGCCCGGTGGAGCTCAGGAGAGCTGTCTTCTTCGCGCACTCGACAAGCTAGCTTGCTTTTTGCGTTCTTCGAGTGTTGCTCTGACCTGCCGCAGTCGAAGTGATTCCTGCCAGTTGAAGTACTGGAAGGTCAACATCTCCTCTTGTGTTGCGTCTGCTGGCATCATTGTGCACTCCTTGATGACTTTATCTGCTTTTGCTGCCATCTCAGCAGTGATTGTGAGAGTTGTGACTCCATCCGGCATAGTAACTGTGCACGGGAATTCTGTAGGCCTGCGGCTGGCCGCAGCATCTGATGATTCTGCGGCAATGGCAACGTAGACCTGCTGGGGTATCACCCGAGGGTATGTATATGTGTTTTTGAGTCCCATCTTGGACTCGACGTCGTCATCAAGGCTCATGTCAGAGTCGATATGCCCATCGAGTGGTCCGTCTGGACGGATCTCGCTGTCGATGCCTTCATCGCCTATGCTCATCTCAGTGTTGGAGAAGCTGTTATGAATCTCGAAGTCGAGGTTGTTGTTGGTGCAGATCTCGGAGTCGACGTGGTTGTCGATATGAGTTTCAGGTTCGTCGAAGTCGCTGAGGGAGATCTCGCAGTCGAAAGTGTCCTCGAGTGGGAGATCGAGCTCGGGGTCGTTTGTGCGGTATGCTGATTCGGCCTCCTCACCTTGAAGTTCCTCCATGAGCTTGTTCATCTCTCGAGTCGACATGGTTGTTGCAGACGAGCAAGATCGGAGGATCGACGATGGTATGGACGCGGTTGATGGATCCGCAGTCGAAGGAGCCGCAACCGATGGAGCCTCGGGTGCGGAAGTCGCGAGTTGGCGTGGATCTGTCAAGTCCTGCACACCAAGCTTGTTTACGAAAAAATTGAACGAACCAACAGTAAACCCAAACCTGACTCGAGATCGGAGAAGGTCTCCTGGAATTCTGGCGAGTGTGGCTCGAAATCCATCAGAGGATCTGATGTGCTTTTTGCAGGTGAAGCTGGCGTGCTGCCGTTTGTCGAGTGATTTGGCGAGTTGCCGTGTGCCGCCGAGTAGGCGAGTTCTGGTTTGTTGATGCAGCCGGCGAGTTGCCGTTTGTAGATCCGATCGATGAGTCGCCGTTTTCCGATGGAACCGAAGGAACCGTGAGTCCAGCACTATTCTTTCCCACAGACGGCGCCAATTGACGAGGTGTACACTCATCAAATCCCATGGTTAAGGACCTAGGGTTGAGATTATGGGGAGAGAACGTGGTAGTACTGGTAGTTTCGTCGGCTGACAAGCAGAGGCAAAGATTTACCCAGGTTCAGGCCCCTCGGGTGGAGGTAAAGACCCTACTTCCTGCTTGTCTGTTATTGATCGTGTAAGATTATGAGGTTACAAGGTGGCTCCGGCGAGATGTCGATCTCGCTAGAGATTTGGTGGTTCGAGTATGGCTTGGTCCCTAGATCGGAACCCCTCCCAGCCTTTAAATAGGCTGGGTCTCGGGAGTTCGTAACCGACCTAGTTTACACGTAAGGAAAGTTCTAACCGACTATGCACTAGTACAGAACGACACATCGGAAACGGGCCAAAAACCCCTTCGGCAATGGAGAAAGGGTCCGTGTCCCCGCTTCCGATACTGATGTGGGGGCCCTCATCGGTAACGGTGGCAGAACACCGTTTCCGATGTGAGAAAATTTCGGCATCGGAGCCTCCGGCTCTCCGTTACCAATGTGTGACCATTTCGGCAACGGAGGGTTTTGTCCTCCGTTACCATGTGGTATCATGTCGGCAACGGCTATTTCTGTTTGCCCGTTTCCTATGTCTAATTGCAAGCTAATAGTAATTAGCTGCGCTTGCACGCCCGTGCTACAGCAATTATTTAGCAGACATTCAGCAATACAAGTTTACAACAATCATATGAACACAAAGTTTACAGCAAATGTTGGAATACAAGTTCACAGCTATTGCTATTGCTACAAATACAAAGTTTTCAGCCATTGTTCGGAAAAAAGTGGACACAATTTAAAGAAGTTACACCACAATGGTGACAACAATTGTTTTGGAAAAATCTATAGTCTCACCAGCGAGAATGCCGGTATGGACAGGTGAACAAATGCCGAATAGGATCTCATGATCATGGATTAGGGTCGTGTAGTTTTCCCTCCTTGCTTACGATGTGTTTAAGGACGAACGCAGCAAACTTGCCTCTCACCATCGTAAGAACATCCTTCTTCAAAGGTGCACGTCCCATTCCACCTATAAGCTGCAGGCAGATTCTTAGTTAGGTATCTTTCGTCATGTATGTCTGCAAATATTGTTAGGAAACATGAATTGTTGATGATGTCGTGGATTACTAACCGAATCGAGGCTTGGCAGACTTCTCGAGGTGGGAACGACTTTCAATATTGCATTGCACACATAATACCCACAAAGATTTGTACCAGGTGGTTGCTGAGGGCACTGTAATGTTGGTGACAAAATCGCTCACTTAGTTTGGTTTGCTAGCAGGTATTTGTGAAAACTAGGAATAAAGTAGCAACTGTTACCGGGTTAACTTGTACGTGACTCAATATGGCCTCCTGTTCTCCTCTCTTGGCCAACGGTCTCTTGATTATCGTCAAGTACTTTTCGAACACACTACAAAAGTAATGAGTTGGCGGATTGAGAAAACAACACGTGAAAGTTAAATCATAAAGTAAACTAGGGAACGATGTAATACCTGTTCAAGAATTCCTCCAAGGGTGTATAATTTATACTTCCAAGTAGGGAATCTATATACAATACCTTGTTCTGTTTAGGAATGATGACAGCTAAGAACCAGTGAGAACTGCAAAGGAAAATAACAAACTTACGCCTGATGGTAAGGAAGCAGGATGTACAGATAATTTTTGATAACAAACTTACGCCTGATTGTAAGGAAGCAGGATCAACTCTTTGTCTTGATAATGAGTCAACGCTTTCACAGCATAGTTGAATATATCGTCGTATCCATTGCTGCAGATGTTCGTGTAATTGATAAGAGCCGGATCAAGGAAACCTACCGGTTCTTTCCTGCGGTTGCACTCGAATACCTGGCTCCTAAGTACAAGAAAGAGAATAGTTAGCATGTACTGAACAGAAGAAAGCTATTAAAATGTGAAAAGTATTTGTAAGGCACATACAATGTGAACAAACGCATGAACGTGCCATCAACAGTATTCAGGTTGAAAACTTGGAACATCTCTGAAAACTCCCAGTTATAACGAACGTCACCTTCGACGCCGTAAAAATCCTCTTTCCTGACACTGAAGGTCATCTCCTTATTCTCTTCACAACATAGGAGGTACTTTTCATGAAGCTGCTGGCAAGCCAAGCCTGATCTTTGTAATCCATCTCTAGTCAACAATGGCTGTCCACGCACGTATTTGGGGCCACTTTGCACCTCTGCATTGTATTTCTTATTAAATTCTTCGTCATCTAGGTATTGGTGCAATTTTTTTTATTTTTAATGGTCTTGGGCTTGGGCTTCATCGGGGTTCTATTTATCGGGGCCATCTTGGCATGGTCCTTCGCCCGGACGGGTGTGGTGCCTCTACGTGTCCGAACAAGTTGGGGCGGAGGCGGAGGCGGCAGATGAGCCTGCTGTGGCTGAGGAGGCAGGGACGGCAGTTGAGCCTCCTGTGACTGAGGCGGAGGCGGCAGATAAGCCTGCTGTGGCTGAGGCGGAGGCGGAGGAGGCGTAGGCGGTGTTGGTGTAGCTTCAACCAAGTTGGTGGTGTTGTTCACCACAAGGGCAGTAGGTGAGTTACCATCGACAGGCGGTGTTGGTGTGGCTTCACAACTCTGTGCAACCGTTGTATCTTCAACTGCTTGTTCTCTGGAAGGCTGTTTGGCCGCAATATCAAGGAGGAGCTGTGCTGAACGGAGGCCTTCAGACGACGCCATCTGTCGAGAAGCTGTTGAGGTGGATGGCAGGGCACTGAGAAGAGAAATCTCCTTCTTGGGCCACTGTACGTATCTCAGCTTAGCCTGGCCCAAGCTTTGTACGTCTGCATCGACGCAGGTGTTAAATAGCAAGATGCCTTCGAAGCCAGGCATGACCTTGTCCACAAAGCACATTGCAAAACCTGGCTTTAAGGGCACACCATCCACTTGAGGTACCACATCGGTAGGTGGCTGAACCATACCTAGTGCTGCCACCAGGGGATGATGCGTCATCACGGTTACAGGCACATGTAGTTTGCATCTCACCGGGCTCGTGATGTCGTCCACAGCATATTTGCCGGTGTCTACAAGACCATCAACCGACAATGATCCACAACTACTCCTGGCTGCAGGGCACTCCCCCCTACCGGGATCAAGGTGACCGTCTCGAAGATGCTTAACGATATTGGCCGTAATATTTGTCTCTAGTGCTTTCATTTGAGCGTCATGTCTGGCCTTTTTCATTGCCTGCCTTTCAGCCTGGTCTATCGCGAAAGCCTTCTTGTGGCCAACATGGGTGCCGTACGTCCGAGACCGACCAGAGGGCTCAGGCGTAGCCAAAGCTTTTGAGAGAATGTCATCTTTCCCTCGTGCCAGAATCTCTCCGCTGTCCTTTTTATTTTTCAGCTCCAGCTGGAGATAAGACAAGTAGTACACTGAATTCAGTACACAAGGAAATATTGTGTCAGTTAAGGAGGAAACAACTTAGGTTATATATGGTTATTACCATTGTTTTATGTAACTTTTGGGTCTCGGGGTGAGTTATAACAAGTTCACCAACTTCGTTTGTTTTAGACCTCGCCCTCAAGAAGTCTCGTGCCCGTTCACCTTCAAGATCAGAGTAAGGAACCGTGCCCCCCGAAGCAACTGCTTCTTCATCCTGTTTTCTCCATATGGGCTTCGAACCAGCATATCCAAGAACCCCCATATTGTGGGGATGCTTGTTTTTACTGATGAGGGCGCTGCCGGCTTTACTCTTTGTTAGGAACTCCTCCGTCCTCCTATACTTCTTGAACTCCTTCCAGTCGTCAGGTTTAATGAAGGGGTATACAAGTGTAGCATCCCGATTTTTCTTCTGGAATTTGGAGTACAGACGGTGCCTGAAGTTACGGAACGAATCCTTTGCTTTAGAAAGAGCAGCAGCTTGAACTGCAGGCTTCCATTCCTCATTTGCGAGCTGGAACTGGCTCATTATGGCGTTGACGATGAAAGTCTTTTCTTCTGGAGTGACTTGACTCCAGTCGTCAACCGTAATGGGGACCTTTTCCCTGACTACACACCCACACAATGTCTTAAATTTCCTATGTGCCTTGACTGGTTTCAACGGGGCACCAGTTTTCTTGTCAATCATCTCCACTGTAAATGTTCCTCTTGGCTTTAGGGTTGGTTTTCTAATTCCTCGACCCCTTTGTTTCATGATAAACTGATCCTGCTGCGAGGATGAGCTCGAGGACCCTTCATCACCAGACGACAGCTCTGAATAACAGGTGAATAATAGAAGGTGGATCTAATTAAAACTAAAAGGTCCGACTTTACAGTGTGTAATACAGTTAATCAGCACAACTAACCTGTCCCAAGTGTGTCTCCGGCATGTATGAGGTCGCCGCTGTCTGCCCCTTCCTCTATTGCGGGCAAATCTGTGGCGGCAGCAGCTCCGGGAGCCAAATCAGTGGAGACGGCGGCCAGATCTGTGGCGGCAGCATCTCCGGGAGCCAAATCAGTGGAGACGGCGGCCGCGGTTGTCGCCTGAGGGGGGGCATAGAGCCCACCCTCTGGGCGTCTTCGCTGACCACGGCGTCGGCGCGACGCCGTCGTAGCCTGGAGCTGCCCCGCGGCGTGGGTTGGGGGACGGCCAGGGAAGCCGTCTGCGCCGCAAGGGCGGCCCGAGTAGTCCGCATAACTAACTCAGCTGAGACCGTGGGGGGGGACGGCCAGGGAAGCCGCCTGCGCCGCAAGGGCGGCCCGAGTAGTCCGCATAATGAACTCAGCTGAGCGTGAGTACGCCGCCGGGGGTGGTGTTGAAGACGGTGAGCGGGGGGAAATGCGAGGGGTGGTAGGTTGGTCCCCAAAGTTTAAGTCTGGAAGTAGGGTTTATGTCACATCGGCAACGGTGCATTCAAAAAAACCGTTGCCGATGTGGTATAAATAAATTATATTTCGGAATTTGAATAAACGTAGCGTTTACGGTTGAAAATTAAGAAATAACAACAGCACATTACTTTGCCAATTAAGAAATACAATTATCACTTTAGGGTACAAATTAATTTGCTCATTCTTCGTCCTCCTCTAGTAAAACTGGATCAACCTGAATATTTCCTTTGTAAATTGCCCCATCGGAGTGATCATCTCTTGCGTAAAAGCCATCTCCAGGAGCCTGTCGGTCATTGATCTGTATGCGTTCTCCAGTTGCTGGCAAGTCTTCATACTGGTTGTACTCTTCTTCATCAGTAACGTCATCCACCCCAACGATCTTCCTTTTCCCATTCATCACAACATGGCAATTTTTATGTAGTAGGTCTTTGACATAGAAGATCTGGGTGGCTTGGGTAGCTAAAACGAAAGGTTCATCTTTGTATCCCAATTCGTTGAGATTGACATATGTAGTGCCGTACTGGTCAACTTTCGCATGACCCAGTTTGACCCATTTGCATTTAAACAATGGAACCGTGAGTAATGTATCGTACTCCAGCTCCCAAATCTCCTCAATTACTCCATAGTACCAATCCTTCCTCCCATTCGGATCTACCGCTTCCACTTTAATAGAGCTATTCTGATACATGGTCTTGTTGTCTCTATTCTTTGTATAAAAGGTGTAGCCATTCAGGTCATATGCTTCCCATTTATGAACCGTAAAGTTTGGCTTTCTTGCCAAACTTTTTAAAGTCTCGTCATCATCTCCGACACAATTCGTCATCAGCCAATCAGCGAATCTCTGGCTGTGCAGTTTCAAGACTTGTGCTTCCTTCTGATTCTCTGTCAAGCCTCGGCCTCCTAGCTCAATTCTAAGTAGATCCTTGTGAGCATCCACATATGGTGTAACGACTGCAAGGTGCTGCAATACGTACAAATGTGCTTTCTCAAATAATTCACACTCTGGCCAACATGATTTATCTTTCATTAACCCTTTTCCATCTAGCCTCCCCTCATGCCTGGACAGAGGCACCCCGATAGGTCGGTGGCCATCCATGTAGCTGATGAAATACTCAACCACCTCCTCCGAAAGATATCCTTCAACGATACTTGCCTCTGGCCGATACCTGTTACGGACGTAGTGCTTGAGTATACCCATGAAGCGCTCGAACGGATACATAGTGCGCAGATACACTGGACCACATTGCTTTATCTCATAAACAATGTGTACAATTAGATGGACCATTACGTCGAAAAACGAAGGGGGGAAGAACATCTCCAGCTGGCAGATAGTCTTCACAACATCTTCTTGCAATCTGTCTAATTTGAATGGATCTATTACCTTCTGGTATATAGCGTTGAAAAAATCACATAACCTCATGAGAGCCTCTCGAACGGGTTTAGGCAACATATTTCTAATTGCCACAGGGAGCATCTGTGTCATCATCACATGGCAGTCATGTGACTTCATCCCCATCAGTTTCTTTTCTTCAAACGACACCAGAGTCCTGATGTTTGCGCAGTATGCTGACGGAACTTTCATATCATACAAGAATTGCAAGAACTCCTTCAACTCTTCCTTCGATAACTGGTAGCAAGCAGGTGGGAGGTACCACTGCCCATTAGGCTTCTCTTGTGGCTTCAACTTTTTCCTTTTATATTTCAATGCAAGAATATCCAGCCGTGAATTCATACCATCCTTCGTTTTATCCTTGTTATTCATTACACATCCAAGAACGCTTTCAGTTACGTTTTTCTCGACATGCATGACATCGATGCAATGTTGAACGTCCAGATATGCCCAATACTTCAATGCCCAGAAAACCGATCTTTTCTTCCACACTGCCTTCTCACGAGACTGGGGTTTCTTCCCCTTACCAAAAATAGTGTGTACATCCTTCGTCTGGTCATCGACATCCGCTCCTGAAAATGGTTCTGGCGTGTCATCGGTCTCAATCGTATTATCGAACGGGGCCTTCAATCTACGATACGGGTGATTCTTTGCCAAAAACCTTCGGTGCCGCATGTACACTGTCTTCCTTGAATTCGGCAGCCAAAGACTTTTTGTTCTCTCTTTGCAAGTGACACATGCAAAGGATCCCTTCAAACTCTGCCCTGACAAGTTCGCAAGTGCAGGATAATCTTGAATGGTCAGAAACAACATTGCTCTGAGATCAAACTGTTCTCTCTTGAACGCATCATACATTCTTACCCCATCCCACAGTACTTGTAGTTCTTCGACAAGTAAACTCAAGTAAACATCAATGTCATTCCCAGGTTGTTTTGGTCCTTGAATAAGCATCGACATCATGATATACCTCTTCTTCATGCACAACCAAGGAGGAAGGTTATACATTGCTAAAAGAACTGGCCAAGTGCTATGTCTGCTGCTCATGCTGCCAAAAGGATTCATTCCATCTGTACTTAGTGCAAACCTTACATTTCTGGGGTCCCTGCCAAAGTCTGGGAACTCATAATCGATAAGCCTCCACTGTGGTCCATCAGCCGGGTGTCTGAGCAGTCCATCTTTTTTCCTTTTATCGGCATGCCAACGCATCAGCTCTGACTGCTTTGGGTCTGCATACATACGCTTCAATCTGGGTATTATTGGCAAATACCACACAACCTTGTAAGGGACTCCCGTTGTGACCTCATCCTCGCCCTTGTCTCTGTCTTTTGCTAGGTTGCGTTTGTAACGAGGAAAGTTACATATGGGACAACGCCGCATATTTTCATTTTCCCCTCGGTAGAGAATACAATCATTCTTACAAGCGTGTATCTTCACGTACTCGGCTGGAATGGGGCAGATCACCCTCTTGGCATGGTAAGTGTTCGCTGGCAAGTCATTTCCAGGTGGAAGTAATAATGCGACAAGTTTTAACAGCTTTGTGAAGCTCACATCGGATGTACTACTCTCTGCCTTGTATTTCAACAATTCTAGTGTCGCATCCAACTTGCTGAGCTTGCATTCCGGATACAGAGGTTTCTTCGAGTCCGCCGACTGACAGAGGAAATTCTTTATCTCATCATTACCTTCCATATTATTCTCCAAATCATTGATCATCTGTTCTAGGTTTTTTTGTGGACCATCGGCTCTGGTTTCATCTGGATGCACATCATCATCAGCGTTGCCCAAACCATCTCTGGCATTGACTTCATGATTATCGTTGCTCAAATCATCACGGTTGTCGGCAAAGATTGCTGGTTGTTGTTCACCGTGTTTTGACCAACATGTGTACGATTCCATAAATCCCCTCAAAATAATGTGTTCTTCTATCGTTTGTCTTCTAGGCCACAAGACTTCATTCTTACAGATAACACAAGGACAAAACATCTTCGGTTCATTACTTTCTAGCATGTGTTGCGAAGCCCTGTCCAAGAATTCAACCACACCTTGTGAGAATTCAGGACTCGTGCGACCACCGTACATCCAAGCTCGATCAAGAACCATCTAGTAAAATGGCAAACTACATATGTAAGATTTATACTCCGCGCTCCTAAATCAAAATAATTAAAAAAATAAGTAGTAGGTTTTCGGGTTATACCACCCCCCAGTAGCTGTGGAATCGGGCCCAAGCTTCCCTGCGCTGCCTCTCGACGCCGGCAACCAACGCGCTGCCTCTCGACGCCGGCAACCAACGCGCTGCCTCTCGACGCCGGCAACCACCGCGCGCCTATCGACGCCCGCAGCACAGATGTAAGATCTGGACTCCGCCTCCGCCCTCGCCTCCGCCTCGCCCTCGCCGCCGCCGCTCCTATCTTTCAGTCTTATGGGAATCTCCGCAGCTGGCTAACTCGACACCACTCATAGCGTTAGGTCTGGATGGAATCATCGGATACGGTCATCCATATTAACCGTTTACAATAATGAAAATAATGCATACGGACACGAAAATATGTCCGTTGCTCATATAAAGCAAACGGTTGCGGAAAGCACAACCGTTGCCGATGTGTCGTGGGTCGCGGGAGGATAGCCCTCGCGGGCGGCTTTTTCGCGCGGAAGGCTCGATTCTCCGTCGCCTAACTCCTGCCGTTTCCATAGAGGGGTATCCGATGTGTCGTTCTATACTAGTGATGCCTTATGACTAATCTTGGAGGATACTCCATCTTCTTAGGCCTATGGTCTTGGGCTTCGGATAGGCTCTTCGCTATTGGGCCTTAGTCGTCACATGCACCAGGTATCCTCATGGTAGGGTACCCGAGATGTATACCCATGTCAGTGACGGTTCTGGTTCCCTACTCCGACATCGTCGTGCGGGGGTGTCAGTGCTGAAGTTCGATGGCGTGTCCGGGGTCGTGTTGCCTCGGTCTGATTCTTTCAACGACAATGGTTTGTCCTACGCCAAACTACTTAGGAGGTCCAAAAAGCTGATGATCAGCGATGGAGCCGCGTCGAGCTCGGGTGAAGAGGTGATCTGTCTATTTTTTCTCTGGTGGCTGCTACGGTGGTGCCAAAAAAGATGGATAGGCGTCGGTTTGTCTCATAGGTTTACCCTATCTTTCCAGATCTGTAAGATCGGTGTATATGTACTTTGTATCTCGTATTTTATTTATCAATGAGAATCATATTACCATGCAAAAAAAAAAGTAATCAGTCTGTCTTTTCTATCAAGCTATGTTGAAGATTGGCCCTTAAATTTGGAAATTATATGTGAAAAAATTATTATGCATTTCGGTGGAGAAGTGGTTGATCATGTGGCATTATCAAACAGCCATCTGGTAGTAATTTAATGAGATGCCAAGATTGGTAGTATTAATTTAAGCCATCAATTGGAAATATAACACACTTAATCCATTTGTAAATAGAATTTTTTAGACAATAATAAATGGTGTTCGATTTACATATTCGACCTCCATTTTGCTATGTCTTAGAGGACTGGGAAATACGAACTTATGACTCGACGCTAAGAACCATCCGATCTGAAAAGTAGGATTCATGCAAATAAAAGAGAGATAAGATCTTCATTAGATGGGTATGAATATCCTATGATCCAGAAATAATTATTTATATGTTGAATGAGAAATAGCCACTTCCTTGACCTCTACCTTTTTCTAGGCACAAATAGTAGAAATTATAAATCTAATATTAGAAGATTACACAACTCAATTTCAAAAAAATAGAAGTTTTCATAATCGATTGAGAAAGTTGACGGATAATATTTTAATGACAACTCTGTTTGTGCCATTTTCACCCTACCAGCTTAAACATTTTTTATTTATCATCAATCAAAAGTAGAAATTTTTTGAAGACCCATTTATCTCTAGAAATTTGTTTGTTTATGAATGGACAGAATCTGAATCATGTTATATGTTATCTATAGGAACTAGGTTGTGTCGTGTGTGTGAGATTCCCTTGTTTTTCTACTGCCGGTACTCATCAAGTTGAAAAAACAGTGAATAAAGAAACACACTGTTGTGATCTACGGTTAGTAGCTACTCCGTATATTCATTAGAAATAGACATACAAACCGCATACGGCCGGATGTGTCATGTGTTAGATTCCATAATTTATTTAGCAAGTTGTAAGCAGTGAACAAACAAATATACCTAGTGAGATAGTTAACGTAGGTCCCGAGCCGCCCCCACCCGGGCGACTCCGGAGGCGCTCCGAGCCGCCGCCAGATCTTCCCCTTCTCGATCGATCTTGGCCGGCGCCGTCGCCGGCCACCGGCGGCGGTGACCGGCCCCCCTCTCAGCAGTTGTGGAGGGGAGGAGAGGGTGTCGAGGCTGCGTCTCGAGGGTGGCGGCGGGGCGTAGCAAGCGACACTTGGAGGCGCGGCCGTTCGGCCGGGGCCTTGATGCCGGAGCGGTGTGGAGGGAGGAGGTCGGCGCGGTGCTCCGGCGCATCTCCGGCGGCGGCGATGGCCGCCAATCCGGCCGGCGGCTGGTGGCAAATCTCGTCCGGCGAGCTGGGACCTGGGCGTGCATGGGTCAGATCGATTGCATCTAGTGCCGTTGTGCCATCTGCAACGATCCCCACACCTCTGATCTAATCCGGCCGGCGGCCGTGAGCAGATCTTGTGCGTGCACACGCCCAGCGGCCCGAGTGCATGCGTCTTGCTTGCTGCTCGAGGCATGTTGTTCCTAGACGCCGGCGACACAGGACAGCGGTGACTTGACGGCTGGTCTGCGTGACGCCTTGTCCTGCCATGGAGTGTGGTTGGATGCGCTGCTGCGGTGACCTCCCCCTTGGCTGCTGCGTCCGACGGTGTGGGGGCCTGCTGGTGTGCTCGAATAAGGATGCGGTCCTAGAGTTTCCATTCGCACAAGGATGAAGATCTGATTGTCGCCGGTCATCTTTGATCTGGCCAGATTGTCGGGTTCCGGAAAGCTCCGCTGGCGATCTTGAACTGGCTAATGCCTAGAGACTGCTAGATCGGGTGGTATTCGGTCGTGCCGGATGTAGCGGTGCGAAGCTCTGCTCTAATGCTATCATGGGCAAATCCATGGTGAAGCCAGATGGAGAATGTCATGGAAGCTGTGATCGAAGGACAGGCAATGGTGTTCGGAGTCTTTGCGTTGATGAGGAACTGGCTCAGAGTTTCAGGAATCGTGGTAGCAGTATGTAAGCTGGGGCGACAACACAGATGAAGTTCAAAGTCCTACCTTTCAGAGTGAAAATCCAAGATCTTGCCTTAATTGGTTGTGTCTGGCAATTATCTTGCTGAGGACATTGTTTTGAGAGCGGGGACTATCTTCAGGGTGAAAACCCAAGGTCTGGCCTTAATTGATTGTGTCTGGCACTGTTCTTCTTGAAGGCGTTGCTTTTGAAGATTTGGACATCAGGGGTTGTCTTGGTGGTGGTTGTGCGGCTACTGCAAGGACTGTAACTCTGTAGCGGGACTTTTCTTTTTATTTCTTCTTCTTATTGTCTTTCGGCTGTGTGCATCCGTAATAGCTTTGGTTATTGCGTTGTTGCAGAGGCTGGGTGTAATTTGTATCTCCGCGATATTAATATACATTCTTTATCTAAAAAAGTTAACGTAGGTACATTCACATTCAACATTTTGTAGTACAGATTTCCTTAATAGATTGTAAGTGTGTGGTTTTAGTGAACTTGAACTTAGCCTAATGGTAATTTTGTCTTCCAGGTCCCATAATAATAATTGAAAGAAGAAAACGCACCTCCACTCCTCGACGAAGCAATCCTTGTAGAGCTTGGGGCGGGCCTCCTTAACCTCCTTAGGCCTAAAATACACTAGTACCAAACAAGTCCTTACAGATCTTGAGGTAGCCGCGGAGGAACGGACGCAGGACGGGGATGAAGTCGCCGTAGTTGTACTCGAAGCTCTGCGCGAGGCGGCTGCGCTCGCAGTTGAGCTCCTTGAGGCGGAGGAGCAGGGGGTCGTCCATGCACTCGAACCGCCGGCCGAACATGAGGCGATACATGTTGTGGTACATCATGAGCTGCAGGTGGCGGCGGAGCACGACGCCCTCGGTGGCGGCGACGGGGTCGGCGCGGACGACGTCCACGACGGCGGCGGCCTCAGCCTCCCACCCGACGTGGTACCGCTGCACCACCTTGCCGGTGAAGATGGGCGGCGTCATGACGCGGCGTATGGTGCGCCAGTGGTCGCCGTACGGGGCGAACACCGTGTCCTGCCCCTCGTCGGTGAAGACGTCGAAGACCACATTCCGGCCGCGGGAGCCGAACTCCCCCCCCCCCCCCCCCCCCCCCCCCCGCGCGTGGAGCACCTCGCGCGCCAGAGCCGGGAGGAGACGACCACCACGTTGCGCTGGCCCATGCGGAGGAGGAAGATGTCTCCGAACCTGCGGGCCAGCGCCGCCAGGTTGCCAGATGTCGCCGACCTGGAGCCTGTTGCCGAAGATGGGCACAGAGAGGGGGCCTGGCGGCAGCCGGAGTTTGCGGCCGTGGATCTTGGACATGGTGATCGCGACCACCACGTCGCGAAGAGGGCGATGAGTAGCTTCTCCACGAAAAGAAGATCCATGGCGACTGTCAAGCGAGGTGTTTGAAGTGGATGGAGTAATGCTGAAATGGATCAAGCTGGTGAGCTTTATTCTACTTCACGGTCGAGATGCTCTGCGGAGCCCGGACACGCGGAGTAGGTACCGTGTGCTTGCTTCCACAATTTTGAATCAGTGCCAATGGCATAGTGTAGACTCGCATGTCGTAGCTAGCCGTGACGCGTAGGACATTGGGATGAGGGCGTGCGGCGCCTACTTCCCGCGCGGGTCCGTTGGTTAAGAATACTAGTTGAATTTGGCGTGCCGTCACGCCATATCCTTGGTGATTTATTTTGTACAATTTTATTTTCAGGAAAATGTTAGCCAAATTGAAGTGTTCGAACATGTTTTTATTTTGGTATGAATAAACAGTAATTTTTTGTGAGCTTTTTTGATATATTGTGTAGGATATTGAAATCTGTAGTGGTTTAAAATGTTCAAACATGTTTGTATTTCGTTGTCAATATTTAATTGAAATTAGAAAATCCATTTGAATTTGATTGTACATTTGGGGAAAGTTTGTTTGTATGGTGTCGAACTTTTGGCCAAATTGAAATGTTTAAATATATTTGTAATTTGCTATAAGTATATAGTTTTTTTTGTGAGCATTCTCGATATATTTTATGGAATATCGGTATATTGACTTAAATGTTTGCCAAATTGGAATTTGCAAACATGTTGTTTATTTTGTATAAAATTATCCAAATCTAAGCCTATTTGAATTAGTAAAGCTTTTTTTTGGGTCAAAAATAGTAAATATTTTCTTTCCCTAGCATCTTGATATATTTTAATATTTTGTCGATGGGTATTTATAGAATTTTTCTTGTTTTCTATGTTTTTTTTGGAAAAAAATGGCATTCGAATTTGAAAAATGGCGACGTTTTAGATTTGTCTATGTTTGGAAATCATTGATATTGAAAAATGCTTTCGTTTTAAAAATGGTTGTATTTTAGAGATTGCTCAAATTTGAAAATTATTGTTATTCAATTTCAAATGTGTTTTTTTTTTGTGAAAATACTCTGGAATAGTTAGTATTTTTTTTGTTGAGTGCCTTCACGCATTTTAGAGTACCGTTAAATGTTTAGCAAGTTGGAAATGGTTATATATGTTTGTATTTTTTCGAAATATTTGTTTGAGTTTCATAATTGGAAGATGTAGAGTATATGAGCATTTGTTAAAGTCAATCCATAATCAGAGGAAATTCATCTGGATTTTGTACTAATGTTCTTCAAATTAGAGTAGTGAAATGCCATAAATATTTATTTGAACTCCATATTTAGGGAGAATGCAATATGTAAGATAATATGTGATATATATATTTTGGAGCGTCTCTATTTTTTTAGCAAATTGAATTTTTCAAATGAGTGGCATGTATTTTTTGTGAGAATTATGATATATTCTAGCGTAGGAAAAGCAATTTGTTATATCGAGTATTTTCAAATATTTAGAAAATTGAAATGGTTGGATATATATTATGGAGTACCGTCAAATGTTTGGCAAATTGAAATGTGAGCATGCTGATATATATATTTTTTTTTGTTTTTTTGGAAAAATAAACATGGTGGAACGTCCAAAAAAAAATCTTGTGTTTTTTTTGTAAGCTTTTTGAAATATTTTGTCGTAGTTGCAAAATATTTAGCAAAATGAAATGTGAGTATGTTGCTATATTTTTTCGAGTTTTTCAAATAAAAATTTTAAGCATATCGGAATGTTCAATTTTGTTCCTTTTTTTCCAGGCCTTTCGATGTATTTCAGAGTATTTCGAAATATTTAGGAAGTTGAATTGCTCAAATTAGTTTGTTTTTGAAGCTTTTGATTAGCCGTGCAAAGTTTTCTGAAAATATTGGTAAAAAGAAAACAGAGAACTGACAGGCCAGGCCCATTGCTCAAATGCCCAGAGAAGTTTACAATGTATTATGTTAAAAAATTTAAGATTGGAATTATTTTGGAATCAATAATTTGCATTGTTGTAGTTAGTAAGTTCAGTAAATTTAATTTTTCTGATTTTTTTGAAATCTATGTTCAAATGCTAGGAAGAGATGTAATATTTTGGAGAGAAATAATTATTTAGGGAAATATTTTTTTGTGTTTTTTTCGTATGCATGATTTGCATTATTGTGATTCATAATAACGAATATTTATTGAATATGTCAATTATTGAATTATATTTTCTAACTTGCAAGAAAATTATTCGTGAATGTTTTCTTTTTGTGCATGCTGTATGTATGTCTCGCATTATTGTAATTAATAAATTGGTGCGCCTGTTTGGTGGAATTAGACTTAGAAAAACGATATTTAAAAGTAGTGGAGGTTTCGGAAATGTTGAAATTCGAAGGGAGTTTATGTTTAAAAATTGTTCAGGTTTGGAAGGTTGTTCAAATTGAGAAGTTGTTCAGGATTTTTTTTAAGGTTGTAAAATGGTTAAATTTGAAATGTATTTAAATATCTAAAATATTCCAATGTAGGTACTGTGCATGCGTGGTAAAATTGAAAGTTGGAAATTTCACATTTTAAATTTGTGCAATCTTGGAAATTAGTAAAATGCAAAGAAAGCTTAGGGATAAAAAATTGTTTAGATTTCGAAATTTGGGCATATTGGGAAGTATTTCAAATTCGCTGCTTTCTTTACGTTTGTAAACGCCCTTGGTGGATTTTGGAGGCATTTGAATGGTTAAAATATTCATTTTTGAAATTTGGTCATGTTCCTCACATCCAGCTCCGCAGTTTGTTGTCCGGAATATCTGCAGGAGAGCTCCAATCGGCTACCACTTTGCTCAGGTTCAATCAGTTGGCGAATCTGGTGCTCAATCAGTGGAGATACGATCTGATGATGCTCGCACAAACTGCGATTCATTGCAGTTTGGGAATTTCTCGGTAGCAGCTAGTCGGCAGATAGTGCCATTGCAGGTTCAGAAACTTGGGGGGATTGCAAAGAGAAGGCGGGAAGCTAACTACCGCAAGCTTTTGGGCATTTCCAATGGAGGCCCCAGAGGCACTGACTCGCAGCTCGTGAGGTGTAATGCATCACACAAATTTGAATATTTCAAAAGTTTAGCTGCCTTTCAAATCTAACTATTTTCACTGACTTTTGGAATTTCCCCCCTGTTTTTCCCCTATTTTTCTTTTTATAAAAAAACTTTTATAACCTTCCAAATACAGATTCAATATTTTTCCAAACCTACATGATTCTTAAATGCCCATAGTTCAAATTTCTTAATAAATTGCAGTTACTATTTTGTTTGATGTTGGCTTAAAAAACTAAAATGGTACCCATATTTATAGTTAAGAATACTATATCGTATATGAGATTTAAATATCAGGACTGCACGATGCAGATAAAACATATTGTTAAAAATAAATAAAGGAAAACATGATTATGTTGCTTAGGGGAAGTATACACGAATGTTTGATACATATTGATATGTTCGAGATTCAATACAATTAACTCAATATATAAAAAAAGTCTAGCTAATTTTGCTGCCTATTTCAATTTGGGAAGTTAGTAAGTTTTAAATGCTGTCGACGTTTGTGAAATGGTTAGATTTGAAGGATTTTTTTTTTTGAAATTATCAGATTTAGAACGTGCATTAAAATGCTTCAATATGGTTGCATTTGAAATTTGGAAATGTCCACGCTCGGAAGTTGTTAAAATTTTGGAAATTACTGGAACTCTTAAAAAGGTTATGTTATGAAGATGGTGAGGCTTAGAAAATTGTTCAAATTGGGAAAATATTAGGATTTGAATTCTTTTTTTTTTTACTATTTTGCTATGGTTTCATTTTTTTTTTGCGTGTGTAAATTTAAAGTCATTCAATGTGTAATATATTGTCCACTTTCTGAATTTTGTGCAAAGCAGTGGGGCCCATTTATAAGTTTTTTTTGTATTTTTGTGGAATTTTCTGGGGAAAAAGAAAAGAATCTGACAGGCAAGTCCCATGCTGACGTCGCAATGACATCAGCAATGGACTGGTCTGGCGCGGCGGCGTGCAGTACGCCGGCGTCGTGGCGTGGCGTTCTGGGGCGCGAGCGTGAGCGACGCGGACGCGCGCGAAGCCAGGGCGCCCGCAGGCGGCGCCGCCGCTCCGTGTAGGTCGCCGGAGCTGTGGCTGGCGGCGTGGAGATGTGGCGGAGGGCGGCGACCACGCTGGTGAAAAATCCGGCGCGACGCGTGCGGTCCAGCGCGCAGTTTCCGACGAGGAAGGAGATGGCGAGGCGGCGGATTTCGGAGCGTGGTTGGAGTCGGGCGGGGAGGAGCATGGCGGCCGCGCGGCGCGTCGGCACTGCGGCGAAATCGCCGGCGAACTCCGTATCGCGCGAGAGGAGGGGAATCTACCAACGGTTTTGTTGAAAGGCCCCTGGGTTGTCGGTAATTTGTAGTTAGGTCCATTGCTTCGTAAATTCGTGGACCGCGGAGCACGCTCTGGATTTGCGAGGGGCCTTTTTGCAATTGTGTCACGGAGATGTTGTTTGAGCCGTCGGATTGAAATTGCACGGCGCAGATCCGAGTACTGGTCAATACTGTAGCAATCTACAGTAATCACTGTAGCTGCTACAGTGGCCGATCGCGGAGAGTCCGAGAAACGGACGCTCTTTTATATAGTTAGTAATTTCGTTCGCGTCTCAGTGCGGTCCAGCTAATGGTTCTGCAGAGTCAGAATACCACGTCGCCCACTTCGTACCGCAAAAGTGTTTTAAGACATACTTTCTCCTTCAAAATACTTGATGTAGATTTATTTCAATATGGATGTATTTAGACGTGTTTAACTGTGTCGATATATCTGTATTTAGACTAATCTAAGTCAAGTATTTTGGGAGGCGGGAGAACCTCAAAACGTTTGACGGCGAAGAGGGGGTCTCCTAGAATAAAGCACCCAAAAAATCTAAAAATACACACATAATTTTGCATGGACCCAATCCGAACTTAATATCTGCACACTCTTCTCTAGGAAGATGGCGACGCGTTTGAGGGTGGTGAAGGTCTGGCGACCGGAGATGGGGCGAGGCGACGCGCTGGAGGGGAGGAAAGAGGCGCATTAGGGGACCGACCTTGGGCTGCCGCCGGTGTGGAGCAGGAGCCGCGCAGGGGAGCAGATCGAAGGCGAGCGGAACTGGGGTGGAGCCGGGCAGACGGCGTGGCACTGGTGAGAAAGGAGGCACGCTGCATGATAGGTGGGGAAGCACAATTGGGGGGGGGGGGGGGGGGTGTTCTGGTTGTCGCCGGCATTGGGAGGGGGACTAGGCCAGGTCCGGGACTAGTTGCTGGAGGGAACCGACGAGGCCGAGCTGCACCTGAGATGACCTCCTCCATGCTATGGCACTGCTCGCGCATAGGTGTCTGACTTCGATACCGCAATCGGCAAGGAATCATTGGTTCGAGCGCTGGCCGAAGCGGTTCCATGTTGGAATTGGAGCAGCGACGTCGAGGGACTCTCCCCACACGGCGGCGGTGGTGGATATGTCCAGAATCAACCTTGGGCGGTGGCGGCGAGTACGTGAAACTCTTGAGCTAAAAGTTCCCTCCCGCCAATCGTTCATTTGTTTACGGTAGATTGAAAAATTAGCCCCCCAAACTGAACATACGAGGTATAGCAGGCTCGTTTTAAGATTCACCTTAAAATAATTACGGGCTGGCTCTGTTTGCGGGATCTAAAATGGTTTTTTTTGTCGTTCCAAACCATAAAATTGCTGTTATTTAAAGATTTTGAATGTTTTACAAAATCTGGTAGAGATAGTCGCGAAAAGGAATTGCTACAGTACTTCCTTACAATGATTTGCTTTCGCATTTTTGTCGTGGCTCATGGGATCATTGGATTGGATCATTAAAGCTGTAATTAAGTAAAAGATAATTACTCATGACGACAAAGTTAGAAAACCAGGTCGTTACAAAAGGTTCACTTACTGGTGTGGACAAGATGTGTTAGAAAAAACAACTATCTCGTTTTATATAGTTACCAGAATTTCCAAAGTGAAATAAGTGTCTAGTGGCCAAGTTAATTACTACTATCTATTTATGGCGCGATAAACTCGTGGCATTAGCCATCGGGGATGGCAAGTTTGAGGGAGATCGCCGTGGAGACAAGGGACGGGATAAACAGGATGTTTTACCCAGATTCGCCCCTCACGGTGCAGTTAAAGATCTAGTCCTGCTTGTCTCTGTGTGTGTGCGCACGAATGACCATGTCTAGATGAATCTGAGGATGTGCCTTATATAGGATGACACATCCAGGTTACAATAATGACATAGTGAGTATTAAGTAGAACTAACTAGTAAATGCGGGGTAATGTCTACTGATGGTGATCGAAGTTCTCCGTCATGAATGCATGGCAACTTCTATCTTAATGGTGACGCCTAGAGGAGTCAACATCCGGATGATGCTTCGAGAAATCTGTTTTCCGGATGATGCTTCGAGAAGTCCGCCAAGTTAATTTGGTTAGTAACTTTAAAATGGTGATTTCAAAAAAGTTCAAAAACCGGGCTACATGTAGCCCGGGGTACAATGTGACTTTTCGGCTTTGTTTACAGTTGTACTTGCCTGCACCGATGGGGCCGTATCTTCGATGTGATCCACCTTGGGCTTGCTGGGCCAATTCTGGAACTTGGGCCCACGTACAGAAGTAGGAATAGTAGACTATTTGTTTTGGCAAGGGGTATGCGGTAATTCTTTGCTTCCCGACTGTGCCAGAGGAACAAAATGAAGTTCCTGTCTCGAACTATTTGTGACATGCATAAACAAGTGTAGAATCTAGAATCTAGATGCTAGATTTGTTTTGCAAGTTACGACATCTGTTTTGAACCCAAGAGACAATTTCTTAAGGATATACTTATCAACAAAGGTAACATAAAACATCAGATCTCTACATGTTCCTTCATCCCAATTTATACAGGTACTTTGTCACCGACAACCCATCTTACAGAAGTAACCAGTCTACCATCGCTGGATATCAAGATAGCAAGAAGCACAAGTACCATCTTGATCACATCTCAGGGATGAGAACTGACAAACCATGCAGTTATTCTGGATTATCTAGAAAAAACTTTGGGAACGGATAGATATTAACATTTCGTAGTCTCGGGGTTCACATCAGATGGCATCCTTGTATACGAGAGGCTTGTTGACCCATCGGACGCGGCAGCCGCAGGCCTGCAACAGTTGGAGCAGTTCATGGGACAGTATGGACTTCAAGCCGCTGAGCATCTTCAACTTCTTCAACCTCCCGCATGCGGCTCTCAGCGCCATCTCGAACCCTTCGATGGAGACCCACGAGAGGTGCACCATCTTCACGTCCTGGAGGCACCTCAGGGAGCTGAGCAGGTGGCACAAGCCCAACCCAGTAACTGGGCAGTACGATATAGTAAGCTGCAGAATGGACAAGCTCATAAGGTTCCTATGTCATCAGAACTCGTCAAGGAAGGAGCTAAATTCTGCATCGTGTTTACCTGTCTAAGGTTTAAAGCATATCGGGCAAGAGCCCATAGACCAGAATCATCGACAGAATAGCAGCGCTTCAAGTCAAGTTCTATCAGGCTCTTGCAACCAACAGCAACTGAGGAAATTCCGATACCAGTAATGCGGACCAGACACCTCAGCTCAAGATTCGTGAGCTCCTCCAGAGAGCCCAGGTGACTCAAACCACCATCAGTTATCTTGTTGCAGTAGCACAAGTTCAACAGCTTAATCTTCTTGCACCCGTCGGCTAAAGCTGCCAACCCGTCGTCAGTTATAGAGCTGCAGCTGGGGATACAAACATAAAAAGACAGGTTATGACATGCACAAGATGGCTGCAAGTCACTATAAAGGAATAAATCAGGAGATTAAATTACCGATAGAGATCAAGTTCTACAATCTTTCCACAGTTTGAACCGATAAAACGAAGGCCTTCATCAGAAATACTTGAGCAAAGGGCCAATTTCAATATGAGCAGTTCAGAGCACTTAGCCAAATGCTGCAACGCTGCAAAAGAGTTGACTTCATATCATGGCAGTCTAATCACAAAATCAGCTTGGATAAAAATAAGCAAAGATGTGACAAGCACTATCACAAACCTGCATCATTCACCCCACAGTCAGTGAGATCAATTTCCTTAAGATTGGGGCAACAGGTTGCTATTCTCTCCAATCCTTTCTCACTTACTGACGAGCAGGATTCTAACCGGAGGCATTCAAGCGTCTTACAGTTGTCAGCAATTGAATGAAGGGCATTGTTTGTGAGGAGATTACAGCATGTGAGATCAATTGTCCTTAGGTAGCTACACCGAACTACGAGCGAAGAGATGCCCTCATCTGTAACACCATTGCACTTGCTAAGTCCAATCTCAACCAAGTTGTTACAATTTTCACCAATCGCTGAAAGAAGAGAGGATGAGACTTCAAAGCCATCAAGTCTCAACACAGTCAAAGTTGCCTTCAGTGTTGCTAACTTGGATAGAAAAGACTGTCCAATCTCCTACAAGATTAAGTACAAGTTCAGTAGTCATCAGCAATCAGATATTTATCCTTTTAGATTAATTAAAAAGAAATCTCATGGAGGGCTGAGCCTCTCTAGTAGTGAAACATGATTTTATCTAAAAATAGAGCAAATGTGTGCAACAAGCAAGTAACATCAGGAATATCAACTCACATGCAAACTATCTGCAGCACTTATCTTCTGGAGAGAGTTGTGACCATCTATGAGTGAAGCTAAGCCCTCAGAAGTCACATGATCACATCTTGACACATCAACACTCTGCAATGACAGACAACATGTAAATATGGATCGGTGTTTGATAATATTGAAGAGAATAATTAAATAGTCAAGTGCTGGTTAAGGTGCACACTATAGTGATGAACATGCCATGTTTGACAACAGTAGCAATATCCAATCGCTAGGAAACAAGAAATTCAAAATATTCAGATTTCAGATGATTGAAGACATGATAACACACACGAACCTAAAAATCAGTATCCCTAAAACGTGATTACCTGCAGTGAATTACTCCCTCTGCGGAGCAATTCAAGGCCTTCGTCATCTATACATGGGCAACCAACCATGGCCAACTCCTCTAGCTTCTCAAGAGTCGATATTGATCTAAGGGATTCGTTGCTCACCTGCAACAGAAAATAATAGTTAAGTACGTCTGCAACATGGACACTTCATTTCAGTTCCATGATAGAAAATGCACCCAAAATATAACTTCGCATTATGTGCCACAAATACAACTCTACTACATTTTACCAAGATTTAGCACTTGCCACTACTTCCCATTGCACTCCGTAAAATGAGTGGCCTCAAGTCTTTGCTAACAGAAGCAGATTCAGAGTATCACAAGGTTAAATTGTACCAATTCATCATAATTTCCAAATCAAAAGAACCAACAACTGTCCAGGTTAACATCTATCTTCCATGCCTATAATTTTGACAATACATACCAATACCTATCCAGCTGTCACTTGAGAATGTACTTTTTTCTATCTAACACCAACTTAACCTTTGTTACAACAGAAGATGTAATCCAAGGTATGATGCTAGGTGGCACTAGTTATTTACCAAGAATATACATACTCATAAACAGAACAAAGATGTAAGAAAATCCTATTCCAATTGCATTCGTACAAGAATGTATCCAATAAGTTGACCCATGCTAATAAGTCTAAGTTAACCGTTTTTGAATTTTTCTCTCATCAAAAGCAATCAATAGAAATCGAATCCCCACTTGACAGTAGTCATTGCATATTTTTCCACCTTCCTCGCAAGGGCTTCAATCCTCAATCGAAGTATCAGACCAAGCAACATGTAGCTACATTTTTACTGCGAGAAACAAGTATGCGTTCAATAGCTCATATATAGGAGTAGTAACCTTTAGGTACGATATGTCGAGGCTACGGAGCTCGCGGCACTTCTTGGCAAGCAGATCGACACCAATGTCAGAGATCTCACGGCACCACTTGAAGCTCAGCTTCTCCAGCATGGGGCACCCCACGGCCACCTTGGCGAGCCCCATGTCCGTGACTCCGAGGCACTTCTCCAGATTCAGCTCCTTGAGCCCAGGTGCGGCGGCCAGCGCGGCGGCCTCCCTGTCCCCGGCGCCGACGCAGTGCGAGAGGTCGACCGCCTCGAGCCTGGGGCAGGCCGCCACGAGGGCGTCGAGCCCGCGCCAGCCCACCCCGCTCGCCCGCGCCAGGCAGACCCGGCGGACGGTGCCGAGGTCGGCAACGGCGAGGGCCGCCGCGAGGGAGGCGTCGTCGAGCGAGGCGCAGGCGGAGAGGTCGAGCCGCTCGAGCGCCGGGAAGGCGCGCAGCAGGCGCGGGAGCGGCTCCCGGCGGAGCACCCGCAGGGTCCGGCGGTGCGCGGCCTCGGCGCGCGCGAAGGCTCGGCTCACGAGGCGGCACGCCTTGCGGTCGCGGCGGTCCGGCACGCGGTCGAGCAACTGACCCAGTAGATCCACGGACAGCGCGCCGATCCCGCCGCCGCTCCCGGTGCCGTAGCGCTGCGCCTCCTCCTCGCTCATCCCGGGATGGATCGATCGGTATTCGGTGCCGTGGAGCAGCTGATGGTTTCCGTCCGGGCAGGTCGGCGACGAGGGTTGACCGAGAGCTTATGTGGGGATGAAGAGGAAGGAGAAGACGGCGACGAATGGGAGGCCGTCGAGGACCGGAAGGCGCGGTGCGGCGGCCCAGGGGGGTCGGTACAAGGCGCAGCGCCTCAGCATGGTAGGATCGGTCCCCGGGGAGGAAAGGAGGCGGCGCACGGTGCGATCGTGGTAAGGTCCGGCCGGCAGAGGAGGGAGACGAGCGGTGGGGACTGGGGGAGGGTACGGAATGAGGAGGAGGAGGAAGAAGAGATGTGGATAGGTAGTGCCTGTCGGAATACCGCCTGTCTCAGGCCAGGTGAAGGTAACACCTGAGCCGAAGAAGATGACCGGAATGCCCCCACACAGGTTCGTATCCCAACAGATACTGTAAAAGAAGTGCAGATAATTAATCGCTGCTATTGACTTAGCTGTAGTTGACTTCATTTTACTCTGTGGTGAGTACCAATAAATTACTGGAGTAGTGTTGACGCAGTGAGGTGCAATTCTGACATTTCGTCCGTGTTTTTTTCTTCTGTAGTAACGTCACAACACGTGGCCATCGTTGTTTTTTCACTCAACCCCAAATTAATTTTTGGAAGAAGCTACAGTACTAGCTCTGCTCTGGGAAAGGTAGTACAGTAAAAACCAAGAGAAACGTCGGGGTGCTTGGCCCAGGTTTTTTGTCTTGAACGATACACTTGTAGGGTATATTCCATACTCAAAGGAATATTCCGTTTCTTGGTCTTCACTTTCACTCGAAGATGAGGGCGCGTTTGCTCGAAAATACACACGTACCAGCGCACTCGATATTTGAAAAACAAAAACTAAGCATTGGACCTATTTTTAGTTTTGATTACATTCTTACAGTACTAAATTAGCAAATCTATGTATAAATTAAGTCTACATTTGAATCAAGAAAACTAAAATGGTAAGTGAAGTGACTTATTCTACTATATATAAAAGGGCGTAGGATTCGCCCCCTGTCGTGCTTCCACGTCGCCGGCAATCCCTGGCCATCCGATCGGCGCGACGGACGGCCTGGATGAAGTCACGTCGTCCCCAAAACCCTGCGGCACTGTTCATGTTGATTTTTGACGAATCACGTTGCGCCACGTCACCCGGTCACCCAGCCGGTCGCCCACCCGGTGGCCGCGTCATTTTGCAAATAAATCCTCCCACTTTCACATATTCGCATGAATTCGTCGTTTCCCTCTGCGGGAGGACCTTACTACAATTTCTCGCAAAGCCGGGGTCTTATCTGCAAAACGGCCAGCGCGCTCTCCTCTCCCCCGCGCGCCGCCGTGGTCGCCGCCGCCGCCGCCTCGCCACGCCGCTCCACACCTCCTCGGCCAAATCCACGGCCACGGCTAGCTCCGCCGCCTCCGCCTCTCCCTCCTCGCCGGAGGAATCTTCCTGAGGCGGCCGGAGACGCCGCCGAACCGCCGTGCTTTGCCGCCGTCGTTCTCCACAATCGCCGCCGCGGGATCGGTCGCCGGCGGCGATTCCGGCCACCATTTGGTGCACGGCGCGCCTGCGTCTCCTCCAGCGGATCCACTCCATCTCCGGCCCGCGCGCGTACGCGGTCGCGCGGCGCGAGCTCCGCAGTGCCGCGGCAGCGCCGGCCGTTCGCCGCCCGCTGACGTCGAGGGCTGACGTCAGCGCGGTGCGGCTGACGCGGGGGCCCGCCTGTCAGCCTTTTTTTAATTACAGAAAAATCAAAAAATCAAAAAAATCATATCTCTTGACATACAACTCAAAAAAACAGGAAAAACATACCAAAATTTGCAACCAACACACTGATATGCATGTTTACACAATTCAAAAAATAATAACTACACGAAATCATATAGAACCAATCTCTTAGATGCAAACTTCTTTCAATTTCCCTAATCTTCAAATCGAAAAAAAATTAAATGCACACATTACCAAATTTAGATTCTATTTACTCTACGGGCGCGGCATGGCCGCGCTTCGATCTGTGGCCAATTTTTTTAGCTAATCTTTGGCCCATCTTCGTGATAGAATGATGATTGCAACCGAGATTAAAAATTAAGCGAATGTAGGACGCCTTCCGTTAATTTTGAGTTACATAATCATCAACTTTAAAACATATCTTTGTATGCACACAACTCAGAAAAATACAAAAAAAAACCATAAAAACCAGAAAAAGAACATCTTTATAACTAACACATTTACATGTTTACACAACTTTTGTTATTTACTTACTTTTTGTATTACAGTAAAACAACATTGGCAATAATAATCAAATAGGAAAAAAACTTTTCTCAATTTTAGTTCGTTCAGATGGAATTGTCAAAAACATTAAAATTCAACCTTACCTACATATTTGCTTTTTTCCCCTCTTCTCTTTTCGTTTGCAATAAAACACCATTGCAATAATGATCGGAAAAAAAAATTCAAACCATTTCAGTTTGTGCAAATCATAACTTCCAAACTATAACTCAGAAAAAATACCAAAAATTCCAAAAGAAATGAAATCTTTATATCTAACACATTTCCACGTATCATTAAATAACTACAACATATATGAATAACTTGCAATGTTTACCAAATTCGAAATTTCTTACTGCAAACATATCTGAAAATCTAAATTTGGTATTTGGTGACTACGTAGAAAAAAAAGCATATTCAACTCCTCTAATAATAGATTGAATTTAATGAATGCCACATAATGTGATAACTCTGATTATGAAGTTAAATAAAACTTTTAAGGTAACATAGAAACTTACTACATCATTCCCAAAAAAAAAAATTTATAAAAACTTTAACTGAGCTTCCTCCAATTATGCAAATATATTTAATAAATAATGGAAATAACTACCATCTCGAAATAAACACATTATATTCCCTCTAATTTTGGTGCTAAATAACAAAAATTTAGAAAGCTGAACCGTATTTGTTCATTTCAAATTAGCTACCATGATTGGAAGCAATATAGCCCGAATCTCTCTAATTACATATTTCCAATTAAAACAATGCTTCATTATACGAATACATTTTCGAAAATGCAAACTCATTTCTTCTCATTATAGATTCATTTTAAATTAACTCCATTAAATACTCCCACCATCTACTCCCTCCAATTATTCAGTTCACTTATCCAATTGATCTACTGTTACCTGTCACATTGGTAGTTCTAATTTTGTTTTTACTACAAAAATCATCGAAGCAGCAATAATAACAAATTAAAACGACACAAACTTACTATAAACCATTAATTATTACATAATGGCAACCACAAAAAAATAAACATAGAACCAGACACGTATGACGTTTGAAAATAAAATAGCAAGAAAAAAGAAATCGAGAAATAGTAAGTAAATTGCAGGTCGAAATTAAGTCTACAACAATCATTACCTTTCAACTTCAAATAAAACCCAGAAAAATAATATCAATACTACAAACCATATTTAAATAGAGTTCGGTTCACCACTTCAATACAATTACCCATTTATATCATGAGCTCCAAAATATCAAAGTACATAAGTGAAATAAAAAAAAGGATTGAAATAAAACATGTTTTACATAATTTCGAACACTCAATTGCTATTTTTATTTCGACCCGATGAATATTTCAAGAAAACCCTCAGACGGAAATTTTCACAAGAACTAAACCATTTTAATTTACTCACTACAATCCTGCAAATCATACATACAAAATACAACAAATAAAGGAAACCCTCAAGCGACCATTTCTTCGAATTTAATCATTCAAAAAAAATAAAAAAAATCAATTCCACGGGCGCGGCGGAGCCCGCGCTAATCCCCTAGTATTAATGAACGGAGGGGGTACGTAGTAGATTTTTTCAGTCGGGCAAGTATGATCAAGTATTGTACCTATACGTAACGTGGCCATGGGTAGCCGCCTGAAGCCCTGAACGATGTACCGTGACTCCTCCACTGGGGGAATGGAGGGCGCAAGGAGAGGGGGAGCCGCCGGTCTCCATCGGTAGTGTAAGATAGATAATGTATAAAGAAGACTTGCGTTATCTTTCCAGCATTTGGAATGGCCGATGGTTTTGCTTTGGAAAGCAAGACAAAGGCCGGATGAGGTATAAAAACAAGAGTCCAGAAAAAATGATAAAAGCCAAACGCAGGCATATCTTTTTCGTCTTGCGTGTCCAAGAAGAATTGCATGTCTTTCTAGCAAAAGACGACGGTGGCGTTTCCAAGCCCTCCCGAGTTGTGCTCGCTCGCTTTTGCGCAGGCGCGGGTGCACCTGGGAGAGGCGACGAAGAAACCGGCAACCGGGCACGAAGACGGCGTCCGGTACCGGTGAAGGCCGTAGCTCGTCTTGGTACAGTTAAGTCGTTGGGGTTTCTTCTCTCAGTGCATGATTCTTTGGTTTGGCTAATTCGGATGGAAAATCTGCTAGGTAATGTTCGTGTGCGTGTGGTCTCTGCCGCGACAAGACCCCAAGACGTGGATTCTTTTGAGGAATTACGGCAGCTGCTCTGCCAAATCAATTAAGAGGGTAGAAAGAGGTTCAGGTTACAAGCTAGCTCAGTAGCTGGATTTTAATAATAAAACTATGCTTATGAAGAAACCAACCTGCCATTAACAAACTCGCCGATGCGGTTCTCATCATCCGTGATTGATCATCTTATTATTATAAGCGAGGCATGAGGAATCTCCACGCAAGGAGTGACTAGGCGGCCCTGTGGACGGTTGCAGATCGAATCCAATCAGAGACAAGGAGAAGAAGAAGAAACTTGTGTCCGGTTCTGATTTTAGCTGGCTATATCCAGACCCTTGAAAGGTCATATGGCATATATGAATACGATAAGGCCGGCCACCAAGCTGTACGGCAAGTTCCCACCCGCACAAGCGATACACCGCGCAGCATATCAGTCAGCTCAGCTGGCCTCGGCAACTCCATTATTTACCTGAGAGGAGAGCGATAGGATCTAGCAACAGCAACTTCGCATGTTACGTACGGTAGTTTTGGTGGTTGGGTTCTGTGGGAAATTAGGTACGAGATTTTTCTTGACGAAATGCTGCATGGCTATACTCAGTACATAAATTACAATGGCCAGACTATAAGAAATTGGGCGTGTGATAAGGGAGACGGAATATTTTGGTGATCATGGGTGTCCTTTCAGAACAAAGACGTGGATTAGATAAAGGGTACTTAGAGCATCTCCACCGGGAGCCTCCAAATTCGTGTCCGGCACCCCCCAATTGAGGCACCATTGGGGGCGCCGGACATGTGTCCAGCCAATTGGTGGGTGTCGCCCACAACAGCGCACCCAAACAAGCACGTCAAAGGCCAATTCCAAAAAAAAAAAACAAATCATCAACACATCGGCGGTGGTTTAGCATTTCAATACGAATTGAAGATAGAAAATGTAATAAATATTACAACACAAGTTCAAATTTGAAATGCAAAGTTTAAATATGAATTCAAGTTTAAACCATGACATATCAAACAGCCGTCGGCTGAGTCGCTTTGATAGTACACAGGTGCTGCACGAGGTCATTGTGCAGCTCCAGATGCTTTGTTCCATCACGAATTTCCCGATGTATGGCAAGAAATTCTGTATACTGCGTCGGCATGCCGGCTGTGGATTGGCCATAGGCCCCTGGAAATCAAACACTTCGCCGATCAGTTGCCTCCTCGTATCACGCTCGTCCTCAATGATCATGTTGTGCATGATAACACAAGCATTTATGATCTCACACATTTCATCTAGCGACCATGAAAGACAAGGGTAGCGGACAACGGCAAACCTGGCCTGGAGCACACCAAAACCCCGCTCCACATCTTTGCGAACAGACTCTTGCTTCTTTGCAAAATGGCAATCTGCCTCGCCGACAGGGTTGCGGATGGTCTTCACAAATATAGACCAAGTGGGATAGATGTCGTCAGCAAGATAATAACCCTTGTCGTACTCATGGCCATTGATCACATAGTTGCATGGTGGAGTTAGGCCATCACAAAGTTTTTTGAACACATTGGAGCGGTGGAGCACATTGTTGTCATTGGCGGCACCGGCGGTGCCGAAATACGCATGCCATATCCAAAGATCATAATCTGCCACGGCCTCAAGTATAACACTGCACTTTCCGTGATGCCCTGACTTGTACATCCCTTGCCAAGAGAACGGGCAATTCTTCCAGTTCCAATGCATGCAATCGATGCTTCCAAGTATCCCTGAAAATCCTCTTGCTTCGCCTTGTGCCAAGAGATGAGCCGTGTCTGCCTCATTTGGTGTCCTCAGATATCCGCCTCCGAACACCTTCACAACTGCCTTACAGAATCTGTAGGTGGCTTCGACGGCGGTGGACTCAGACATGCGGAGATGGTCATTCAACGCATCGGCGGGAAGCCCGTAAGCAAGGCACTGTATGGCCGCCATGCATTTATGAAGAGATGAAAACCCAAGGAGGCCGGTGCAGTCTCTCTTCAGCTCAAAGTAGTCGTCGTATTCCCGAACGCCATGCACGATCGTCCTGAACAATTCCCTGCCCATCCTAAAGCGCCGGCGAAATTAATGAGGCAAGTTCGTCGGATTCTCGGCAAAGTAGTCTTGGTACAAGAGCATGTGCCAGTAGCTCGGTTGCGTTCCTTGTTGGCCCTCCGCCCCTTCGATGATCCTCCAAACTTCGGCGCCGCGTCTGCCTCGACTGCGGCATCTTGAAGTGCGGCCATGACCATCTCATTCTCCTCGTCGTCGGCCGCAAGGGCGGCATCCTCCGCCATCATTTCGAAAAACATGATCTCGTTGTCGCTGTCCACTGCCTATTTGACGAAACAAAGCACCGAAACAAGGCCAAGAATGACGAATCAATAAAATTAGCCTATCAACCAATGGTCGAACAGGTTGCGGGTGGGGCGGGAGGAAAGAAGAGGCGTACCTGGCCGAAAACTAGCTACGCCGGCGCTAGACATGTCGCATACCAGCGGGGATCGGCGGCAGGCGGGTCTGTGTTAGCGCTGCGGCTAAGTCCCCGAGGTGCGAATCAAGCAGGCGGCGACGAGAGTGGCGGCGATGGTGCGAATCGCCGGTGAGAGGAAAAAGAAGGAGGGTGTGGGGAGCGAATGATTCAGGTCACGCCGGGGCTGTGCCTATGACGGGCGGGCCACCCTGTTGGAGGCCCTCTCGGGGGTGCCGGACACGAATTTGCTCAGGGCGACCCTTTGGGGGGTGCTGCTGGTGGCGGTTTTTTGCGTCCGGACCCCCATTGGGCCTTTGGGGGTCACTTGGAGGCCCCCGGTGGAGATGCTCTATTATTGCATCTTTAGCAGATCACTTATTAAAATGCTGAACCCCTCAAACCTGTTTTGTGGTTTGGCAATTCATCTGTCCAAACAGATCACTTAATTTGTAATGTATTTGTTTTTCAAGCAGCTCGCGCTGCTTTACGACATTTATCAAACTAGTTTATAGGAAGCATGTCAAATATCTTACATTGTTCATGCTACAAACTAGGATAGTTCATACATAGATTCAAACCCTAACCCTAACATAAGCAAAAGAGCCATCCAAGATATCTCACTGGGGTGTATGGATGTGTTGGTGTCGGCGAGCTTCACTCGTTGTCGGAGAGGTCGACGATGAAGTGAAGGACTGGCGTTGCGCCTCCCCGCACCCCGTACGCGAGACTCATGCTCGGCGGCCTATCGAAGCCCACGTTCCTCATGCTCCCATTTGAGGCATGTACCTCATGGCGGCGCTTCACCTCACGCGCCTCGGTGCGCAGCGACCGCCTGATCACCCGCGCAATCATGGCCTCCTCGTCGTCGTGGACGGTGACAGCCGACATCGCTGGAGGTGGTGCGGAAGATCAGCCCTCGGAATCCCGCAAGATCCCCGCCTGACGAGGTGTACCCTCATCAAATCCCATGGTTAAGGACCTAGGGGTGAGATTATGGGGAGAGAACGTGGTAGTACTGGTAGTTTCGTCGGCTGACAAGCAGAGGCAAAGATTTACCCAGGTTCAGGCCCCTCGGGTGGAGGTAAAGACCCTACTTCCTGCTTGTCTGTTATTGATCGCTGGAGATTATGAGGTTACGAGATGGCTCGGCGAGATGAATCTCGCTAGAGTTTTTGTGGTTTGAATATGGCTTTCCTAGATCGGCACCCCTCCCAGTCTTTAAATAGGCGGGTCTCGGGAATTTGTAACCGACCTAGTTTACACATAAGGAAAGTATAAACCGACTATGTCTATGTCTAAACTTGGAGGTACTCCATCTTGTTGGGCCTCTCGTCTTGGGCTTCGAGTTGTCTCTTCGCTATTGGGCCTTTAGTCATCACGTGCACCAGGTACCCTCACGGTAGGGTACCCGAGATGTATATCCTTGTCAGTAGCCCCCGAGTACTTGTCTGACTCGAAGAATCGGGCATGGACTCGTTCGTAAGTGCACGTCATATGCTTTGTATTATGTATATTATAATTGGAATTCCTGTATGAATAGCACATGTTGGCTATGTCGAGTATTTCATCGACTGTGGTTTTTGCTTATGATGATCAAGGGATAATAGCTTAGCAGGCCCAGTTCACTCGACGGATCGGGACTGGTTAACTACACATTTGGGTAAAACCTTACTAGCTTTCAATCAAACTCGAGTCCCCGGACTCGAATCTGGAACAAACTGGTCAGATTCGACTAGGCCGCTGAGGTCTTACTGAGTCGATCTGCAGTATAACTTTGAATTTTACCCAACGCGTCCGTCGGGATTTTTCATCATGTCTGCTGACACGGAAAGTATAAGGATTGACGTTGCTGGAACGGTCCTTAGCCCAGCTCGAAAGTTCGGCGGGTCTTACCTTTGCACTATGCGTGCAGCATCCGAGGTATTTGCGACGGACGCAACTCGGGAATGTTTCGAGTATGATTTTGCATATGAACGTAGTCGATATATTCGTCGACTGACCCTTTGACACTATTTTATCGGGTGCGCGACAGCGCTCCCGATGGGAGTAGCCCCCGAGATTGTGCTTTATTGCTTGCAATGGAGGATAATCTCAAAATTTCTTACCTACATATGTTAGTCGAAGAAAATCTTTTGCCATAATTCTATCGGGTGCGCGGCAGCGCTCCCGATGGGAGTAGCCCCCGAGATTGTGCTTTATTACTTGTAATGGAGGATAATCTCAGAATCACTTGGTCTTGAGCATCTTTAGTCGAAGAAATTTTTGATACGCTCCCGATGGGAGTAATATGTCTTTGATCGAAGAGACAGTCGAGTGACCATACACTCGAAACAATCGAGTGATTAATATGCTTTGGGCGAACCCGACATCTTTTCTGAACAAATCTGCTGCAATGACGTCAGGGATGACGTTTTATGGCGACTGCGCCACCTGACACGCGGTGGCGTGCGCTATGCTGCGATAGATGGGACGTGACACGTCTTGTGGGCCCATTGTGCAGCCGTTTGGACTGGATTTGACCGTTCAGGCACGATTTCTCCGGGCCATGATGGTAGTTCCTAGATTCCCGTGCGTAGTGGGCGGAGTGGCCGGCGACGGTTGCCCTCCGTGGCTGCCACGTGTACGGTTGGATTTGCTTCTTTGCCCACGATCTCGCATCGACGGTGCGGATTCTTTTGCGTTGAGGTTAAAAGGGTGCGGCGGAGTAAATAGTATTTTTTACTTGCCATTTGCTCTCCGCCGCCGCTGCTTCTTCTTCCTCCTCGCGCATCGCCATAGCCTCCTAGCGAAGCTTTTGCAACCACCACCGCATGACGAAGCCTACCACCCGAAAGGGCAGGAGTGCTGCGAACGCATCGGCGGACAGCGCCGCTGGAGCCGCTGCCAGCGGTTTGAAGAGGGACAAGGGCGCTTGGACCAAGTCCACCTGCAGCAAGAGGATGCTCACCGGCCTGCGGAACGACGGGCTGATCCCTGAGGACACCTCGCAAGTTCGCCCCCGGCGCCGAGGTAATCCCGCGCCCAGGCCCCAATGAGCGGGTCTGCTTTGTTGATTTTGTGAACAGGGGATTCTCCTTCCCTGTTCACAACTTTCTTCGTGCACTGATGCACGTGTATGGAGTGCAATTGCACGATTTTACGCCCAATGGGCTTTTGCACATTGCGTGTTTCTTCGTCCTTTGCGAGTGCTTCTTGGGCGTCGCACCCCACTTTGGTCTGTTCCGCCGCATCTTCAACGTCAAGCGCCAGCACAGCGCCAAGGGACCTGGTGGTTTTGGAGTACAGGCTCGACCTGATGTCGAGTACTTCAAGATCAACTTCCTGGAGTCTGTGCAAGGATGGCGCCAGAAGTGGTTCTACATCAAGGATGTGACCATAGGCGCCCAAACATTCGGGTTGCCTGCCTTTGACGCAGACGCCCTGGTGAAGAAGAGGCCATCCTGGATTGCCCAGCCGACCGGAGTCGAAGCCGAAGAGGCTGACATTCTGATGGAGAAGGTGCTGAAGCTTCAGACCACTGTTGGTCGAGAGGTCACGGGCATCCATCTGCTAGCCATTATGGCCAAGAGGCGAGTGCAACCCCTTCGAGCCCGAGCACATGCTATGTGGGGATACAGTGGTGCTTCTGATCCAACCCGCTCACGCGCAGTGGAGCTTTCTGATGCGGAGGCGGAGAAGTTGGTAAGAAGCCTTACCAAATTGACTGATGAAGATCCCTGCGAGATGAACTCGCCTGTGCCTCCTTATGAAACCAGCAACCCTCTACTAGAGGTAACAGTTGATACTATATCTCAGTTGATATGTTATGCATGTGTGATGTTGAATCCTTTGCTGTTTATGTGTGCAGGGACACAAAATGTATGAGTCGATGCCTCCCTTGCCAGAGAGCGGCCCAGTGCCAGACAATGAGCCATTCGAGGCAGATTCTGATGATGAGATGGCCTCACTCGCCACCGCACACACGCCAGAAGCCGATGAGGGCGATGCTGAGGTGCAGGGCAAGCAGAAGCGGTCGCGCGACGAGGAAGACACCGCTGACTCGGAGGAAAAGGAGGAAGACAGGACGGAGTCGATGACGGCGCCACTCGAGGTGCCTCCGATTCGCTCGCTTCCCCCACGACCACCGAAGAAATCGCGCCCGAGCGTGGGTGTGCTTAACCCTGGTCGAATGGTCGACCTTACTGAAGAGTAAGTATTATGTGCCCATGCTTTGTCACTTATGAATAATACCACCTTGTATATTTATAATGTGTGATACAGTGTTTCCTCGGATGAGGATATGCCTCCGCCACCAACGGCGGAAAAGAGTAGCGCAGCATCCACTGCACGGACGCTGCCACCAGAGCAGCCGCCTACCCCTGCGACTCCTGCTGCTACAGCCACAGCTACACCACCCGAGCCGGAGGTTGCAGCAACTGAGAGCGGAGCTGCGGCTGCAGGTGTCCCTGCGTCGACTTCTTCCTTCTTGGAGCACGTAAGTTTATGCTTGCCGTAGTTTTAATCCTCATCGAGTGCCAATTTTTGCCTAGACTCAGTTATTGAGTTATGAATTTGCCCATGTCGTGCACTTAGGCATTTGTGCAAGAGTTGCTGAAGGCTGGTGCCAAGTATGTGCACAAGGAGACGGAAGCCGCCACCCTGCAGCAGCAACTCGAAGCTGCGAAGAGTGCGTATCTCTTTATGCTATTACCACTTGTTGAGGTGATTCCTCTTGCAGTCTGCTGACCATGGTGTTTGTTTTGCAGAGGCCGCCGTTGATGCGGCAGAAAATTTGAACAACGCCACCCGTCGAGTGGCTGATCTGGAGAAGAGGCTGAAAGCAGCCGAGGTTAGAGAGGAGTCGGCAATTGGTCGACTTTCTGCCGCCAGCACCAGCTTAACTGGTACGAATTTTTGCTGTTTCCTTAGATGTTTGAGGTTTCTGATATATGGTGCTGATTATTTTGTCCACATGCTAGGCGTGATGGATGGCCCTACTGCTACTGGCAAGCAAAGCCTTGGCACCTCACTCGATGAAAGTGTGGCTGTCTCGGAGGTTACCAGTAGCAGAGCAGGGGAGATGCTGACGCAGGCGGCGAGTGCCTTGGGCGCCCTCCATGGCAGCTTCTTCCCCGGCGAAGAGCTACCATCTTCCTTTGCAGAGCTGGTTGAGCTATTCAAGCCTGAAGGGACTGCCGTCGCTGACTTCTGTCGCGAGCAAATGGTAAGTGGTGCTCAGACTACTTTTCTCATGTTGCTCGCGCACGGAGTCGAGGCAGATTTTGACGCAGCTACGAAGAAGTTTCCACGGGGTTCTGATGGCAGAACCGTCGGGCTCGGCACTTGGATGGAAGCCGCCAAAAAATATGCCCAACAGCTGGTAACAACTGTTGAAGAAAGGGCAGCCAAGGTCCAGGCGAAGAAAGCTTCCTCCAAGAAGTCGACGACGTAGCTAGTGATCCCTTTGTTGACTAGGTCAAGGAATTTCGTCAGTTTGCTTTTGCTATATGTAAATTATCAGACATCGTATCTGTCTTGTTATGAAATATGAACTTCAGTAATCGGGAGGTAGCTAGTGATCCTTTGTTGACTAGGTCTAGGAATTTCGTCAGTTTGCTTTTGCTATATGTAAATTATCAGACATCGTATTTGTCTTGTTATGAAATATGAACTTCAGTAATCGGGAGGCGCAGCCCCGAGCCTTTTGCTTGAGCTATTTATGCTTCCTTATGCATTGAATTATTCTAACTGTAGAACCGAGCCTCTAAACCATCGACTGGCCCAGTTGTGGGTGGTTTTTCGAAGTCGCGAAGCGTGAATGACCAGAAAATTATGGACTACCTTCAGCAAAAGCTTTCCGAGGTTACTCGCGAGCTGTGTTGATGCTTCTTTTGTACGCGCTAGTGTGCAGGATCAGGTTATTGCTCTTCAGTATGTGCCTTCCGAGTTGCAGTTGGCGGATTTCTTCACGAAGACCCATACTAGAGCGCATCATGGATTTTATTTCTCTAAACTCAGTGTTGTGTATCCACCATGAGTTTGAGGGGGGTGTTAGAGTTATATTATGTGTCCATGTATACCTGTATAGTTTTCCCGTTGTATGAGGGGTTTTCTGCAAATTTTGTCACATGTACATGTACTATATATTGTGTCATTTGCGGGAATACAAGTTGCATATTTCCCTAACACCTACGACCGTTGTCGACAGCCCCACACTACATCATTTTTCTGTAGCGTCTGCCACTAGCCAGCGGCCACTACCATGCAGCTGCATGATGTTTTTGTGGTCTCTCTCAAATGTCAATGACTATGACAGGTCATGGTTCCCTCGAGCTCTGCTTTGCTTGATATTGGTCTCCCAGCTGCAGCCTGGCATATTTTCTAACATCTTCAAGGCATGGTTGCAGGACTTCTTTCTTAGCAGAGATCCACGGACGAAAACTGCACACAGGCAACTAGCCCTCCATAAAGATCTCTGCTGCTTCTCTACTATGGTAGCTTCAAATTGCTTAGACGAAATTATCAGATAAAGCATGACACATTCCCATAACTCTTTGTGGGAAACTATCCAATCTATGGGTTTGCTCTAATCCAACAACTACCTGCATCTAATTTAACTTGCTGCCATCACACGTGCAGGTGCAGCCCTCACCAAGATACTTTCTGCTTGCTACTTTTCTCCCAAAATCTCATGTGGCTCCACCTCCACGGGCAGGGCAATGTAATCAACCCGCCCTGTAGAAAGGAGTACATCGTACCTGTAAATCTGGCCGGAGAAAGGATGCCGTGCTTGCCGAACACCAAGACGCTTCCGCCGAAACAACGATGAGGGCATGAGGCCATGAGGGAGAAGTTCGTAGACGGGATTTGGTTTGAACGCCGAATAGCATAGGCGTTTGGACTTCGTCTGATTATCTGCAGGCGTCGTGGACTCGTGGTTGGAGAAGACTCTGAGCTCATGCAGAACAGAGGCAAATCCTATGCATCGCCCGCAGGCGACGCTTCAAGTTCGCGTCGCCTGCGGCCTGCGGGGTGGCGCTGGTGGCCCGGCCCGTTTCAGAGGATTTATTTCGTTTTCCTTTTTTTCTAAGTTATTTTTTCTGTTTTTTCCCGTTTCTTTCATTTATTTTTACTAGCCAAATGCCCGTGCGTTGCTACGGGTGATAATTTACCTCTCGCACCTGTGAGCCTTGTCGTCGTGCCCCCATGTGTGTGTTTTCCGTGTTCGGATAAAAAGGTATATAAGTTACGATGTGATTTATGCTAAGATAAAGAAAAACATGTAAACTATGGTGATCGAATGTTAGTGTGAAAAATGAATAAAACTTAAGATGACCGATTGAATAATTACTTGCCTAGTTGATTGAATCAGTGGAGGGTCAAACTGAACGAAAGCTGCGGTATAGAAAATTGGCACCAAACAAATTTACACCTAAATACACAGATAATAAATTGATCTCTTAAAAATTTACAAACAAATCGTTTAGGCAAACCATTTCAGCCACGAATCGTGGTTGGAATTATGTGACCAACTTTTCGCTATTAATTACTTATGTGGAGGCCTCAAGGTTGGCTGGAAAAAGGAACATTAATTAGCGTTAGATGGTTCAACAAAAGTAAACTCTGAAGATACATGATGAGCATAGCCTGCATTACCACTTATCATACAAACCAGGAAGTAGAAGTAGTATCCCTCCAGCAACATGTCACCTAACGATGCCTCAGGGACACTCTTTGTAGGAGATCCAAGAGAACAACCATTAGTTAAAAAGATGAGATCCAAATTGTAGCCATAAGCAAGAACATAAGGGGATCAATTGATGAGTACCTGTCTAGTGGATATTGCATCAACTAAGATAAGCGGTAGAATATGATCCAATATAAAGCTAAGAGAGTGTGTATTTGGTTAGTCAAGAATGTCTCTCTATGAAGCCTAACTTTTTTAGAGGAAAAGGGCCACGTCCGGTTCCATTTCACATAGAGACTCTATGAAGTTTAATTGCTCAAAACATAGACAAAAGATAATCTAGAGGTTATATTGTGCTTACATGTGCAGTATTGTACAGATGGACCGGTGACTTCCAGATTCAGAAGCTATGTCTCAGTAACTTTGATACAGCCTTACTATCAATCATCTCACAAAACCACCATGTTTAAAGTTAGACTGAAAAAGACTCATAAATGTGAGGAGTAGTATTTTCCTTACTCGTCAAAAAGATTAAGAGTACCAGGAGCGTCAAACATTTAGCTAAACAGGTTAGCGTGCAGGCCTTCGGCGCCGACCAGTTCGACTCGACGGACCTGAGCGAGTCGTTGTCGCGAGCGCGAACATCACCATCGCGGTCATGATTTACGTCGAGGACAACGTCAGCGGTGGAAGCCGTGGTGGCATCGACGACGGGAGGGCTCCGGCTAGCAGCCAGTGCAGAGGCGGCGGAGGCCGTGGAAGCATCGATGACGGACAGGAGGAACCCCGAAATCGCGGGTTCCTCGGTGGTCGCATGTGGATTCGCTCTGATTTACTGTATCTAAGGAAAGGGGACGGGAGGGGATAAGGTTGGATCGGGCAAGGAGTAACGCTAATTAAGGAGACGCGACGCGACGATTAACCAACGAAACGCTAATTATTACCGCTAATTAAGGAGACGCTAATTAAGAAGGTGCGTTATTACCCTAATTAAAGAGACGCTAATTAAGGAGGTGCGTTATTACCGCTAATTAAGGAGACGCGACGATTGACCAACGAAACGCTGCGCGAGAGGCGTGCGATGGACGACGGACGAAAAGCTTGACGTAGGAGAGGCGTCCGATTTCGTCCGTGCTGATTCTGGATCGTCCGATTTCGTCCGTCCTTGGCCAAGACTGGACACTTCGTTCTTTTGTAGTAGAGATTTCTAGGCTTTTTCAGATTTCGAAAAAAGTTTTTAGATTTTGAAAATGTTCATGTTTTGAAAATTGTTCAAATTTAAAATTGTTCCGATTTGAAATTGTTCAAATTCAAAAATTGTTCCGATTTGAAATTTGTTCAAATTTGGAAAATTTTAAGATTTCGAAAATTGTTCTGATTTGAAATTTGTTCAAATTTAAAAAATCCCGACTTGAAATTTGTTCAAATTCAAAAATTATTTAGAATTGAAATTGTTCTTATTTGTTTTTTTTTCAGATTTTAAAAATATTCAGACTTTTAAAAAATAAAATAAGAAAAATAACACTACCTTTTTATTTAGCCGCTTGTTGACTTGGCCATGAGGCAGTTCCTTCAGGCGACCGACGCTCCATGCTTCGCTGCGGGGCGACACACAAGACCTCCCAGAACAGAAATCTGTAAGGTGGAGTCAGGTCACTGTACGATCACGAAATACAGTGAAAATTGCATGGGCAGCAAAAGTATTTTTGCAAACATTGCACTTTTAAGCCACAGTTTGTTCTTGGCATAATTTTCAGTGCAGTTGTTTAGCTCCATCTTAGCATTCATTTTCACCCGGCCAGTTCCGCGCCGTGGAATAATGTACACACTTTGCTTCTACGTTTGCATGTTTTTGCGACAATACCCAATGTATGCATATGTGGTAAGGATTTTCGCCATGCTTTACACAAATGGAAATAGTCTTTTGTCCGGATCATTAATATTTGCCAGAATGTGGCATGATTTTTTTCCGCCAATGGTTGATTATCGGTCGGAGCCGAGTTCAGTTCACCTTTTTTTTTTTTCATTTCAGGAAATATGGTCGCAATCGAGTTGATAAACTACCTTTAAGAAGTTACATGCACTTTCGCTCTAAATTGAAGAACATCCCGACTCCCGAGTAACTTTCTTGGCTGGCAGGTCACTTGCGGTATGATCTTCGCTGGGTTGTTCTATCTATCTTGGCACGGATTTTCGCCAAATTCTGTTACTAAAAATCTTGAGAACAAATATTACTCGGTTCAGAATTGAGGCCGCAGTAATTACTTGCGCCAGATAATAATAAATTCATCAAGCTGAGATTACTTAGCTTCGCCCGCATGCTCAACTTGAGTGGGGCATCTGTTTGACGATATTCTGTCACGTTATATCATTCCCACATGCTAGGCACAAGATAGATAAAAAAGTAAATGGAAATTATACGCGCAAGTGTTGGTAGCATGGGCTAGCAGAGCAGGGACATTTTTCCTTAAAAAGTCGAACTAACACGCGGAGAAAAATGAGAAGCTGGGAGGTACTAGAGAAGAGAGAGAATGAATATATTTTACTTACCTTTTGCATGTAGTGGGTCCCATCTGTAGAATTTGGCAACCAAACACGTGTAGGAAAATTAGCAATTTGACATTGTAGCTATATGATGGTTGTGTGTCCGATTTGGCTATGGCAAGTGGCTGTCCTAACTGATCTCGGTGGGTTTGGTTAAACAATTATCTTCCGGTTTCGAAATTAGATAACCATTTTGTCTAAATGGATAAATAGGTAAACCATTTAGTTAATTGGGTTAGAAAAGATTAACTGATGATTAATAAGGTTCAAACCTTTATGCAATGTAAACCGCAAAACCATGGTGTCATGTAATATCACTATAGCAAGTTTTAGAGATTTCAGAAATCAAACGATACAAGTTTTCTCCATTCCTGAAACGGTACACATGCTGGCAAGGTTAATTCATTGCTTGGAGTAGACTATTGAACAAAATTTCAGACTGCAGATGAAGCATTCTTTGTGCAGCAGGACCAGAAATTTTCCGATTTCTTGAACATTTCCAGTATTTGATATAATATGTAATGCTATCAGGTATCTGAATCATGGAAAAAAATAGCGCTATAGCGCCACTGATAGCACGCTATAACGTTTTGAAACTTGTCTCACTAAATAATCAGTGTACAATGTCTCAGTAATATCACGTTATAGCGGGATATAGCACGCTAATAGCGTATTTTAAGGCCGACGCTATTTTGTTATAGCGCGCTATTTGTTTCCAACATAGATGCACAACATCACAAACAAGCTCTCAGAAATACTCTCACACATTCGAAATGCATCAGTACTATTCAGATATTTCAGACAACGATTGCCAACACTAGTAGAAAACTGAGTATTAGAGTCGGTGATTGGAGACGGTTTTAGCAATTAACAAAAAAAGGCTCCCAAACACGACTCTTCAGCCTCTAAACAACACCGTCAGACGGTTTTATTTAAAAACAAACTCCAATTATAGCTAGAGTCGGTTTTCTTTTTGACACGACTGAGATAATGTATTTTTGAAGCCACCCAAATTTCCCCGCGTCTCAAAAGATTGTCGTTTTTTAGCAAGATTTCGACCAAAGTGAAAAAAAAACTGGGAGTTGAACTCTGGAGTTCTGGACAGAATATGGATCTCTACACATGCTATCTAGTAGGGTTGGTAAGCGTCGGTGAATATAAAACAGCGTACACATTATATAAAAGGTTAACTAAAGTTCGGTCGGGCTTCTAAGTGTCAATAAATACATTATTTTTTAGCAAGTACAAAACAATATGGTGCAAAATGGCACCAATCCAATTTTCACACAAAGTAGTTTATATTTGATGGATAACCGCCAATTATTAGGAATTTTCTCGCTTTCTACCTAATTTCGCCTATTTAAATGAGTTTATGTAGATATTCCGAAAGTGATTCAAATTTGAACTACAAGTGTGTGATAGTTTGCTCTGAATATTTTGAAAAAATAATTTTAAGGTACAAAAGTAGTGATTACATCATGCAATCGTAGATAGTTTTGAAAATTTTGACCCCTTCCAATAAATAGCCATGCTGACTTCTTTTTCAAAGAACTCTAAGAAAATGAAGAAATCCTCGAAAAAGAAAAACCTTTGGCATGGAGTCCTTTTATATATACTAGTTGTTATGAAAAATAATAAACTTGAGTTTTGACAAAATTTTCAAAAAAATGCTTCACACAAAGGTCTATCATGCATAAACATGTATAGATTTCAAGCCAAATGACCAAATTATGGCCATGCCTGTGGCATAATTTGTTATAAATTGCTCATATTTGGCACATAAATGTATCTTGGTATGGGAAACAATCTTGCCAAACTGATTTTTCAAATTATTTTTAGAAATATCATTTTCCATTTTCCAAGTGCCAAAAATGACATTTTTTTGTTAAGCAAGTACAAAAGTTATTGTGAAAAATGACACCAATCCAATTTTCACACAAAGTAGTCCATATTTGATGGATAATCAACAAATATTAGGATTTTTGTCACTTTCTACCTAATGTCGCATATTTAAATGACTTTATGCTAATTTTTCGAAAGTAATTCAAATTTGAACTACAAGTATGTGAAACTTTGATATGAATTTTTGCAAAAAACCATTTTAAGGTACAAAAGTAGTGATTACATCACAGAATCATTGATAGTTTTGAAAAATTTGACTCCTTTCAATGAATAGCCATACCGGCCATTTTGACATTTTTTCAAAAAACTCAAAGAAAATGAAGAAATCCTCAAAAAAAAGAAAACCCCCTTTGACATGTAGTTCTTTTATGTGTACTAATTGATATGAAAAATAATAAACTTGAGTATTGACAAACTTTCCAGAAAAATGCCTCCTATGCTTTTCCTTGTCTTCTTCCTCGAGTAAGGCCTCGACCGCGTGAGCACGCCACCACAGGAGGTTCCTGTTGTTCTACCGGTAATTGTGTAAATGAGTTCCTGTTGCTATTTTACGACAGTTTATGTGCATGTGTTTCCTTTTTTCGTTTGACCGAGCCAGGAAGCAGAACCGGCGACGAATCGAATCGAAACTCGATAGGACGACCTGCTCCGGCGGCCGTCGTTGTTGCTCCATCTCCGTCCTCTCTCAACCAGCTCAAGCCCTGGCCTGGACATCTCTGAACTTTATAGTGGAAACTGATTGCGCTGATGCAGTCAGTCTGATCCAGAAGGATGCAACGAATACATCTATCCACGCGTTCAGAATAACCAGGATCCGTGAATTACTCCAGGAAAGAGGTATCAAATTAGTTAGCATCAGTCGTGACGCGAACGGCGTCAGTCATGAGCTAGCAAGGATGGGCAGAGTTCAGAACAGAACGGAAAGCTGGCTGAGGAGCTTCCCCCAGGAAATTGCCAAAGCTGTAGCCTTCGATAGGAACTCTATTCAGGCTTAATGTAATCTCTTTCCAATCGCAAAAAATAAAAACCAGCTCAAGCCCGAAGGTTAATAACAAATCCCCATCAACCCTATCTCGATCTCCTTTTATATGCCATGATTTACTTTAATCTTGGACATATTTTACTTAGAGATGTGCTGCACGTAGCTCTCAGTGGCTAGAGGAAGAGTTTGTACCTAGAAAAGAACTGTTTGAGGGTATCCTAGTTTGTACATGAGAATGAAACTATTCCATTGTAAAAAATGATGTGTATTCTTGGTTTGTAAGGTTACGATATGCACACGCGTTGAATCTAATAAATGATTTTTTGTAAAATCGTGATTGGTTCTCCTGTCATGTTGTAGTGCTTTGCATCTTTTAATTATTGTATTAGCAGGATCCCCTGGGCGTCATGCAGCATGGCTGTATTTATTTTTATTTTTTGTTGCCATTGGAGTCGGTTGTTTGCAATGAGCGACTGAGGTGTACGGGGCTAATTTTTTTTAATAATACATTTTTTAAATTAAATTCAAAAAATATTACGCAAAATAACGAAATGGCAAAAATAATACGGCCTCGGCCCAGCTTGGGCCGATAAGGGCCCGTCGGCCAGGCTTGGGCCGATTTGGCCATATCGGTTTTGTTCAAGACGACCAGATCGCATGGTGGGCCAGACCTGCGCCCGACAGGTCGTGACGCGGCACTAATCGGCCAGAACTCAGCCGACCGACCTGTCGGCCAGGGCTGGGCCGACAGGACGCTGGATAAGACCAGCCCTGCCCACATCTTCCTCCTCGCGTCCTCTCTCTCCTTTTCTTCTTCCTCTCGAAACCAGCAGCTCCTTACTGCGTTTCAGCGGCGATCTGCCCATCCCATGTATTGGCTCGTGTGGGCAACTCGGACTATCAGCCTGCCCTGCTCCCATGTATTGGCTGCGTGTGGGCAACTCGGACTATCAGTCATCTTGTTCGTTTCACCATATTATTTGAACGAGTCTGTTCTTAATACCTGGACCGGTAAAATGGTGGGATTTCGAGCTGTGGGTAATTTTAACACGGTTGACCCTAATGAAAGGCAGTACATCCCCGACCCAAGGCTACTGCGTCCTGGTAGAGGTAGACGGCCGTGCAAGCGTATCAGAAATGGTATGGATGAATCTGAAGCCGGAGGCCCGACAGTGCAATGTTTCTTGTGCAATGATTTTGGTCACAGGGACACTGCTTGTACAAAATTCCCACCTACGAATGCTGCTCCGGCAACTAGAGCAGCTGCTCCACGTGGATGAGGCAGCCGAGGACCAAGAGGAAGGGGAAGAAACTAGGATGTTTTAAATTTGGACTGTACTTTTATTTGTAGCCATGTGGATCAATGTTTTAAAATTGGACTATGTTTTTATCTGTAATATGTGTGGATCAGTGTTTGTAGACTATGTTTTATATGTGTGCATCAGTGATTTAAATTTGGAGTTTGATTTCATCTGTAATTTGTCTGCATTTGTGGCTAAAAAAGAGGAGGGAGAGGTGAAAAAAAAAGCAAGAGCCAGTCGGCCCAGCTTGGGCCAACAGCTTCCTGTCGGCCCAGTACAGGCCGATAGGGCCTAGTCGGCCCAGCTCTGGCCGACAGGTTTCGCTGACACGAGCAGGGCGGCCGACAGGCCCTATCGGCCCAAGCCTGGCCGACGGGCCCTTATCGGCCCAAGCTGGGCCGAGGCCGTATTATTTTTGCCATTTCGTTATTTTGCGTAATATTTTTTGAATTTAATTAAAAAAATGTATTATTAAAAAAAAATTAGCGTGTATGGGCTGGTTGTTTAGAGCAGAAGACTGTGATAATATATTACTAGTGGAATTTTGCGCGGCGTCACGCCGCGTTTATGTTAGTTTGTATTTTTTTTAATTTTGAATTGCTTAAATATGTTTGTATTTTGGCATTAATAAGTATTATTTATTTTTGTGAGCATGTCCAAATAATTTGTAGTACGTCCAATATTCTAGCAATTCGAAATATCGAAATATACTTATATTTTCCAAATAATATTTAATTTAAGTACGTAGTTAGTGGTAATGCATATTTTTTGGATTCGAGTCCACAATTCGGGAAAGTTTATTTATATTGCATCTTAATATTGACCATTTTGAATCGCCGAAATATGTTTTGTGTTTTGCCATACATAGTTAGTGTTGATTTTTTCCCGAGCATTTTTATATAGTTTAGAGAATATCCAAATATTTAGCAAATTGAAATATTTAAATATGTTTGTATGTTGCCATGAATTCTTAACTGTAATTAGAGAAAATGTGCTTCAATTATATGCAAAATGTTGACCAATTTAATTTTTTTTAGATGCTATGGTAATTTCAAATACTTAGCAAATTTGAATGTTTGATTTTGTTTATATGTTGGCATAAATAATTAATTTAGCTTCGTAATCACAAGATTTGCATTATGTGAGCATTTAGTAAAGTCAATATATAATTTGAGGAATTGCATCTGAATTTCATATTTAGAGGAAGTTAATTTAGTTTTTTTGCAAATATTTTGCTTAATTGAAATGTTCAATTAGAGTCTATAATCAGAGGGAATACGTAGTGTGAGTATTTGTTAAATTCAACTCTACATAATTATGGGGAGTGCATTTGGTTTTTCTTCAAATATTTACCAATTCAAAATCTTCCAACATTTTTTTTCTGTAAATAGTTGGCATTTTTTTTGGTGAGCATGTTGATATATTTTAGAGTATCTCCATTTTTTTAAGCAATTTGAAATGTTCAAATAAATATTAATTTTAAATTTAAGTCTATAATGGGTGGAAATGCACATTTATTCATTTGGATTCCATAGCTAGAGAATTTTTTTAAATTCAACTCCATATAATCGGAGCAATTGTATATGGATTTTTTCTAAATTTTTACCAAATTGAGATGTGTAAATATGTTTTTTTGTTTTGCTATAATTAATTAGCATTTATTTTTGTGATCTTTGTGAATTATTTTTTATGATTGTGAATTGTTTAAATATGTTTGTATTTTCGCATTAATAAGTATCATTTAATTTTGTGAGCATGTCTACATATTTTGTAGTACGTCCAATTTTCTAGCAATTTGAAATATCCAAATATACTTCTATTTTCCAAAAAATATTTAATTTAAGTACGTAGTTAGTGCTAATACATATTTTTTTGGATTCGAGTCCACAATTCGGGAAAGTTCATTTATATTGCATCTTAATATTGACCATTTTGAATTGTTGAAATATGTTTGGTCCGAATATTTAGCAAATTGAAGTATTTAAATATGTTTGTATGTTGCCATGAATTCTTAACTGTAATTAGAGAAAATGTGTTACAATTATATCCAAATGTTGACCAATTTTTTTTTAGATGCTAGTGTAATTTCAAATACTTAGCAAATTTGAATGTTTGATTTTGTTTATATGTTGGCATAAATAATTAATTTAGCTTTCTAATCACAAAATTTGCATTATATGAGCATTTAGTAAAGTCAATATATAATTTGAGGAATCGCATCTGAATTTCATATTTAGAGGAAGTTAATTTAGTTTTTTTGCCAATATTTTGTTTAATTGAAATGTTCAATTAGAGTCCATAATCAGAGGGAATACGTAGTGCGAGCATTTGTTAAATTCAACTCTACATAATTATGGGGAGTGCATTTGGTTTTTCTTCAAATATTTACCAATTCAAAATGTTCCAACATTTTTTCTGTAAATAGTTGGCATTTTTTTGTGAGCATGTTGATATATTTTAGAGTATCTCCATTTTTTTAAGCAATTTGAATTGTTCAAATAATTATTAATTTTAAATTTAAGTCTATAATGAGTGGAAATGCACATTTATTCATTTGGATTCCATAGCTAGAGAATTTTTTTAAATTCAACTCCATATAATCGGAGCAATTGTATATGGAATTTTTCTAAATTTTTATCAAATTGAGATGTGTAAATATGTTTTTTGTTTTGCTATAATTAATTAGCATTTATTTTTGTGATCTTTGTGAATTATTTTTTATAATTGTGAATTGTTTAAATATGTTTGTATTTTGGCATTAATAAGTATCATTTATTTTTGTGAGCATGTCTACATATTTTGTAGTACGTCCAATATTCTAGCAATTTGAAATATCCAAATATACTTCTATTTTCCAAAAAATATTTAATTTAAGTACGTAGTTAGTGCTAATGCATATTTTTTAGATTCGAGTCCACAATTCGGGAAAGTTCATTTATATTGCATCTTAATATTGACCATTTTGAATTGTTGAAATATGTTTTGTGTTTTGCCATACATAGTTAGCGTTGATTTTTTCTGAGCATTTTTCATATAGTTTATAAAATATTCGAATATTTAGCAATTTGAAGTATTTAAATATGTTTCTATGTTGCGATGAATTCTTAACTGTAATTAGGGAAAATGTGTCAGAATTATATCCAAATGTTGACTAATTTAATTTTTTTTAAGATGGTAGGGTAATTTCAAATACTTAGCAAATGTAAATGTTTGATTATGTTTATATGTTGGCATAAATAATTAATTTAGCTTCGTAATCACAAGATGTGCATTATATGAGCATTTAGTAAAGTCAATATATAATTTGAGGAATTGCATCTGAATTCCATATTTAGAGGAAGTTAATTTAGTTTTTTTGATCATATGCTATAAATAGTCAACATTTGTTTTTGTAGTCATGCTGTTTTTTTGTCGTATTTGTAATTACCATGGTGTAAAGAATTCAAATTTGTAAATGACTGCGTTCAAATGTTTTTGGATTTAAATTTGTTGGAAGTCAAAGGAAAGTTTGTATTTGTAAGTTGTTCAAATTTCAAAAAATGGTAGAGTTGGAAAGTTTTCCACATTTTAATTATGTGTATGTTTTATAAATGCTCAGATTCGAAAGGAATTTAAAATTTTGGAACATTCAAATATGGAAATTAATCAGTCGGCGTAAATAGCCAGCGTTTTTGTGTGTGTTTGCGATGGTACGGTTGTCATATTTGAATTCTTTTTGCGTTTATTAAATGCTTACATTTGAAATGTATCTGAAATTTTAAAATATTTAAATGTGGAACTTGATTGTATGCCATAAATAGGCGACGGTTATTTTTGTGTCTATGTTGATATATTCGTCATATTTTTCAAGGCCACTAAATTTAATTTTGGAAATGTCCACATTTAAAAATTGCGCGGAGTCAGAAATTATTGAAATGCAAAGATTTTGAAAGTTGTTCAAATTGGGAAGTTATCCAGATTTGAATTCTTTAACGTTTACGAAATGGGCAAATTTCAAAGGTACTAACAAATTTAAAATATTCAAATTTGAATTTCGATCATATGGCATAAATATTGAGCATTTATTTTTATGTGGCCACTTTGACATATTTATTGTATTTTCATGTTGGATATATTTAATGTTATTGATTTTCCAGTATTTAGCAATTTTCTTAAAAAAAATTAAAACAAAAAACCAAAAAAAAAGTTCTCACATGTGGCCCATGATGATGTCACAGTGCCGGATCTGGCCGGATCTGCCGCGGCAGCGCCGTCGACGCCGGCGGCGAACCAGCGCGAGCTGGGACGCGCGCGGGCGTGCGTCGGACGCGCCTCGACGCGCGCTACCCGCAGGTGGCGGCGCCGCTGCGTATTAGTCGCCGGAGCGGCGCCGGCGAGGCGCGGACGCGGAGTGCGGCGGCGGCGATTCCGGCGCCCTCGCGGCGGCTCAGCAGCCGATTTCCGGCGAGGAGGGAGAGGGGAAGACGGCGCAGCTCCCCGCATGGCTGCATTCGGACGGGGAGGAGCGGAGCGGCGGCGCGCGTCGGCGTCGCCGGCGGGCTCGGCACCGCGCGGGAGAGAGAAGAGGGAGGGGAATTGTGGCGTTTTTGCAAGAAAGTCCTTCAGTTTTCTGGGAATTACAAACAGGTCCCTCCGCGTGGTACTGTTCAACACTGTAGCTACTGTTCCTTAGAACAGTAGCCCGAGTGTGGAGAGCTCACTAAATCGCTCAGCTTTCATATAGTTAGTAATTCGAGTATGTTGTTTTTTGAAAGCGACTGAGGGTTAGACTTTCCGAGTCGGATTGAAAACCGGCTCCAAAAGTACATATTATTCTCAACTATTGCTCCGAGTCGGATGGAAAAAGAGCCTGAGGCCTATGTAATTGATCCGACTCTAATAGTAGGTTTTGTAGTAGTGCAACAAGCAGCGGCACATCATCTTAAATCTCCAGAATACTAACAATACTAACAACTCGGGAAGAGGGGGTTCAAGGCTGGAGGCTTGCTCTGGAGTCGGACGATCTTCTCAAGAAACCACAATGTCCATGTGATCACTCTATCCGCATCAGGCAAACTCAATGAAAATAAGAACAACAAAATATGAACTGCTCAACATTCAACTTCAATTATGTCAATTACCTGGCTGAATAGAGAGACCTTCGTCACCGAGTATGTGGTACACTGATGCCGTACTAAGATTACCTACATACAAAAAGAATAACAGAAGAAGTGTTACAATTGTCAAATCGAGACATTACAAGACTCAAACAAAAAGAAAGAAGTGCTAGAATAAGTAGGATTAGAAGGCGGGAGGTCTCACTTGATGTACGAAACCAATCTGTAGACAAATGAGTGCCTCGGCTGTGTCTGGGGTCAACCTGCTTCTAAAATCAGAGATAACTCTACGACATGTGCTGAAAGTTGACTCTAATGCAATAGTGGAAGCCGGGACAGCCAAAGAATCTCTAGCCATGGTAGCAAAAATAGGATACTCAACTGAATTTGCTTTCCACCAAGCTAGGATATAAAACTTATCAGTTCGAACTAGTCGAGGCTTTAACCAGTAAGCATCAAGCTCAGATGATCCTGGACTTGTCGAATTGGTCCTAAGGCTAAGGTGGCGGTCCCAGACAGACAATGGGTCATTACTCTCCATGCCCATGTCCATATCCTCAACCCCCTGTTGTGTTTGTGTAGTATCTGAGAGATTCAACTTCACATATTCCTCGAATAGCTCCTTGAATACCTTCTTCACTCTTGCAAGCTTACCCAAACACTTGAGGATACCGAAACTCAAGATATGTGAACTTGAATCTCGGATCTAGAATGACATGTATTGAAAGTGCAAGCCAAGACAATTTCCAATACTTGTTAAGCCTTTTATTTTTGCATAGGAGCTATCATTGCAGGAAATGGAGAGTCCTCTCGACGTGCCTCCTTGTCCAGTGCCTCCTTGGCTTGCCAAATTTGCTGAAAATACAAATTTGCAGTGGGTTACTTTGAACCAGATATTGCATTAGTAGCCTCATAAAACACTTTCAGCAACTTGCAAACCTCTTTTGCCTCTTCCCATTCATCGGCTGAAGGTGCATTCTCGTACTGGGGATCTTGCCATTCTAATTCATCAAATGCTCTTCTATACCTCATCACTATATTGAGTATAGTGAAGGTTGAGTTCAGTCTAGTGGGAACATCAAGGAAAATGCTCTTCTCACAAGTAATGCCTTTTTGTGTAACAATCTCCGCAAATTTTTCTTTCCAATTTGCGATAACTCTTATGAACTTCATGGTCTCGTGGATATTGGTCAAGATCGGATCTAAGTACTCAATCCATGCTTGACATACCAAATTGAGGATATGGGTCGTGCACCACTGATGCAAGAACTTTCCATATCCCCGTGTAACATGTTCTTCCCAACCAAATTTTCTCTCAACATTTGCACCATCCTGTCATTGTTAGAAGCATTATCCAATGTTATTGCAAACAACTTGTCCTCAAAGTTCAAGTCACGAATGCATTTGAGAACCACATTGAACATGTGTACTCCTGTGTGGGGTGTTTCCAAGACATTGAACTTGATTATTCTTTTCTCCAATTTCCAGGAATCATTAATGAATTGGGCTGTAATGACCATGTATCCAATTGTTTGGTTTAAAATCCACATGTCCATGGTCAATGATATCCTAGATTTGGAAGCACCAAATAGCTCCTTCAAAGCCTTCTTACGATCATCAAACGCTTTCGTGATCTCATTCTTGAGGGTCATTCTTGATATCATGTGAAAGGACGGATTCAAGCTAGAAACAAACTTTCGAAAGCCATCATACTCAATAATCGACAAAGGGAGTTCATGGAGCACAACCATCCTCACAAGTGATTTTCTTGCAACATCGGGGTCCCATTTCCACAAGCGGCTGACTCCATGAGGTGTCATGAGTGTTGCGTTCACTTGATTTAAAGCTCCAACCACTTATGCCCCATCTTTGCATCTATTCAGATGATTGCGCATCCCACTTGTTCCATGCCCTCGATTTGCACTGATTATCGTGCTGCAATGCTTGCATTCGCCTTTGGTAACTTCCCCATCGATATGGATAGGCACAAATTCACGCTAAGCCTTCGATCTGAACCTCCTTCCTTGAGCATCTGCGCTTGAACCTTGTCTGATGTCTTCCTCCTCCTCCTCCTCCTCCTCCTCCTCGTCATCATCATCATCTAACCCATAGTCTTCATCCTCCTCATCATCATCTTCCTCGAATCCCATGCCTTCTCCTTCCTAATAATAATCCTCCTCCATTATCATTTCTGAACTGCCAACATCCCGAGTTTGTCTTCCTTGAATGTATCTCGAAACTAATTCCGCACCTTCATCCATTTCAACACCTGCAAAACATATAAGTGTAGATAAGAAAACTCTTCAACATACACAGAAATGCACTCTTTCTTTGTTCCCATTTCAACCTAAAATGCTCTATTTTAGGTTAGGTTAACCTAACCAATGGTTCAACGGGAACCAAGTCCCAATTATGCCCCTAACAGACGCAAACCTTATGCTCGTGGACCCAGCTGCTGAGTGACCGAGACAAACGGCGGAAAACCTGTGAAGAATTACCAACAACTCCGGCGTCTTCCAGTTTACATAGTTAAGGAATCTCACGGTCCAAGACCCCAGGAAGAAGTGAGCTAGCTCATGCAGAGACTGTTTTCTAACAATAGCCAGTCTATTTTAGAAACCATAGACAAGGAGGCGGTGGCTAGTACAGCAAGAGGATCCGACCACGGCGCGCATGCTCCTGGCGTGCACCGTGGAGAGGACCGCCAACTTTCCGCAGGCCGGTAGGCCGCAGTCCGGCGAGCTTCTCATTCCGATCGATGGCGGAAACCCGTTGTACGTTTGCCCGCAACCTTCGTACTTGGTTATTTTGTTGATGCATCCCGATGGATGCTACTACTATGAATGATGATAACCTATCTGCAGTCGACGATGCAGAAGAGGAGGTGAACGACCACCCAATCGAGGAGGTCCGGAACACGGTTTCGATCACCGACGACCCGTCGGAGCCATGCCTGACGTTCCGGACATGGGTGCTGGGGATGTCGTCCTGCGTGCTTCTGGCCTTCGTCAACGAGTTCTTCATGTACCGGTCCAACCAGCTGGCCATCGGCACAGTGGTGGTGCAGATCGCGACCCTGCCCATCGGCCGGTTCATGGCGTCGACGCTGCCGGTGAAGCTCATGCGCGTTCCGGTCATCGGCTGGTCGTTCTCCCTCAACCCGGGCCCTTTCAGCCTCAAGGAACACTGCCTCATCACCATCTTCGCCGGTGCCGGTGCGAGCGGCGTGTATGCCATGAATATCATCGCCATCGTCAAGGTCTTCTACAAGCGGCAGATCAACCCTACGCGGCCATGCTGCTCGCACAAACAACCCAGGTGATTCATTAATTCCCTCCATAACTTTTTTGTGTGGAACCTGCAGAATGATCTTGTCCAACACTAATTCCTTAATTTCAGTTGCTTGGGTACGGATGGGCTGGCCTGTTTCGGACGTACCTGGTTGATTCAGCCTACATGTGGTGGCCAATAAACCTTGTCCAGGTCACTCTTTTCAGGTACGCATTGATCGATATAAACACGTAGCTACATGAACATACTGTGATGATGTACAGAGGATGCATGTGTCACTCTGCAGGGCGATGCACGAGGAGGAGAAGAGGCGCAAGGGGCAACTGACACGGCTGCAATTCTTCATCATCGTGATGGTGTGCAGCTTCGCCTACTACCTGATCCCCAGCTACCTGTTCCCGGCGGCCAGCACCATGTCGGCGCTGTGCTGGTTCTACAAGGACTCTGTCACGGCGCAGCAGATCGGCTCCGGGCTCAAGGGCCTCGGCGTCGGCTCCTTCGGCCTCGACTGGAACACCGTCGCGGGGTTCATCGGTAACCCGCTCGCCTCGCCGGCGTTCGCAATCTTCAACATCATGGTCGGGTTCGCCTTCAACAACTACGTTGCCGTGCCGTTCCTCTACTGGACCAACGCCTACAACGCCAAGCGCTTCCCCATCATCTCGTCGCACGTCTTCGACGCCGCCGGCGAGCGCTACGACACCAACCGCATCCTCGACCCCAAAGCCTTCACGCTCAACCTCAACGAGTACAACGCCTACAGCCGCATTAACCTCAGCGTGCTCTTCGCCATCAACTACGGCTTCGGCTTCGCGGGACTCATGTCCACGCTCTCCCACGTTGCGCTCTACCACGGCAAGTAAGGTTAACTGTAGACACGCCGCCATACAAACACAACTATCTTACCGGGAAATGCAACTCCACACCTAGTTGGAGGCAGTGCCGGACCTAGAAATTTTCTCAAGCCCGGGCAAACATGACTAAATTATGATTTTTCTTACAACCTCCGGTCGGATTTAATTGAGGCAGCCAAAAGCTGGATGTTAGTTATTTAGTACTACCGAGGACTGAGCTCTAGCTCAGTGGCTAGCACTAGCGGTGGCTAGGCTGCCCACCCGGGTTCGACTCCTCAGGAGCGAATTCCGGGTTGGCTCACCCGTGCGGCACTGTTCATGTGAACAGTGTTTTACGTGAACAGTGTTCGCACTGAGCCGATTACACCGCGGTTCGATACTGGTATTGTGGTGTGCCCACCACCGTAGGGGTTTCTCAGAAGATCTAGGCTCGCGGAAGGCTCAAAGTCGTAGTATAGTCTGGTTAGGTCTAGCTTGCGCACGGGTGGCGTGTGTGTGGTGTTGTGTGTGTGTGGAGTGTGTAGTGCGTGAGTTCAGATACTACAGATGTACTAAGTCCTGGAAATCTCAAAAAAAAAGTTATTTAGTACTACCGTCCACGACAATCATTATGGGCCGGAGGGAGTAACAAAAACTTTGTAGAAAGTACCTATTATACTGCGGCGCCGTTGGCAAGCCCGGGCAGGGCCCTGGACTGGTTGCACGTCGCGGGTTATCCACGATGTCCAACAGTTTTACGACCCGTGCGCAAATTATTAATTATTTTTCAAATATCAATTCATTATCAATAATTTTCGGGTTTATGTAATTTATTTTTTAGATTCATGAGTTAACAAGAAAATTTTAGACATGCATTAATAAGATTTTTTTATGAATACATCAATTAGTAAAAGTCATATCCTTCATCGGATGCAAGTTCGACGGTTATGATAGTTGGTGGACTTCCAACTAGGCGTGTGGTATCGCTGCGTTGCCTGCTTATGCCTTATCTTGGAGTTTCGTTCGATGCAGGGAGATATTCGACCTCTGGCGGAAGGCAGCGACAGAGAAGGGCAAGGAGCGGGACGTGCACACCAGGATCATGAAGAGGAACTACAAGGCGGTCCCGCAGTGGTGGTTCCACCTGATGCTGGTTCTCGTTTTGGCGCTGTCCCTCTTCACCTGCGAGGGTTTTGGAGGCCAGCTGCAACTGCCGTACTGGGGACTCCTCCTCGCTTGCGCCATCGCCTTAATCTTCACGCTGCCCATCGGCATCATCACGGCCACCACAAACATGGTAAGTTGCGCACATCCATTCCCGCTAGCTGAGACTGGTAAATTAGGAGTATGTTTACTTTTCTGTAATGAACCTCTATTGTTTCGTTAATGAAATCGGAGAGAAATCCCTTCTAAAAAAATCCATCCCCTCTAGACTCTAGTTCTATGGATTTTTGATATGTAATCGCGAGATGACCGTTTTCTTTTGTGCAGCAACCGGGACTAAATATCATCACCGAGCTCATCATCGGGTACCTCTACCCCGGAAAGCCATTGGCCAACGTTGTGTTCAAGACGTATGGCTACATAAGCATGGGGCAGGCACTCACGTTCGTGTCGGATTTCAAGCTCGGCCACTACATGAAGATACCCCCGAGGTCCATGTTCTTCGCACAGCTGGCGGGGACGGTCACGGCGTCGACGGTGCACTTCGCAACGGCATGGTGGCTGTTGACGACGGTGAAGAACGTGTGCGACGTGGATATCCTGCCGGAGGGCAGCCCCTGGACGTGTCCAGGGGATGACGTCTTCTACAACGCCTCCATCATCTGGGGTGTCGTAGGGCCGCTGCGCATGTTTGGCCGCCTCGGCAACTACTGGCAGATGAATTACTTCTTCCTCGTCGGCCTCCTCGCGCCCGTGCCCATCTGGCTGCTCTCTCGGCGGTACCCGCGCAACGCCTTTATCAAGAACATCAGTGTACCACTCATCTTCGCCGGCGCCGGCGGCCTTCTCCCGGCGAGATCTGTCAACTTCATCATGTGGGGCTTTGTCGGCATCCTGTTCAACTACTTCATATACCGGCGGCACAAGGCGTGGTGGATGAGGCACAACTACGTTCTCGCTGCGGGGCTTGATAGCGGTGTCGCCTTCATGGGGGTGCTCACATTCATCTCGCTAGGCTACTTCGACATCTACGGGGTGCGGTGGTGGGGTGGTGTTGCTGACGACCATTGCCCCCTAGCGTCATGTCCAACGGCGCCAGGAGTGATGGCCAAGGGATGCCCAGTTGTCAGTTGAGACTTGTACAGTACTAGAGCGATAGAAAAGAAAATAGGAATTTTTTATTAACATCTACTATATGTTTCACTAGGGATGATAATAAGATGGTATATCATGGTAGACAAAGTCTTTTGTAGTTGTATTTAATGAAAAAATTTCTACTGTGTTTTTTTATTACTTCACGCCACCGAAAATGTCTTGGAGAACACGGAGACGCCCCTCCCTCATATCTCACCATTCCATTCCTAACTAATCAACGTGTTTCTGATTGCTCCACCTACCGTATGCCATCCCTCTATATTCTATTTTTTTTTGTATTAGTTCGTATTTCTCTGATATAAATGTCCATGATGATCCCACGCAGTGCATTAAATTACATTGAAGTTTCATTACTCTTATCTTCAATCAGTGGCATAACTGGTTGGAGATTGAGTTCAGACCCCTTATCCATCTAGCTTCGCATATTCACTTGCCACATATTAATGCAACATACTTAACTGTTACAAAAAATGCACAAAAGATGACATTACGAATTTACTTTACCTTATAATTACTATTATGACGCAATATGAAAATGTTTATCCCTTACCAATAAACAAAAAATCAAAATATGTGTGATTATTTAATTGGCACTTTTATTTTTTCACTTGCCACATATGGTCAATGTTTTCGAATGATTTTTTACACCCATACAGTAGTAATTATAAATATGATTGTTTCTACCATATTGCAAGCTTTAAATTTTTGTTAAATACCATTACTATTAATTACATATATCATTTTTTGTATTATCTATAATTGACCATCTTTTGCTTATAGATATGCAAAAAAAAATCGACATACCAAATCATTTTTGCGCATATAGTCCATAATACATCCTACCTACTCACCATCACTGAAATCAACATGTACCTTAAATTTCATTTGCTCCATCAGGTCCGGTGTGTTGAGCCCATTTTTTGAATCACCAAGATCAAGGCAGGTGCTAAGGCCTCTTTGGATTGAAAGATTTTCTAAGAAATTTTGGAGGATTTTAATCCATAGGATGTTTTCTTAAGGAATCCATTTGGATCAAAGGAATGACACCTCCAAAATTCATATGGATTGCAATCCTACACCCCAATCCTATAGGAATTTCAACATCCACTCTAACCTCTTTTTTACACTCATTCGCGTAGGATCGAGTGGTTCCATCCAAATGACTATTCCTGCAGTTTTCCTCTGTTTTGCACCTGCAATCCTGTCAAATTTTTGAGTTTTCCAATTCCTGTGATCCAAATAAGCCCTAATTGGACGTGAAAATCTCTAGTTAACTATCTTTCTCTCCAATCAGCTGTGAGCATCACATGCATGCGTAACCAATAAATTGAGAGGAGGAAGACACATGCATGCGTACCCAATCAGTGTCTTTCTCTCCGCGCGAGCCAAAAGTCCGGGTCAAAAGTTCCTCCACGCGCGTTGCCAGGAGCCAAAAGTCCGGGTCATTCATGCCACTTACTTTTGTCAACCTTAAGTTCCCCTCCTCTGTTTTGAGGCCACGTGGGGGCATCAAAATGAACTTTGATGAAACCGAGGTTTTGATCATTGGGTACCCTTCCGAGGAGCAGCAGAATTGCGTACAACCACAAATGTACACCCCAAGAACAGAACCCAGTATTACAGCCATATGCCTCAGTTGTTTTTTCTATCCAGATCAAAGCGTTACTTGTCGATAATCCAACTAATCGGAACCGGTTCGACGGGCTAACTAGGAAACACACCACCAAGTCAGCTTGTAAAACGACCCGACTCGGATATTCCAGGAATCCGAGTTAGCCATAGCAAACGACCGACACACGTGGTGGAGACGGGCTGATTTCTCGGCCGCCTCCGCTAGGACATAATGTACGGTTTTGTCCAGATGGTCTGGAAAGTTTAGAACTGGTTTGAAAAAACTAAAAGGTTCCAACCATCAACGCCGTTCGTAATTTCGAACCAACCCTAGAGTCGGGATATTTTTCGGACACGCTGCAGTTGGCATTCCTACTATGGCTTGATCAGAGTCAGTTTTTGAAAACCGGCACTAGTTGGTTCGGAGGGGCCAGATTCGTCCAGAACTTGGTTCAACAATACAGAGGAGCTGGATTTGTCTGGAACTTCGTAGAACATCCCACATCTTTTCTATCTAAATAGGAGAACCCCACTAGCTGATTTTCCAGCCTCCTCGTGCGTCCGCGTCACCTCAATTACCTAGCGATTTCCGCCTTCCATTTTCCGTGATTCCGGATGGGGCTTGCCTGCTCCCGCGGCTTGCTCCCATCGGTGTTCCCTGGGCAAGTGGCGAGCATCGGGTGGCTTCCGTTTAATCTGCCGCAGGTCATTATTTTTCTACCAAAAGAAAAGAAAATACTTGCCGTTATACGAAACGTTCTCTAGAAAAAAAAGAGAGAAAGGATAATGTTCCACTACCAAGCAGCTTTCCCCATTCTTCTTCCTTGAGCTAGACGAGGCGAGGAATCCACCATGGCACCATCCCTCCAATCCATGGCCTCTCTGCAGCCGCGTCCCTCCCGCGGCCGGCCCTCTTCCCTTCCGCCACCGCCGCCCTTTGTCTTCCCCGAAGTCCTCTCCTCCAGGCTGGAGCCATTGTTCCCTGACCCCTTGCTGCAGCTTGGACGGCCACGTCCATGAGGTCGCCGGCCCCTTCCCTCCACTAGAGTCTCCTCCCACAGCCATCCGCAGCCGTATCCTCCCGTCGTCCCACGGTGTGGAGCGGCGGCTGAAGCGCCTGTCGGCGCGTCGGACGCGGTGGTGGCAGGCGCGCACCGGAGCCGGTGCCGGACTATGTCATTGGACAAGGTCCAGCCCTGTGCGTCCTTCCGCTTGCCTCCTTCCGTTCCCAAGGGAACCATCCACGCTGACGTGCAGCTCGCCGATTCAACTCCACCTCGGCACCTCCACACGAGACAACACAGGTACTTTCGTTTTGCTGTTTATGATCTATGAATCATAATCTGTCTATGTACTTCCCAGCTTTGTTAATTATGCAAGTCTTTGATGTCAATTTTTGTCCTGTATTTTCGTGCTTGTACGTGAGCTGTAACTACAGATTCATATTTTCTCAGCTTCTATTTTGATTTTGTGCTTATTCAAAGCTAACAACCAAGAATGGTAAAGAGTGAACTTTAATAAAATCCCATAGGTTGTTACAAGATTTCATAAAATAACTTGGAGCCTACAAGTCAAAACGCACAGGGGATAACTCTCATAACACATTGATTAAGTTGGCTTGGGTTGATAGAAGTAAGCTTGATTTTGTCTTGTCATTGTACTACTAGTGGTACCCATGGTCGGCTGCGATGAGGCATTCATATCTGAGTTGTACTGTTGCAAATAGTACATATGATTTGTCGAAATTCCTGGAGCGCCTTGACCCTATATGATGAGAAGTAGCAAAAGTCGGTGTCACTAATGTATGAAGATGATTAAAACTCAACATTGTAGATTGCAGACTGTGTATACCATTAATGTATCGTATGGCTGCAATTCTGTGTACAATCTTTGGTTTTGTATTGACATCGGGATGGTACCACTTGATGACTGCATTGGATATGTCAAAATTTCTGGAACGCCTTGACCCTGTAAAGAGAAGTAGCAAAGCTTAATGTCACCAAAGTTTCAAAATGATAAAACTTAACATTGTAGAATGTAGACTGTATATACCATTAAAGTATTGTATGGCTGAAATTCTGCATACAATCTTTGATTTTGTGTTGACATAGGGATGGTTCCAATTGATGGCTGCATTGGAGTATTTAGGATAGGGTTGTAGTGTACTTGATATGCAGGGTTTTGATTCGTGAAAACCTCCATTTGTCCCTGTCGAAGTCACAAAAAATGTTCAATAACTAAAGTTTTAGATGAAAAATCGTGAGAGTTTATACCATCGAGGCGTCATGAAGTTGTAGTTGTGCATTATCTTTTGTGTTCTTTTTCTTCTTCTTTGGCTTTGTTGCTTTCTCCAAACCACCAATGGGTCTTCTTGATCCTTTGACAGACTTCTCCTTGACATTGATGCCTTTTGGTTCGGCAAGCCCCTGGTTGTGTTTTGAAATTCTACTAGGATCAATGCTTGAACCTGCAACTATAGGGAATGAAAAATCATTAGTTTGACGTCACTCTACATGATTAAAAGCATAGCATAGTACACACCTTCTGAACCTAGTTGATGTTTTGAAATTATACTAGGATCAATGTTTGGACCTGCAACTATAGGAAAAATGAAAAACCTTTAGTTTTACATTACTCTACATGATTAAAAGTATAGAATAGTACACATCTTCTAAACTGGAGGAGCCACCCACATCTGGTTCGACTCTAGTTTTCAAACATTTCTCCACATTTTGTGCTAATTGCGCTGCGCAATTAACAGCCTCATTGTAAGATACTTCAGACTCCGCGGCAAGAGCAGCTATTTTGACAAACATTCTGCACAAATCTTTGTAGCGGCTCGACATCCTTGCTTTTGGGTCATGTAGGTTGCAATTGCTTGTTATCTGTAGAACTTTTGCATCAATTGTCCATCTTTTCAAGATATATTCCGGGGGGATATGCTTGATATTATTAATATCAAGTATCTTCAAGCAATGAGAGCAAAGCATTCCAGCAAATTCAAACTTCTGGCAACTACAAATGACCTTTTCTTCTTTTGGAACAAATCTGACAACATGCTCACGACGTGTACCATGAAAATTTACTTTGTAAACCTTCTGCTCTTCATCGCTATCATCACAAAGAAATGTGTCATAATTTAGGGTCCGAAGCACTTGTTCTTGAAACATCTTGAATATTGCTGGAGTATATGTTGTTGCAGCTTGTCTTAATATATAGCTAGCTTCTGTCTTTAGCTTTGGAGTAGTTTGTGTTGCTGTAAAGTCATACTTCACCTCTTCGTCTCTTTTGCCTGCAACTAGCCGTTCAAAATGCTCAAAAAAAGTAAGCATGTCATATTTAACATTAATGTATCTCTTTAGTTTGTTGTTCATGCTTTCACTCCTCTGGGTAGTGCTCATGTGAGCAGAAAATGTATGTTGGCCATACACTAGTGCCCACTGCTCCCTTTTCTCAAATATCCTGTGGAGCCATGTATTGTCACGTAGTCCATGTTTATCAAGCATTCCATTCCATGCAGGTATAAATTCATCTTCCTCCTCAATATAGCCTGGAACAACTCCAGCCATGTAGATACAATGCTGAAAATCCACATTGAACTTCTTATAGCCTGGAACAACTCCAGCAAGGTGCTTGCAAGCGTTTTGATTGATATGCCATACACAAAGTTTATGGTGAGTTAGAGGCAGGACTAAACTGATTGCCTTGGCCATTGCTACATCTTCGTCAGTAAGAATAGTTCGGGGATGTTTTCCTGACATAACTTTTAGAAAAGTTCTAAAAAGCCAACCAAAACTTTCAGCTGTTTCATCATAGAGAAGTGTAGCACCAAAGACCATTGTTTTCTTATGATTATTCACCCCAACAATCAAACCAAATAGACGCCCATCGTTAAGTTTCCTATATGTGGTGTCAAAGCATATGACATCACCAAATATTGCATAGTCTGAGATCATTTTGGAGTCGGCCCAAAAACTATTAGTTATCAAATCATCCTCATCGATCTGAATTGAATAGAAAAAATTGACATCTTCGGATACCTTCTTCTCCATGTATTCTAGCACTCCCCCTGTGTCACCTTGCTTCACTTTTAATGTTCTCTTTGAATACAACCGATTTTTCATATCTACGCGCGTAAAACCAAGATTTCCAATTCCACATGCATCTTTGGCCATAAGGTCAATAGTTGCTTTGTTTGAAATGCCCACAGACTGTAACAGACCGATTTTTGGAGTTTTCAAAAACTTTTACCTAAAAATGAGAACAAGAAAATTTCGTTTAGTGAATTAAACCTTAATTCATTTTTTTCATAAACATGAAGCTTTAAAATGAATTAACGTCGACTTTTATAAATCTTTGTTTTATTTGTCCTTCAAGCTGGATCGTATTTCCTTTTCTTTGTTTCAACATATTAAACTATCCTCTTTTTGAAGTTGATTTTGTTTTCATAAATTCATTTGGTATTTCTCGGAGCTTTATATCATTTGCTGGATTTTCCTAAAAAGGTAAATCTATTTCTTTTATCTCTTATTTCTTTCTATCTAAAATCCTAATTGGATTTGGTCCTCCGGCTAATCACACATAGCCATGCTTATATACGCCCGTCCTTAGCTACATCATCGGTTGATTTCTTTCCTTCCTTGCTATTTCCTCATGTCCTTCTCTCTCTCTCTAAAATCCCATTGGGTAGCCATATGCATGTACGTGCAAGCTTTGGCTGTAAGCCAAGCCTTGGCAGTTGTTCATCTTCCTTCTATTATGTTCTCATGTACCATCACGATGCTAGCTTTCTTGCCCTCTCGTGTCTTTCTTCTATTTTCTTTTTCCTGCCGTTGGACCAAACATCCCAGCCGAACCAGCAAAGGCAGCCCAGCCAGGCGAGCAGCCGCTCCCTCTCGCACGCACGTACGGGACAGAGTCCCAGCACAGAGCGCCCGGCCGAGCGCAGCGTCGCTGCTTCATCGTCCTCTACACGCACGAATAGAAACGGCAGGTCACACCAGAAACTGCTGCCACTGCCGCATCAATTCTCTTTACTCGGGCATTCATTTTCCTGTTTGTCCGCGTCGCACTGCTTCCTCCTCATGCAGGCACGAGAAGAAACGCCACAAGCCAAGCGTTGCTCCGCCGCCTCGCCCCTGCCTGCACAAATCAGCCAGTCGACTTATCCTTGATCTCCTTTCCATATCGATCCTCCAGCATAAGCCCCAGCTCGCCCCCACGATCCAATCTCGTGAAGCTCGATCAGACTGTCTACGAATGCCGAGCGCGTTCCAGGCGACTCCGGCCACACCAGGCCAAAATTCTGCACATGGTGTACCACGAGGAGGAGAAGGATCGATTCAGGCGACCAAAAGCTGGACTTGTTGATCTCAACGGACGAATTGCACGACTCCATCTGCTCTGTTCAACGACTTCGTCGGATGAATTCATCATGTATGGTGAGAATCTGATCAATTCCTTTGCACCGTAGTCTCATATCATATAGCCCTACTTTCTAGACAAGCTTTGGCAGCCGATCTATCCCATGGTCCACGCCAACTATTAACCATGCCATCCAACACCGGCATGGTTATGCCAACGTCATTTTTCACCACAACTCAATGCAATCCTTTCGTGTCACTTTGTTCAAATAATGTCCATCAATACAAAGGAGAAGACGGATCTCCAATCCGACCATCATATATCATACTCCACCGATGCCAATTCGTCGAATAGTGACATTGCCATACAAATCCTTTCATCTTTACACTTCGATCTAAAATGTGAAAGTATCTAGTTGACCTTAGAAACCATCTTGTGGTGTTAGATTGTAAATCGTTTGGATAGATTTGAGTTAGATTTTTTTATATATTTACAGTTGGGTCAAATTCAAATGGTATCTGAATTATGTGCTTGGTTTTGTGTATGATTTTATTTTTCTTGTTAAATCACATGTGTAGGAGTTGTATGTAATTTCTGTATATTAGTGGATGACATGTTTAGACGTTCATTGTATTTAAATAGTATTTTGTCGTTTATTATTAGAAATACAATTGCTAGCATTACTTTGCAATTATTCATTTGCTTGGCATTGTTTAATATTACAAGTGTTGTTGATGCATCTTTATTTCTTTTATTCATATATTACTTGTTACTACTAGTTTGTCTAGTTAAATGCATGTTTATCTATGAGTTTTGTTACGTAATAGTTTATTACTTGTTTAGTATTGTGAACCAATTATGCCTAGTAGCTCATGCATAGACTTAGTTGTTGTATTCATAGTATAAGTACCTCTTAGTGTGTTATTACATTGTGTTGTTTGTCTAGTTTATCATTCATGCTGAACTATCTTTGTATGTTGTGTACCATGTGTTCCATATGATGTTTAGTTCTATTTATTCTAGTTAGGATGAATGTTAGTATCTTGCGTGTATGTATATCCGTATAGGATATAACTTCATGTCACATTCGATTGCTCAGTTCTTTGTGTTATGTTTATGAATTTTTAGATTCTTTTCATATTAGCATTGCATGATTATACACTACTTTGTCTCTATGTAGGTAAGCATAGTTTTACTTGTTGACTAGATAATAATATGCTGGAGTGGTTGTTTGGTTTTAGAAGTATATAGTGTCGCATACATGTATGTTATCGTGTTACTTGTGGTAGTAGACCATCACATGCTCACGGTATCATGGTAGTAGTGCATGCTAACATCAATCTTTGTACACGTTTCTGAGCATGCGTTTCCTCTTGAGTAGATTAGATTGTTGAATGTCATGCGTGTGATCTTGTAGTATATATGTGTATGCTTTGTTGTCGCATGCTAGTAATGTAAAGGTTGACTGTTGTTGGTACCATGCTATAGTATCTTGCAAATATATAGGCTTGTATATCCTTCGTGTTTAGTCTCATATAGTGTTATGTTATGACCTTGCTTTGTATATGCTATGCTTTGGTTGCTATAAAGCTTGTAATGATATTCTTGTTATGAAAGGTATTTATATGTTATTTATGTATAGATAGCATATCTTAGTTGATATCTTGCTATGCCATGATTCATATGTTTTAGATGTTATTACGCCTTGTTTAGTTCCTAGCTTATTATCGTTGAAGTTTAGCTATGGTAGTATTTATTTATTGTTTACGTCAGACTTGTTTGTTGTCATGCATAGCTAGATGGTTCGCAAGTGTAATGTGTGTGTATCAACTTTAGCTTGCAATTGCTATCGTTCTATATATGATGATGATGTTTACCGCTCTTGTGTTGCTTATATGCTTGTGTTATCATGCTAGATAATCCTAGTCGTTGTTTATATCACTAGTACGATAAGTGTTGTTTGATGATTTCCAACTAGTATGATATCGTTCATCGCTATGTCTTGTTTGTACGTTTACTAGTTAGCTACTTATGCTAGATTATGCTATTTGGGTTTACGGTGTTACACGGGTATGACCAACTATGTTATAACCCCTATGTCGGGTTAGTAGAAAGTTAGATATAGTAAGATCTATCCATATCTCTTATGATGACATTTTATTATGATAATCTATCCCAGCATCCTAGCCATGCCATTTGATTCATATCTGAGTCGTCACAGCTCACTTTCACAATTCTATCAAGTTGTTCTATCCTATTCTTCAACTACTACTCCTTTCATTCTCATTTGTATTTCATTTGGTAATTATTGCTTTGGTATTTATTTGGTTGCCATTTGCTATCGTTACGACGAGTAGGGAGTGACGTGGTTGGGCGTGGATATGATCAGCTTATTGAAGAACGTCGATATAATCAACTTATTGAAGAAAAAGTATTCGTCAACGAAGTCATGCCCCCTCTCATGGTTTATCCTATGTTTTTAAAAAGGGGCATTATTTATTGTTTTAAAATTATGCATGCTATTTAAAATTTACTGGCGTGTCGATTGACACACCAGACTGATCCGCTTGTCGCCTTATACTTGATACCCTGAGTAGAAATTATATAGTAATCTTGTAGAGTAGAAATGCTTAGCCATGCTCAATATTCACTAGGATATCTTTATCTTGCCTCTTCGGAGGAATTGGTTGACCTTTGGGTCACAAACACTTGTTTTAACTTGTTGAGCTCGTTGAGCTAGGCTGATTAGCCATTGTTGCTTCCTCTACTCTCTCTTCTACTCTGGGTGAAACTTACCATCTAAACATTGGCGCGGGCGACTGCTGGATCAACTGATGAAGGACCGATTGGCTGCCCTTCACAAGCTGAAGGGGGCAATCCGTCGTCCGTGCCGCATAAGGGCCTAATAAGTCTTGGATTTGAAGATTGTGACCACGGTGCAACCACATGCTATATGGGCACTGGCTTGGTCAAGTAAGTTAGTCAGCCTTTGATGTCGATGTCGCCGTACCGCAGATGAGGGTGTCTGCCTACGGGAGAACCTTTGGCACAGATGGGGGGACCGGTTTGGGGACGTACTCTCAGTTCCGGCGCCAGACCCGGTGGGCATGTCACATCTTTGGGGGATCTAGCCAAAAGACCTCGTCACAGTCCCGCTCTGCCGGTACTCCAATTGGTGAGTACTATACCAGTGGCCACTGGTGGGCAACAAGACGGGATTGTGTCATGTGGTGAAAGTGTACGACCTCTGCAGAGTGTAAAACTATTTGAATAGCCGTGTCCATGGTCATGGACGACACATGAATCTTTCTTGACATACAGGAACCCTGTTTTGCTACTTCCCTCTACCCCTATTCTGAAATCTTATGAAGAACGTGAGGTGTCGAGGACACTCACGATGTTGAGAAACATTACACTGAATACAAAATCTGTTTTCATCTAAAATTGTTTTTATCAAAACTATTATGGTATTGCAAATAAAATTGGCTTTTATGCAAAAGAACCATACAGCCTTCCTTTGAAGCCACATGTAGCTATTATAGGTCTTGCATGAGGGGGCAAGCTGAGTACATTATTATGTACTCATCGCATTGCTTTGTTGATTATTCAGAGCACGACCAAGAAGGAGAAGACTACGACAACAACGACGACGCTTAGGAGTGAGGCCTCGTGGACTACATCGACTACCCGTGGCTAGATGGAGTCACTTCGCGTTTATATTTCCGCTGAGCTTTCTGACTGTAATAAATGTCACAAGACATTTCTCTATCGTTATTCGAATTATGTAACTGTACTTTTTGAACGTTCTGCAATGGTATCATTTTGCTGTGTTGTCAACATTGATCTTGGGATTGACATGATTACACAGGAGGTCTGGAAGTGTAAGTTCCGGTCCTCACACAGACTTTGCAACCTCAGCATTTGCTATTTGTGCTTCAGTTATTTTCCTATGGGATCTCAAGTATTTGGCCATGTCTCCGGTAGCAAGATTGTGGTTATGTGTTGCTTCAAATTCATACACATAATAACGTCCATTCTTAAAGACTTATCTTCATGCGTGCATGACAACCACATCGTTTTTGAGGCCTGCTGTACCCAAATGTATCCTCTCTTTTATCTTCACCACGGGCTCCTGATAGTTCAAGTAATTGTCTTAGTGCATCCAAAAATGAGGCCTACTGTACCCGAATGAAAGGAACTAAGTACAAGTACTGCATACCTTGACGAGAACATAAAAAGTTCGATGTTATATTGTGTCAGTGTCCTTTACTTTATGGTGACTCCCTCTTCGGATGCTAAAACCAATAGTTTCTACATACTTGTTATAAAACAAATAAGCTTCTTGTTCAGATAAAAAAAAATCCATGCCAACCTTTGGTACGCTCTGATCAATACCATTTGCTGCATTGCTATCGGTAGTTTCAGGCACATCCTACATAAGATAGTACTCACTATAGTTAATATAAAAACACTTTTAACATTCAGATCTGTTTGCATTGCAGGATGGGATCGGTTCAAAAGAAGGAATTAGAACAAGAACATGAAAGTATGAAGATTGCGAGTGTGATTTCTTACTGCCCGTGACCGTGATTCATCATCATCATCATGGTTCCTGGGATCAATCCCCGAAGAAGCCATTGAGGGGCAAAGGGAGAATTCGGCTGACAGTTGTTGAATTCACCTCAAGTTTTCCGTAGCTAAATCGCTGATTGATAGAGGTCTTCTCCCCGTTTTTCCCTGTTTAGAGATTTTGTTTGGGGAATTTGCCTCCGCTTCTCCTTGGTCCTGTTTGCGTTGGATGTGCATATGTGATTTCTTTTTCCTGTGTGCATCTAGATTTGGTGCTCAGATGTTATTTTGGCACCAAGTACTGAAAGTTTCCCTCCTGTAATTTTTTTCTCTGCTGATTCTGTGCCGAGTATTACGTGAAGCCATATCCGCCTATCGTACGTATCTCTCTTTTTTCTGGGTGAGAAAATAACCATTGGGAGAGGAAAAGCTGCGGAAGCCACCCGATGGTCGCCACGTGCCCAGGGAACACCGATGGGAGCAAGCCGTGGGAGCAGGCAAGCCCCATCCCGTGATTCCGTCGCGTGTGTTCGCGTTAGCCAGCGAGACCCCGCCCGAATTTTTCTTTTCTGGTACTAGTAGGCATGTACGTGCAACGCACGTCTATACAATTGGTCAAAAAACTTAGCGGTGACCCTTATAAAATAACCAGAAAGAACTTTGGTACCAATAATGCAAAATGGTTAAAAATATATTTAAAATCAGTTTGTTAACTCCAGAGAAACAAAAACTGCCAATAGATATTGTAGATCATTTTTGTGAGCTTGAAAATGCGCGCCTCAGTCGACAAGACATTGAGTGAATTACAAATATCAGAACTTCGGGAGCCTATCAATGATACAAACAATCATTAATGAATATGGATGTTTTTCCTCACAAAAACCATATACTATACACACATGCTACAGTATTCAACTTCATAAAAACATTTCAGTTTAACTTCTTTCATAATACTTGAAAGAATTCCGGTGAGCTACCAGATTCAAGTTTTACCTGACAAAACCAACATGCTGACCTTATAGAGCATTCTAAAGAAAAGTAGAGGGCCAGATTCTCCTATATCATCTATGACATGAAACAAAAGCCTAATCAGATTAACTACACCTGAACAAGCAGAGTAATTTTTTGTCAGATCAACGAAGTAGAGTAGAAGTAGCTGTCACATATCTTATCACCTGGTATATCAACAACCGTGAGCAAATATACACTTGGATCACCCACAGCAAGTAAGACCAGATGACCATAGTACAATTCCGTGCTCCGTTAATAGTAATCGGTAAAATCTGCATGAACACAAGATGGATAATAATTTAAATGATCTACGTTAAAATAGGATTGTGAACGGAGCTAGAGTCAGTGAGAGGGATCCAGCTCTGACTAATTGATTAGCGATCAACACACACATGAAATCACAATCGATCGATTGAAGCAAACATGGTCACAGGTTGGGGATCGGCTGCATATTACATACCACGAGTTTGTCCTGGATGAGGACGGGGCTATCAGAGAGCGGATGAAGAGGTCCTTCCTGCATGGCAGCGGTGCGGGGAGCAGCTCCCTGTCAGCAAGCGGCGGGAGGACGCTGGGCAGGAGGCAGGCCCAGACAGCGTCGGAGTCGGCCGGGCGCGGGAGCAGGGCGGAGACGGCAGGAACGCGATGTTCCGACGATGAGGAAAAATGGGAACAGAGACGGAGGCGGCGCACGTGAGTCCGGGCAGAGGGATTGAGCGCTGAGGTAGGGCATGACGACATTTGTAGAGCGCGCACGCGGCCGCCGTCCGCCTCCTTGCGTGTGGCCGCCTGGCCGCCTCCATCCCCACGCTCTCCCCCAGTCTACCTGCTTGGAATCCGGCCGGATCCGTCCCGCTTTCCTCAGCGGCACGGCGAGAGAAAGAGATAGGGTGTGGGGAGAGAAGATTAGCGATTCGTTTCTTTTTTAGACTCGTACCGGTTCGCTATTCCGGATGTGTTGAGGTGCTCAACACGGGTTGGATGATCCGGATGGTTGATCAGAAATTGAACGCGTGAGATTTAATGTATCCGGAACATGTTTGCTCACCTGGTATATCAACAACCGTGAGCAAATATACACTTGGATCACCCACAGCACGTAAGATCAGATGACCACAGTACAATTCTGTGCTCAGTTAATAGTAATCGGTAAAATCTGCATCAACACAAGATGGACAATAATTTAGATGATCTACGTTAAAATAGGATTGTGAACAGAGCTAGAGTCAGTGAGAGGGATCCAGCTCTGACTAATTGATTAGCGATCAACACACACAGGAAATCACAATCGATCGATTGAACCAACCATGTTCACAGGTTGGGGATCGGCTGCATATTACATACCACGAGTTTGTCCTGGATGAGGACGGGGCTATCAGAGAGCGGATGAAGAGGTCCTTCCTGCATGGCAGCGGCGCGGGGAGCAGCTCCCTGTCAGCGAGCGGCGGGAGGACGCTGGGCAGGAGGCAGGCCCAGACAGCGTCGGAGTCGGCCGGGCGCGGGAGCAGGGCGGAGATGATAGGAACGCGATGTTCCGACGATGAGGAAAAACGGGAACAGAGATGGAGGCGGCCCACGTGAGTCCGGGCAGAGGGATTGAGCGCTGAGGTAGGGCATGACGGCAGTTGTAGAGCGCGCAAGAGGCCGCCGTCCGCCTCCTTGCGCGTGGCCGCCTCCATCCCCACGCTCTCCGCCAGTCCGCCTGCTTGGAATCCGGCCGGATCCGTCCCTCTTTCCTCAGCGGCACGGCGAGAGAAAGAGATAGGGTGTGGGAGAGAAGATTAGCGACTCGTTTCTTTTTTAGACTCGTACCGGTTCGCTATTCCGGATGTGTTGAGGTGCTCAACACGGGTTGGATGATCCGGATTGTTGATCAGAAATTGAACGCGTGAGATTTAATGTATTCGGAATATATTTGCTCTTTTAATAGTAGTATAGATACCCCGCTCGATTAGAGGGCCCATATATGTCTCTGTATCCCACTGTATGGGCTGTTGCTACTTGGGCTAGTACACACGGTTGTGAGAAAATTACAAAAAACTATCACAATTGGGGCTAGATTAACGGGTTAGTACCGATTGTACTAATTTTTTCAAAAACATACCAACACTGGGGTAATGACAACAACCGGCGCTGATAGCTCGTGTTAGGCGGTCTGACGAGGCGGGGCCACAGTCAGAGCTGACGTGGCGCAAACGGCCGTTAACGCTCGCCGTCCGGACGAGCACGAGTCCGCGACCAACTCCGCTAGCCCATGTCCATGTCAAGCGCGACGCCGGCGGCATCGTCGGAAGCATCGTTCGGCGCCTGGACCTGTTCGGTATCGATCCGGCCGTCGGCGGGCAAGCCCAAGGCCACCATCCTGTCTCGCGCGGCGCCCAACGCGGCGTCGATGGTCCCGAGCACCTCCAGCGCCTTGTCCAACGTCATGTCATTGAGCACCAGGTCCCAGTCCGCGAGCGCGCCGTGGGAGGCGCCGCGCTGTCGCAGCCTGTCGAGCTTCGCCATCTCCTTGCCCAGCTCGGCCTCGAGGTAGCTCCGGTGCGTGTGCCGCGCACGCGTCTCCGGCGAGAAGGCAGAGGCGCGGTAGCGGTCAAGGACGCCCTCCTTCGATTCCCACAGGCGATGGGGAAGGTCATGGGCGGCGGTGGCGCCGTGGGCTCCGCCTCGTCGCGCTTCGCCTTCAGCGTGTCGGACAACGCGCTCAAGCCGTGGTACCTCTCCACCACGCCAGCGGCGACCGTAGTGGCGGGCCCGCACTCCGTCGTGCCCTCCTCGAGCCCATCCCTCGTCGGCGCGTCCCTACTCTCCGCGCGCTCCTTCTCATTCGCCTCGCCAGCCGCGCGCTCCAGGCCGCCCATCCAGCAGTAGCGCGGTGGGTGCGCGCCGCCGATGCCGCCGTCCGCACCCAAGGGACACAAGACTCCTCCTCCTCCCGCTCCTCTCTCGACGCCGCCGCGGTATCAACAGTTCCCGAGGACGCCGCGGCCGTCGTTCCTGCAGTCGCCGTTCACGTTCCGGAAGGACGGGCAGGCCAGCCGCGGGGAGCGCGAGCGCGAGTCCTTCCTGCCGTTCCTGCGCTTCTACCGTCGGCCCTACGACGAGATATCCTACCACGCCAGGATGCGGCCGCCGCTCGGCGGGCTCATTGCCATCGTCGACGACAAGTTCAGGCAGCAGAAGACACGGGCGTGGTACGGACGACGAGCGTTAACGGCCGTCTGCGCCACGTCAGCTCTGACAGTGTGATGCATGTAAAATGCATACATGAACTTTGCACTTTAATTGCTTATATTCCAATCATATTTGCATCATATAAGGGTTATATCAATGTTTTATCATGATTTTGGAAATATCTTAATGATTTCCTATTTTTATGGAATTAACCCTGCGCAGGCAGAAAACCCCGTTTTCTTATTTTAATGTTTCAGGGACCCAAACGTCAACAAAATCACATGGAAATTTACGGGCGTCAATATTTGGAAGGAAGAAGGACCACGGAAAAAAGGAAGCGAGCAAACGGAGGCCCGAGGGCCAAACGAGCATGGCCCACGCGGCCAGGTACTGTGGCCGCGTGGGACCCACCCGTTCAACCCTCGTGGCTCCGTTGCCGTCGATCTTCGCTCCACCGCCTTCGTCTTGACCTAAAAACACCCATAAAAAAGGTCCCCCATCGTTCTCTGGAAGGAGCGCCGCACAAACACAGAAACACAGAAACGGAGATCAGGAGCTGCAGATTGGAGGGGGAAAACTCCGGCGGGGCGCTGCCGGCGTGGTCTGCACCTTCTCCATCGACTTCTCCACCGTCTCCATGATGAAGAGGGAGTAGTCCACCTCTGGACTATGAGTTTGTGGAATTAACTTATGTATCTCTCCTCTCTTGATCTTCACTAATTAGTACCGTATGAGCTGCTGAACGTGATTACGGTCACCGTTGTAATACCGTTGTGGTGGATCTTTATGAGTTAATATATGTTTGAGATTGCAATGTTTGTTTCAGTTATGAGTATAGATGCATATTATGTACCCCGTTCTTGTCTACTTGTTTTGATCAAGCATGTTTATGAGAGCGTGTGTGGGGGAATGTGTGCATTAGTTGGAGTAACGGGAGGTGGCTAGTGCAGTGAACGTGAGAGATAGTTCTGCGATCCACTTTGGTATCTTTACCTTACTTTGTTACCTCACTAGGGATAAACTAAAATACCATGCTACCGGGGATGTGGGCGTGACCATTGCCACTACTCCATGACTAGATCTAGCATGTTCTGATTTTCACTTCATGTCATGATACTTATTGCTATACTCTGAGTTATCTTAATCACTAAGGTGTTATGATTTAGTTCGCATCTTGGTGGAGTATAAGAGAGGTTAATAACCAAAAGACCTCTATGTTAGGACGTGATGCCCATATATCTAAGTAACTTGTTATCAAACCCTGTGTTGCAATCTCATATGTTAACTTTGTGTGTTCCATTGTCTACCACTTTATAAAGAGAGAGTGCATTTGTGAAACCATGAACCCCAGTCCATTTTTAATCATAAGAAACACCTTTCCAACACCATATACCACTTTTCTATTTTCAGTCATCATTAAATCCAAAAATACAAAAATACTTTTCATCTTGCATACATCATTTAAAAACTCAAAAATATCATTTATCATTGCATCCACCATCATTGCATATTTATTTCCTGTTTGCATTGCATAACTATCCTGATATCATTCTTACACCTTGTGCTTGACAACCACAGGTGAGGTTGAGGACCAAAACATCTAACCTTGTTTTGTAGGTAACCAAAAGAAGGATAAGAAGATAAATCTAACACTTCAGATTCTCCGAGAGTTCGATATTAAACCCTCGAGTCACCCCTCGTGGGGAAAACTGTCTTCCACTTTACAATACACTCTGCACTTGGAGTTTCAACCTAAATCCCGTTATTTGTGCAGGCATCAAGACTTGCTCTTCGGGATCATCACAGTGGCCCTGCCTCGTCAGACCGCCTAACACGAGCTATCAGCGCCGGTTGTTGTCATTACCCAGTGTTGGTATGTTTTTGAAAAAATTAGTACAATCGATACTGACCCGTTAATCTAGCCCCAATTGTGGTAGTTTTTTTGTAATTTCCTCCGCGGTTGTCCCAGCTGCCTTTTCATCATGGTCATGATTAAAAAAAGTCACGGTTGTCCCCTTAGCTCGCCCCCGACCGCTCGGTTCCTCTTCTCCGCCGCCGCGACCTCGGAATTCATGGCTACAAATCCTTCCGCACTAACCTATGGCCTCCTTGCCACAAATGCTTGTAAAACTGCAACATCCTCCCCATCATTCATCACCCACAAATGATCAACAAACTGCTCTGCTCGGTTCAGCTTCCCACCACCGCCTCCTCCATGTTTAAAAGGCTCCCTCTGTTGCCATGAACACCCAGCGCCCCCGCCAGATCGCCTCGCAATCTCAAAGGTCTCAACACTGCTGCCTCTCCAAAATATTCTTCTTATTTCTTATCCGCTCACTAATCTTTGTCTGTTTGTTAGGTTGCGGTACGCTCCAAGCTGCTCCATGTTTTGCCTCCCCTGGATTTCATTGGATTTTCATTCATTCCGCGTACTGTTGGCTTAGTGACCCCGATTTGATGTATTCTGGTGGCCCAAAGAAGAAAGAAGAGCCTATCATCAACTGTACGCCTAGGCTGGACAATAATCCTTGCTTCTACTGGTACACAAGCTCTGATCCTTTATGCTTCATTTTTTATTGGACATGACTACGCAGCGGCGCCGTAACATGCATACAGTGACATGGGCGATGATGTCATTTTAGATTCCTTCCGATGTCTAAGGTTACTAGGTTCTGTACACCATTCTAGACCAATGTAAGGCTGCATGATACTACATTTTATGGATTGATATCATCTCTTAGATCTTGAAAATAGTTGAACTCTTACTTTCTAGTTGTATATATTATTGCAATGTGCATAAAACGGCTACAAAATTATCTGATAACCATGTACAATTATCATGGTAAGTGTTCGATACTAATTTGGTCACCATAGTGTTTTAAAACTGTAACTGGTGTGACAAAAAAGTTTGTCACAGCCGAATGTAGATGTCACAACTGTCAAAAATGTGTAAAAATTAATCTTGTAACCATGTATAATTATTGTGGTAGCTGTATGCTGCTAATCTGGTAACTGGTCCGAAAAAAAAGTTGCTCAAAACCTAGCAACATGAGATCAAGTTTTGAACCCCTCGTCGAGACGAACCTAGCGGTGTAAACGGATCACTAATCAGAATAATGTTTTAGAGGATAGAACATTTTAAATTTTCGAATTGTGCAATTAATGTGATGATGTCACTTAATTCCTGCATGCATACATGCATGTGTTCTCTCTCTCTATTAAAGGAAAAGCCCACACGAAAGAACCGCCGCATGGAGAGGGTGCGTGGGTGGCGCCTCCGTATAGCTTTTCCCTTTTTTGTTTACATCAGTTAGTATATGCATCTTCTCTTTTCTTAGTGGTTATATCTGTTTGCTCCACTCACATGTCCCCTAAATTTATTTATATTACATTCGAACTGAATCCAATGTCTTTCTGGTCGTATATGTTTGTTCCCCTCAAATGTTCAGATACACCATGCCTTTGCGCAAATTCATCTCCAAAGCCACTGTATAATCTCTGCTCGACGGACCTTCCTTCATATCCTAATTTTTTTTAGCACACACCATGATACTAAAATCTGCGACATGCTCTAGGTACAAGCTACCTATTACTCTTGCAGACGCATCAGGAAATTTGGATGCAATTGCCATATATTTGGACATCCTAACCAAACCTTGTTTTAACACCTACTGATTTCTTTGAATTCGACAACAATTTGAAATGACGATTATTTTTCACAGCAGCACTACAGCAAAAAGAAGCATTCAGTTTACAGAACATGATACAGAAAACAGAGAAAGGTATGAAAACAGAACACATTTTATAGAAGATATGCAATTTCTCACCTTTCAAATTTTGAAATGCCGCAGCGGAAAACGAGGAAGATCTTCCAGCTGGAGAACTAGAACTTCAGAGTGTCAAACGACATAAGCAAGAGTATGCATATCCCCTCATATCACATAGAAAATTATCCCCTCATATCACATAGAAAATATCACTTTCACAATTCTCGTTTGTTATCCTCAAATAGAATTTCAGACAACAATGATGGAGCAGACAGCTAAGAAAGGAAAGAGGAGAAACAATAAAAGAAAGTAGATATCGTCAATTTTCGTTTAAGTACAGCACAACACAAATCTGACACGAGTTTTACCTTAGTAACAATGCTGACATTTTAAACACATGCAGGCATCATCAACCACACATGAAAACAACTAAGGACTTTACTGTCTACTACCTCGGTTTCTGTTGCCGAAGAATTGGTCGAGCAAGATGCCATCCATGATTATCAAGATATAAAATGTATTGTTGCTTACATACAGAGTTACTGATCACTAGATTGATCAGCTTATATTGTACTCCATAATAGCTCAGGATGACCCATTGAGTGTCTGAATTAATAAATACTAAACATTATCTTTGATCGCCAGTTTTACTCTGCTTCTGTTCCATGCCTAATCCTTCATTTATTTGTAACACTAATGGCACACCATACGAATGCAAACTATAGTCGCTCTATTTTGGGTATATTATGTTTTCACAATACTTTAAATATCCTATAGCACCTTTCCTCAGGTACCTAGCCTGATTTTTAACGATGTTAAAATAATATGTCTGACCGTTTTTTTCATCATAAGTATTCAGGTCAATATGTACACGTTCATTGAACATGTAATTTCATATGTAATGAAACACTCTACGACTATACATTCTAATTGTGCTCCTCTACTACATAATACAAGTAGGGTTTTTTTCTTGCTGGCAAAAAAAATGCTGCTAACTAAAACAATAAATAATTAATTTCGTTTAATGCTCTCAGAATGGGGCTCGGCTCCTCTGCAGTTGTGGTGTTACTGTACATCGTACAGTACTTCGAAAATCAGCCGTTCAAAACAATCGAGCGGACCTCATTCCTTTCCTCCGTTAACACCTAATTAGAAACAAATTCCCTGTGTTTAAAGAGACAGCGGAGGGAAAATCACGCATCTTCTATCTTGGCGCCAAATACCATCGTGAAACATCTAAACTGGCGGCAAAAACAAGAACCAAGTACAGACTTCAGATCAAGGATCAATCAGACCGTCACGGCAGCACACAGCGCCTCGCCGCCGGCAGCCGTGACGGGGACGACTCGTCGCCGGCAGCCGTGACGGGGGCGCGCCTCGCCGCCGGTAGCAACACGGAACCTTTCTCTAATGTGTTGCGTTTATTGTATGATGTCGTCTCCCACCTCTCCTGTCTCCTGTCCAAGGTATTATCAATCTTCCCTGCGTTGTGTTCTTGTGATTTCCGAAAAATAAGAAGACATCAGTATTATTTAACCGTGTCTTGCAAAACATATATTCTGTACATATGGTTTATCGATAGCTTAATCTGCTACGTACTTGTATATTTCCGTTGTGCACTTGCATCTATATTGAGTCATACATGTTTTGACCAGGACAGACATGATCCCTAGCTGGATGCCCCAGATTGGGATGAAATTTAAATGTAGAACAGATGCATTGGATTTTTGGAGAAGCTATGGTGGACATATTGGTTTTGATGTCAGGAAAAATTATGAAAACAAGAGCAAACTTGACAAGGTAGTCACTTCTGCAAGATATGTTTGCTCCAATGAGGGTTATCGAGTGAAAGACAAACGAGATCATAAAACATGTTGTCCTCGTGCGGAAACAAGAACAGGTTGCAAAGTGCGGATGGACATCACGTTGGATCGAGAAGTAGGGGATTATCAGATACATGACTTGGTTCTTGAACACAACCATGCCCTTCAATTGCCAGAAACATGCCACTTGATGCTGTCACAACGTAAGATTTCGGCCATGCAAGCTTTTGAAATTGATACCGCAGATGCTTCAGGAATTCTTCCAAAAGCTGCACATGAGCTAGCAAGCCGGCAAGTTGGTGGGTCAGCAAAACTTGGCTATTCTCGTCGTGACCACAAGAACTACTTACGTACAAAGCGTCAAAGGGAGTTAGTGCATGGCGAAGCCGGAAGTATGTAAAAGTACTTTCGAGACAGAGTTGGTGAGAATCCTTCATTTGAGTATGCATTACAACACGATTGTGAAGAACAAATAACAAACATCTTCTGGGCTGATGGTAGGATGATCATTGACTATGCTCATTTTGGCGATGTTGTTACATTTGACACTACTTTTGGGACAAATAAAGAGTACCGACCTTTTGGTGTCTTTGTTGGATTCAACCATTTTAGAGAAACCGTAATTTTTGGTGCTGCTCTTCTATATGATGAAACATTTGACTCTTTCAAATGGCTATTTGAGACCTTCTTATCTATACATAAGGAGAAACAGCCAAGAACTATCTTCACAGATCAAGATACCGCGATGGGAAATGCAATAGAGGTTGTATTTACAGAAGCATGGCATGGATTGTGCACTTTTCATATAATGCAAAATGCTGCGAAACATTTGCCTCCTCCCAAAAAAGATGAAACAAATGTGCTCTCTGATTTTTGTGCTTGCATGTACCGGTATGAGGATGAGGAAACCTTTGATGAAGTATTCCATGCCATGAGAAGCAAGGTAGATACACAAACATGGTTGGATAGTATTTACAAAGTAAAAGAGAAGTGGGCCAATTGTTACATGAGGAATGTTTATACATTAGGAATGAGAAGCACACAATTAAGTGAGAGCTTGAATAGTGACTTGAAAAACCATTTGAAATCAGATCTTGACATCTTACGTTTTTTCAAGCATCTTGAGAGAGCCATCCAAGGAAAGCGAGATAATGAGTTAAATTCAGAGTATGAGTCTCGGAAAAAATTGCCCAGACTAAAAGTGAGAACTCCTATATTACTTCAGGCAAGCGAAGTTTACACTCCAAATATATTTGAGAGTTTTCAGATTGAGTATAAAAGATCCATGTCAACATACATCAAGGCACTAGGAGAACAGAATGAATATACAGTTGCAATAGGAAGTCTCGACCAAGAAGCAGCATATGAAGAAGAGTGCAAAGTTCTTGGTAATTATTCAGACCAGTCGGTTTTATGCAGTTGTGGACAATTTGCACGAGCTGGTATACTATGCAGCCATGCTTTAAAAGTCCTTGATGTGATGAATATTAAGTCACTTCCTGAACGCTATATACTGAAGCGATGGACTCGAGAAGCTCGAAGCGGTTCTGTTCAGGACAAGTGTGGGAATATTATTTTGGAGGATCCTAGATCTGAAGATAGGCACCGCTTGAATTATCTTGTTAGAAAATTTATCGGTATAGCTCCTCGAGTAGCTCAGTCTGAAGAATGTAGCACACTATTAGATAATACCCTTGATGATTTCAGCAAGCGAGTTGATGGAAAAGCTCATAGCAGTTTGTGCAACGCTGAAGCTACACTTGAACAAGCAGATGAACATTTGCAGAATGCAAGCCTAAAGAAAAAGGAACCTCAAAAGAAAAGTACAAGGAGAAAGAGAACCTGGCTTGATAAGCAGCGGCCGCGTAAAAAGAAGAAGGAATCAAGTAAAAAAGTACAGGAGAAACAAGTTGATTCTGTAAGTTACTTATATCTTTGTAAATATTAATTACGGTTGTTCAACATAGAGTAGTATTTTACAAACTTTTTTGATTGATTAGATAGAGCGGGAAGAAATGGCAGCACCACAAGATCAAATTTATCTGGAGCCAAACACTAGAACAAATGAGAATGGGTTTGAGGAATATGGGTGGATTCCCAGCTACACCCAACTGCTAATGGTATTTAACTCAACTTGCCGAAATCAGTCTGTCATGTAATTGTATAAACTTGGGCTGCTTGATGCACGCCTCGAGATCAATCCCTCCTCTATATATATGCAAGATTACAGGAGCTGACTTGGTGTCCAAGTCGATGTACAAGATTGCTTTACAAGTAAGAAACCTAACAAACTAGGTAGGCAATATTTCATGTGATCCTGTCGGTTTCCGTAACACGCCCCCGCAGGCTGAACTCGGTGTTTCGCCGATGTGAAGACTGGAACGAAATTCTCAAAAGAGTGCAGACGGCAGTCCTTTTGTGAAGATGTCAGCAAACTGAGAGCTGGAGGGGACATGTAGTACGCGTAGAGCACCGATAGCAACCTTTTCCCGTACAAAGTGAATGTCCAACTCAATATGCTTCGTGCGCCGATGCTGAACTGGGTTAGCCGATAGGTAAACGGCGCTAACATTGTCACAATAAACGATAGTGGCACTGCGTATCGGTTTCCGTAGTTCATCAAGAAGACTCCTAATCCAGCATGTCTCGGCAACTGATGTGGCGACAGCACGATATTCTTCTTCGGCACTTGTGCGTGAGACAGTAGGCTGCCGTCGAGAAGACCAAGAAATGAGATTGTCTCCCAAAAACACGCAGTATCCTGACGTAGACCGGCGAGTGTCAGGGCATCCTGCCCAATCAGCATCCGAATAGGCAACCAATGAATGAGATGAAGTGGAGTGTAGTGTGAGACCATGATCAAGGGTGCCTTTGAGATATCGAAGGATTCGTTTGATTAGAGAGAGATGTGGTTCACGGGGATCGTGCATATGGAGACAGACTTGTTGGACAGCATAGGATAGATCGGGTCGTGTGAGAGTGATGTATTGGAGTGCACCTGCTAGACTGCGATAGAGAGAGGGATCGGCGACTGGAGAACCGGCAGATGCTGGTAGTTTGGCTTTGGTGTCAACTGGTGTGGAAGATGGGTGGCAGTCGCTCATACCTGCACGAGAAAGAACCTCAAGGATATATTGGCGTTGGGAAAGGTGGAGACTATGTGGAGAACGAGTGACAGAAATACCGAGAAAGTGATGTAGGGGACCAAGATCTTTCATGGCAAATTCATGGCTGAAAGTGTTGATGATGGACCGGAGTAAGGTGGAGGAGGAAGCAGTAAGAATTATGTCGTCGACATAGAGAAGAAGATACGCGGTGTCAGATCCGCGATGTAGAGTAAAGAGGGAAGCATCGGATTTGGACTCTAAGAAACCAGAGGAGCGGGCAAAAGCGGCGAAGCGATGGAACCAAGCACGTGGTGCCTGTTTAAGACCGTAGAGTGATTTGAGAAGACGACAACATGAGTGGGACGAGAGGGATCAACAAAACCAGAGGGTTGTTGACTATAAACCTCCTCTAGAAGGTGACCATGAAGGAAAGCGTTTTTAACATCAAGTTGATGGATGGGCCAATTGTTGGAGAGAGCTAGAGAGAGCACAATGCGTATGGTGGCTGGCTTAACGACCGGACTGAAGGTTTCATCAAAATCGATGCCTGGTTGTTGAGTGAATCCACGTACTACCCATCGGGCTTTATGACGAGCAAGAGATCCATCGGGATTATGTTTGTGACGGAATATCCATTTGCCACTAACGATATTTGCGCCGGGAGGAGGTGGAACAAGTGTCCAGGTGTTATTTGTCATCAGTGCATCGTATTCTTCCTGCATGGCAAGACGCCAAGAGGGATCACGGAGAGCTGTGAGATAGTTATGGGGTATAGGAGAGGAGACGATGGCAGAGAGGTTTAAACGATCGGGAGGACCAGGAAGGTGTCCGGTTGTGCGGCGGGTTCGGTGTAGAGGGGTGGAGAAGGAGGTGTGGGTATGGTGGGAGGGGATGAAGGTGAAGAGGACATAGCAGGTGAGCTAGAATCGCGAGAGGCAAGAGGTGAGCCAGGAGGTGTGGCAAAATCGGGAGTGGGTGGGTTAGGAGATGCCGTGGCAGGAGGAGTGGCCGTGACAGGGGTGGCTGCCGTGGCAGGAGGAGCTGCCGCGGCAGTGTGCTGTCGGTTTGCCGTGGGAACAACAGGCTGTGGCGAAATGTGGATTTGCTCGTCGCTAAGAATGGGAGGGTCGAAGACATCTGTGGCAGGGGATGGTGTTGGGTTGTTGTGTGGGGCATATGGGAAAGTGGATTCGTCGAATGTGACGTGACGGGAGATGAGTATGCGTCGGGTGGTTAGGTCAAGACAGCGGTATCCTTTGTGGCGAGGTGGGTAACCAAGAAACACACATTTGGTGGCGCGTGGTGCAAGTTTGTGCGGAGCAGTGGATGCCGTGTTAACATAGCATAAGCAGCCGAATACACGGAGATGATCATAGGAAGGAGGTGTGCCAAATAATAAGTGGTGTGGGGTAGTGTGCGGTATGGCAGCCGATGGTCGGATGTTGAGGAGATATGTGGCAGTGTGGAGGGCCTCTGCCCAAAGGTTGGGTGGCATGGAAGCTTGAAAGAGGAGGGATCGAATGACATCGTTAATGGTGCGGATTGCTCGTTCGGCCTTGCCGTTTTGTTGAGATGTATAAGGGCATGAAAAACGAAAAAGAGTGCCGTGTTGTGTGAAGAAGTTGTTTAGGTTGAGATTATCAAATTCTTTCCCGTTGTCGCATTGAATATTAAGGATAGGAAGATTGAAGTGGGTTTGAACAAAGGCATGGTATGCGACAAACGTAGAGAAAACATCCGATTTCTTTTTGAGAGGGAAAGTCCAAAAATAATGAGAAAAATCATCAACAATAACAAGATAATATGTATAACCAGTTGTACTAGGGATAGGTGATGTCCACAAATCACAATGTATGAGTTCAAACGGACGAGTTGAAAACGATTTCGATGAAGAAAAGGGTAGTCTAACATGTTTCCCTAATTGACACGCATGACACAAGGAGGAACTAAATTTATTTCCGGGGATGTAGTGTCGAAGTGGTGCGATGGCTTGGATGTCCGAGACGGCGATGCCAAAGGTCGAAGGTGTTGGTGGCGGTGTAGGCTTCAGCTGCAGGAGGGCTCTGGAAGGTGTAGAGGGGGCCAGGGCTATTACATCTGAGAACCACGGTCCCGCTGGAAAGAGCCTTCACAGAAAAACCAGAGGGATCAAACTCAATGGAACAATTGTTATCAATAGTAAATTGTCGAACGGAGATCAGGTTTTTGATTATGTTAGGAACTAGAAGAATGTTGCGAAGATGAAAAGTTTGAGAGGGGGAGTGGAGTGCTGTGGAGCCGACATGTGTAACACAAATTAAGCAAGTAACACAAATAAGATTGAAAATTAGACTTTTACATTTTCACACAAATTATATTGCATTGAGCCACAATCACTCAATATTTGAATTTTTGAAATTTTAGCTATATTCCATTGATCAAATGAGTTTAATTACATTTATCGAAAGTAATCCAAATTTGAATTCATGTAAATTATTGTTTGGCCGTAAAATTAGATAGAAATCATATGAAGGTGGTCTTGCGTGATTTTATGCAAAAACACCCAAATTCGTTGCAAAGGCTCTCATGGTGTTGAGCTACTCAACATTCGGTGATTTAGGTTTTGTTGGATGACGTGATGGAAGGGCCCAGATTTGCAGGATCTTGCCCTCTCTCTTTTATATTAGTGTAGATGTAGATGTAGATGTGGATGGTGATGTTGATGTTGATATTGATATGTTATTTTCTTCGTTGGAAGTGTGATTCATACCGAAAATCAGTTTTTCCTAGGTTGGAAACAAAATGGGAACGTCCCCAGGGGGATCAAATCGCTCCGATCACCTAACCGTACCGCTTCACCCATAGATGAATGAAAAAATAAAAAATCCCCCCATCTCCGCACGCCTCCTCTCCGTTGCTCGGCTTCCCCCTCCACGCAGAGAAAAGAGAAGCTCCAATCGTCACGTCTCTCCTGATACCGTCGCCGGTCGCAGCACCGCCGGTAGCATCGCCGGAATCCATTGCAGCAGCAGCGCTCCAGATTTGCAGCAACGCCGCCCGCCGCTGACAGCAAAATCGACCACCGCCGGTAGCATCGCCGAAATCCCTTGCAGCGGCAGCGCCCCAAGTTGGCAGCGACACCGTCCGCCACTAACAGCACCATCGATTGCCGCTGGTAGCATCGCCGGCGACCTTCGGTAGCATTGCCGGCATCGCCTTGCAGCAGCAACGCAGCTCGACGCTGGGAGAACCGTGGGATGCCAACCTTCAGAACAAAGGCGCCCACCGTGGTAGCACCGGTGACCACGGTAGTAGCAGCGCCTCTAGACCATGGTAGCACCGCCTGCAGACCATGGTAGCACCGGTGGCAAACCTTCAGAGAAGCGCCGCCATCCCCCTTGGTAGTACCGGCGCCGGCCGCTCGTAGCACCGCCACGGGCTTTTGGTAGCACCGCCGTGGATTAGCCGTACCGTCGGCCGACCTGTGGTAGCACCGCTGCTGGACTCGGCTAGCACTGCTGTCGGCTGCTGGTAGCACAACATCGTCGATTCGTCGGCCTCCTTGGAGCACAACGGCGCCGGCATAGTAATATGGCTCACCACTTGTAGCAATCGTCGCCGCCGGTTGTAGCAAACGCCGACGCCGCTTGTAGCAGCCCACAAGAACGTAGCATCCGCGGGCACCGAAGGTAGCATCGCCTGTCGCCTGTGGTAGCAGGTCGCCTGCTTCTGGTAGCACGGGCGAATGCCGCTGGAAGCACCCCCCCCCCCCCCCCCCGACGCCGGTGAGAGCACGTCGCCCTCGGCCGATAGCATCGATTGCCGCCTGTGGCAACACCTCCCGTGCCTCTGGTAGCACGGGCTGGTAGCATGGTGGTGCGCTGGTGCTCAGAGAAGGTGGCGGACAGAGGAGAGCCGGCGCCACGGCGTGCTCTGGCGTGGGGGCAAGGCTGGTTGCTCGGGCGCGAGCACGTCGGGCCTCCAGCGCGAGTCCGTGGCAGCGGCGCAACGCAAGCTAGCGCTTCTAGCCACATCGGTGGCGCGGCCCCTCTAGCTCAACGGCGAACTCAGCAGGCGGCGAGGTGCGTCCATGGCACTGTTAGAGCATCTCCACCAAGTGACCCCAAAGTTCCAATGGGGTCCGGACAGCAAAATCGCCCACCAGCGGCACCCCAAAGGGTCACCCGAGCAAATTTGTGTCCGACACCCCAAAGAGCTCCAAAGGGCCTCCAACATGCAAGCGGACATAGTTGCATACCCACTGTCCCACTGGCAGTGACACACATCAATATATCCTCTCATTCAGCTAGCCGCGCGTGCAGCTCACCGGCTGCCGCACCTCCGACCTGGCCATGGAGACGGAGGAGCTCTAGGCCATATCCCGCTCGCCTTTCGCACCAGAGGAACTGCACCGTCGACCTCCTTCGTCTCGTGCAAGCACGGCACGGAGGAGCACGGAAGCCGCCGCGACGACCTTGTCTTCAACCTACGGCCGGACGCGCGGTGTCGTCATCCGCGCTTCTCCAAGCGAAACCGTCATGTCATGGAGGTGCGGCGTTGTCGAATATGTATGGAACCGGAAGGATTCGAGCTAGAACGCAAGAGATCATCCCTGACAAGGTCGTCTTCCTCCTACGGCCGGACGCGCGGTGTCGTCGTCCCCGTCAGCCCTCGCTTCTCCAAGCCAATCCGTCATGTCCTGGAGGTGCGCCGTCATTGACTACATCTGAAACCTGAAGGATTCTGGCTAGAACACGCAAGGGAAGGAACCGCCGCGACGAGCTCACTCGAGCCGGCGACCAGCCAAGCGTGGTCAGCTTCTACAAGCCATGGAGATTCTTCTGCTCCTCATGACCTTTCTGGAGTGCTGGCAGCGTGGAGCCTCCGTCGCGGAGTCGAACGTCCCGTCCTCCCGCGAGCGGCCGCAGTTCAGGTTCACGATGGATGTGTTCTGAACTTTCTACCTGCGTTTGTTGTTGCGTTCTGAACTAGCTGCTTTTCTTGGGCTGCCTTTGTTCTTTTCGTGGCTGTGTTCTGAACTTGAGCATGTATAGCTGAATCAAACCAACAGCTTCTTTGTTTTCGATTTGTTGCTAGCTGAGTCAAACCAACGTTCTGGACTTGCTGCTAGCTACGTGGATGAGTCCAAAGCTAGTACTAACTAGTATACATCAGATGATCAGCAAGCTAGCTCGGCGCCTCGGCTTGCATCAACGGCGCCGGCGTGGCCTCTGTGTCGCGTCTCTACCGGCCAGAACTGGTGCAGATCGTAGTACGAAGCCTGCAGCGCGTCCATGGCGGACACCTGCGTGCGTTCTAGAGTGCTCATGTGTTCAGGTGCCCGAAGGATGCGTTCGTGCTCTGAACTTGTTGCGTTCTGAACTTGGACCTGCAGATGTTGTTTGCTGCTAGCTACATGGATCGATCGATTGGATGCTAGCTCTCAGTCAGACGACTCCTGGATCGTTGGGAGACGCAGCTCGCAGGCAGCTAGCTTCTGGATCGACGGTCAACCCAGTACAGCCTCGCCGGCCGCTGGCTCAAAACGAGTGTGGCCGGGCGCTGCTGGACAGCGGAGGAGCTCAGCGACATGAGGAAACAAGAGAGAAGATGGCGCGTGGCGGCGTCGTTCTTCTCCGGCAGCAGCAGCTCACACCTACAAGGTGTTTGTATTAACAACTGAAAAGATAGAGGGTGTTGTTTGGGGGGTGCCACTGTGGACGGCCTCCAAGATTTAACCGGACACAGGTCCGGCACCCCCAATTGGGGCTCAATTGGGAGTGCCAGGCTGGTTTGGAGGCCCCCGGTGAAGATGACCCAGGGAAAAGCCCAAGGGGAATTTTCAACCGCACATGGGATCCCCTCCCATCTGGGGAAACTTTATCCATCCCACGATGCCCATTTGGTAACAAGGGGACGCCGGTAGGGGAGTAGGTATCACACGTGGAATGACAGAAATATTAGGAGATCTCAGGAATAAAATAGGAAAATCAAGAAATATAACAAACGATTCTATTTTTTCAACACACGGAATGACAGAAATATTAGGAAATCTCAGGAATGAAATAGGAAAATCAAAAATATACCAAACAATTCTGTATTTTCTACACACGGAGTGACAAAAATATTGGGAAGTCTCTGGATTAAAATAGGAAATTCAAAAATTACACATTTTAATCATCAAAAATTTGTCAATCGTGATGCACAAGAAAGATATCAACATTCACAATTTGATTCATTACAATCATTTGAAAACATAAATAGTTTATGACATGAATTCAGAGAAAATGTGCATCTGCGGAGATAATATGTGCCACTCTTGCGCGCGTCGTTACTGGACAAATCAACATCTACCAGAAATACCATCGCCTTTCTGGAAACATCTGCATGCTCTTCTTCCACTTCTCCCCTTGATGCGCAACCCTGAATATTTGGACAGTGACAAAAAAAAATAGTTTAGTATGCCCTCTGATAAGAGAATCAGCAAGATAATCACGAATTCTCACATAATCTTGGACATTAATCCTAGGGATGATGAAACTAACAAATTAGATCACTTGCTAGAAAATTCGAACAACAATGCAGTCCACCACAAGCAAAAGATCAGAGTCCATCTTATACACAACTAGCGATGCAACTACTACCGTCAGATTTTCTCATGCCAATACAATGACGCACCTCAGGGATTTCTTGCTCTTTTCTTTACTTGACACAATTGCATAGAAGCAGATCCACAAGACCACAAGGAACCTAGAAATACAGTGAGAAGATAGGATAGAGAGATGGAACTGACTCCATGGTGAGAAGGCACCGGATCTGCTCGGCGATGGCTGGGAGCCTGGGACACGTGTAGATCCGGAGAGAGGTGGAGTAGGTCGCCAGATAGAGATCGACGCCCGAGGCGTGGCTTCTCGAGCGAGGGAGAAGGTGAAGCGAGCACAGTGATGCTGCATGCGTCGCTCCTTGTGGAGGAGGTCGCAGGAGATATGTGGAGTTGGTCGCGTCGGAGGGAGGCGGAGGTTGCAAGGCAGAACGGAGGAGGTCGCGAAGCAGAATAATCTCCGAGGAGGCAGAGGCCGCGGGGAAGAGGCGGAGCAGGGGGAGGGTGGAGGTGGAGGAACGGAGGATGACCACACGACGAGACGCGAGAGAGACGGGGAGAATTTTCCACATGTCCGGAGGTGGGGGAGAGCAACCCGGGGATTTCGGGCAGATTGGGCCAAAATTCCCTTCCCCACTTCCACCAAATGGATCGCTGCGAAATCCGGGGCGAAGTTTCCACTTGGGATTCCGACCCGGGGAAAAGGCAGGGATCCCGGGGGATCCCCTGCATCCAAACGAGCCCTAGATAGGAGAGACGGGGAAGAAAATCAGGAGAAAAACGAGTGGAGAAGAAACACCGGAGGAAGGAAGAGATAAGGTTAGGTGTGGGCCCAAGTTGGTGCGACACATACATTTTCTCTTCATTGCAGGACGCATGGCATATGTACAAGCAGGAGGATGGAAGAGGTTGATCCCCCGGACGATTAGCATGCTTTTCCAAACAAAATATAGAGTACCATATGGAAACAATCTCCATGTCTGGAAGCAATCTGGTTGGTCATCGAAATCAAAATAAGGAAAGCAAAATAACGTCGTATAGAGTTATTAGTTTCCTTATAATAACCGAGATCAGTTCCTGAAAAACAGGGAAATCCCACGCAATTAGCGTTGACTGGCTTAAATTATGGAAACTCCCAATGAGAAAATCCCACACAATATCGAAATCCTATAATGGAGCTTGAGCATGGTGCCCATTTTTTCAAAAATTCGAAATCGATATTTTAAGTTTCCAAAATCGAGAACAAATTTCCGGATGTAGATATTATCGAGATCAACAATCGTGCAAATTTTGAACTTGAAATTCGTTGTATTTTGGACTGCACAAAAAAGAAAAATGAGTAGATCTGGGTGGTGAACAATACAGTTTCAAAAATTTAAAATTTTATATGATTTGTCCTTTTTGTACAACCCAAAATATAATGAATTTTTGGTAAAATTTTGCAGTTTTGTAGGTCTAGACACTATCTACATCTTTCATTTTTTTTCGTGATTTTTAGAAACTCAAATCTGTCATTTTTTTATTTTTCAAAAAAAGGACCATATAGCCCGAGTTCCAAAAATCCACTGTCCACACAATGACACAATAACAATATAGAGTACTCATCGGACGCAGATCCCCTAGTATAGGCATGCGCCAGCGAGCTCTTGGCTGACACAGAAAATCCGGGTATTTCAGAGAAGAGTGATCGGCGACATGTACGAGGTTACATAATTTCATGAAAAAGTCCATTTTAAACCTAGAACTTATGAAGGTCGGGCGAAACGAACCCCAAACTTTAAATCCCTGTCGTTTGCACACTGAAATATCGAATCCCGGTCTAAATCGAACACTGAATCAGTTTTGCACTAGAGAAAAAAAAGTAAAAAACTAGATAATTTGCTGCTCTCACTGACATCCATAACCGCCACTGCTCGTCGGAACACCACCTGTCAAAGAAATTGGCGGCGGCGCAGGTACGACGACCGGGCATGTGCGTGCTGGTGTCCGGCCACATCGTGCACACGCAGCAGCCCACACACGCACGCGCAGCACCGCACCTAGCACACACGAACACGCAAGAGCGCAACTGGCCAGCAACCGCGTGCGCTAGCAGCTAGCACACACGGACCCGACCTCCCCGACCTCGCCGTCCGGCGTGCGTGTCTCCGGCCGCCCCGACCTCGCCGTCAGCCGTTCTGTCCGCGGCCGCGTCTCTGGCGCACGTGCCGTGCCGCAGCTCGTCTCCGGCCGCCCCGACCTCGCCGTGCGCCGAGCTGCGGCGGCCGCGTTTCTGGCGCATGTGACCGTGGCGTAACTCGTCTCCGGCCGCCCCGACCTCGCCATAAGCCGTGCTGGCCGCGGCCGCATCTCTGGCGCACGTCCCGGCCAGGTGGCCACCTGCACGCCCGAGCCGGACGCCGCGGGCAGCTCGATTTGAGACAGGAGAGAGAAGGGGATTAGGATAGAAGATGAATATGACATGCGGGCCCATTTAGTCAGTGACACAGTTGATAATCCCGTTTGAGATGCCCTTTTTCTCGGGGTGCCAAACAGATCTAAGGTTTGATTTAGACCGGGATTCAACATTTCAGGGTGCAAACGACAGGGATTTCAAGTTTGGGGTTCATTTCGCCCGACCTCTATGAGTTTTGGGCGCTCATTCCGTTCATCGGCGCAGAATCTCCGGACTAGGAGCGAGATAACTGGCGGTCGTGATCACAAGCCTGCAAGGGCGTCGCCAGTGTTATTGGTGGTCACATTGACCATGGCGCAACGCCATTATCGGCACCGGATCGGCGGATCCTAGCCGTGCCTCTCCCACTCCAAATCACTCCATCCGCCACCGCAGTTGCGGTCGAGCGTGAGGAGGCCACGTCGACAGCGGTAGGAGTGCGCAGACGAACGCGCAGCCGCCGCACCCCGCCGCCGGCACCAACCTCCCGGATGAGATCGTGGTGTGGGAGATCTTCGTCCGCCTCCCTTCCAAGGCGATTCTCCGCTGTCGTGTGGTATGTCACTCCTGGCGGGTCCTCACCTCCGCCGGCGATTTCTCCTCGCCCACCACCGGCGCCAGCCGTCGTTCCCCCTCGTCGCGCTCAATGCCACCGAGCCCCGCATATCAATCCCCGACGGCGATGCCGAGTGCAGCCCGACCGTCCTCGGCTTCGACGACTACGTCGGCTCGAAGCTTCACGCCTCCTGCGACGGCCTCCTCCTGGTCTCCCTGTCCGACCAGCGCGTCGGTATCTGCAACCCGACCACGCGTCTGCTACCAGGCCTAAACCGTGCCAGCCATATCACCATCGCCGCCCTGTACCACCACCTGTCCGGCGACTACCATGTCCTGCATGAATGTACTTCCCCAGTCGCCGAAGTGGTACACAACCCTATTTTTTCCAAAGGCTGTGAGATACCTCAACATACTTGTAATTCATGCGTTAAACCGGATGCATTTTGATATGTGGACTCACCCCGTCAGATAAAACACTCATTTGATGCTTGTTAGATAAAAACAAAACACTTTCATGTACTGTTAAACCAAAGCCATTTAGAATTGTAAGTCCTTGCATGGAAGAAGATATTTGTTAAATAAGAATCTTTTAGTGCTCTTTCTGAGACATGATTTCGACACAGTACTCATCTCAGCAAAAACTGGTATATGCTGGGTATATTTTGTCGGTGATGCACACCAAATTGCTTTTCTCTGGATGCACAAAACACATTTTTTTTAGATAGTTCTACAATATCTTTTCTTCCTCGCGTCATGGATTTGAGGTCTTGTTAGTTGATTTCTCTATGCACCTTTGTGATGCTATGTTAAAAATTAGAAGCTGAACTATTCTTGTTCTGTTTTTAAGTGAACACTTAGGTAGTTAGGTGTGCACTGGTACCCTTCATCTGTTCTTTATCAGAACAGGGTTGCCCAAAAAAGTGCAGAACAGGACCACCAGTTCTCTATGTTGCGTGACTGTCTCTACAATCTACACTCAGGTTACAGTTCAGGGCAGGTACTGCATCGAAATTTTTAAGTGGATGAAATGTTGATGGATTAATTCCATTAATTTTGTACGTTAGGCTGTATGCCACTGTGCATTTCATTCTGTGCTTCAGTTATGTTATGGAATTTGCTAATTCTCAATCGCTTAAATCTCAATCACCTTGTCAACCATTGGATCGTGTAGGCCAAGATTAGTGCAGCTATTTGTATAGCTTCGTTTGTGTCACTGTGTCACGACTTCATTTTCCATCAGCGTGGTCGTGGGCTGCTGGCCACTGGCCGCTGCATGACATGGCCATATGGGCAACGTGGGCTGTGAGGTAGTGGCCTTTTTGTTTGTTTTTTCGTTTCTTTATGAGTTGTGTTTTTTCTTCTGTTTTGGTCTTTTTTTGTGTGGATCGGTGTCTTTGCTTATTGTTGCGGGCATTTTTTACAACTGTTACCCTTTTTGCGCCTTACGTGTGTCACGTGTTAAACATAAAATTCTTTTGCCAATTCTCATCTAACAAAGTTACATGTTTTGCGCTAACCATTTGATTTTTGAGTGCTAATAATCGTGTAATTAATTTTACTCTTATATCGTTGTTGCTGGAATTTTGGTGTTGGGCTGTACTTGGGCCACAGCCTGAAAAGCCCAACTATTAAATTCAAAATTCCCATTTGGCCCATTTATTTGGCTGGCTGTGTGTACGTGAAAGCAACATTTAGTCCCATACTGCTAGCTAAGAGAGTGCTGCACCACTTTATATAGTGAGCTGTGCTAGCACTTGGTAAGCATATGAGAACAGGAAGGCTCTCTCGTGCGCACTCCTCCTCCTCCGCCGCCGTCCGTCCGTCTCGTCACGACATGCCGCGGGTTGCGGGAATCTCGCCGAGCCGAGCTTATATTTTTGCAGTCCGGGAAATTTATTGAGTTATTGATTAATCATTAACGGACGCGTTAATTGTTTTGCCGTTTCCGTTTGGTGGAGACGTTACCGACTCAATCGTGGGCTGCAGCCCACGTCCTACCCGACCGCTCTATATATTGCTTGGGCGAACCCTAGCCGCCATACACGCAACACATGGTAGCTCGCCGCCCTAGTTCCAGAATATTGCGCCGCCGTCTTTCAAGTCTTCTCCATCCCGTCTTCCGGCGTGCACCGGTTGAAGGGACAGCAGGCCTCCGGAACCCGCCTCTTGTGATCCTGTACGGGAGAGGGGCGATCATGTTTTTGGGAAGCGCACTCACGCGACTGCTGGCTTCGAGTTCTTCCCCAACGACGACTTCTTCCCCGACATCGCCAACCTCTTCATCAACGACATGGGCGACACCGGGACAGCTGCTACTACAGCCGCTGCAACGTATGTCATCTTGATCTTCTTGTTCGATATGCTACTAGAGTTCCTGCTTGTGGTAGTTGCTCTAGATTCGTTCGGTCTGTCTACGGTTTTAGTAGAACGCATGATTAGTTTAATTCCTATTATCCTAGTCATGATTTGTTTACTGTATTCGTGGATTAAATCTACTGCTAAATTGCTTATATATTCAACAATCCAAAAACCTGATTATAGGCAATTTGTATCGCCTGGCTTTCTCGCGTCGACGAAGCCGTTTCCCTTCAAAGGTGTCCTGTACAAACGGTGGCGCATGAGAGCAGTCTACTGGTTTCAGAACAGTAACTGCTATGCTGCCACCAAAGGCAAACCTGAGGGCGAGCTTAATCCTGAACAACAGGAAACTTTTAAGAAACTCGATACTCTGTTTAAGAGTGCCCTTCTGAGTATCCTTGACGATTCCATCGTGGATTCGTATATGTCCTTTGACACTGGCAAGGGCATGTGGGATGCGCTCGAGGCCAAATTTGGGGCCTCGGACGCGGGCAGCGAGTTGTACGTCATGGAGCAATTCTATGACTACAAGATGACTGATGAGCGTTCTGTTGTACAATAGGCTCATGAGATACAGTCGCTCGCAAAGGAACTTGAGCATTTTAAGTGTAACTTACCGGACAAGTTTGTCGCCGGTGGCATTATCGCCAAGCTTCCATCTTCATGGAGCAACTTTGCTACTTCTCTGAAACACAAGAGACAAGAGTTTTCCATTTCGGATCTCATTGGGTCGCTTGATGTGGAAGAGAAGGCGAGAGCGAAGGATACGCGTGCTCGAGTTGCCGAGGCTGGTTCTAGTGCCCAAGTGGTACAGAAGAAAAACTACCAGCCGCCCCACAAGTCCAAATTTAACAAGGGTAACTCTGGGGGTAAAGGCAAGTCTGATGGACGGTTCAAACCGTCACAGCCTACCAACTTCAAAAAGAACAACAACAAACCAAGGAAATGATCATGCCATGTATGTGGTGATCGGAGCATTGGGCACCTCGATGTCCCAACCGCCATGAGCTGCGCGGATCTGAGAACAAAGGCAAGACTGCCAATGTTGTTATTGGTGACACCGAGATGAAGGAATCTGGGTACGGTTTATTTCCCACCATCCTTTCAGTTTGTCATTCTCCTGACTGGTTGATTGACACTGGTGCTAATGTACATGTTTGTGCTGATGCCTCGATGTTCTCTTCTTACCAGATCACAGGGACTGCCCCCGTGCTGATGGGGAACAATTCACATGCTTCTGTTCATGGTGTTGGTACGGTCGATCTGAAGTTTACTTCGGGGAAGACCGTGCGCCTGAAGAACATTCATCATGTGCCCTCCATCAATAAGAATCTCGTCAGCAGATCACTTCTGTGTCGAGATGGTTATAAGTTGGTTTTCGAGTCCAATAAAGTTGTAATTTCCAAGTATGGACAATTTGTTGGTAACGGCTATGAGTGCGGAGGCTTGTTCCGCCTCTCCTTGTCAGACTTTTGTACTAAAGTTATTAATAATATTTGTCGTGAAATTGAGCATAATATCTGGCATTCACGACTTTGTCATATTAACTTTGGTGCCATGACGCGGCTAGCTAGTTTGGATTTAATTCCGAAATTCACTACTGTCAAAGGTTCCAAGTGTCAAGTATGTGTGCAAGCTAAGCAACCTCGCAAGTCCCATATGACTGCGGAGGCAAGAGACTTGGCACCACTGGAACTTATACATTCTGATCTTTGTGAGATGAATGGTGTGCTGACAAAAGGCGGAAAGAAATATTTCATGACGCTTATTGATGACTCCACTAGATACTGTTATGTGTATCTTCTGAAATCAAAAGATGAGGTTTTTAACTACTTCAAAATCTATAAAGCTAAAGCAGAGAACCAACTTGATCGGAAAATTAAACGATTGAGGTCCGACCGTGGTGGAGAGTATTTTTCCAATGAGTTTGATTTGTTTTGTGCGGAACACGGAATAATCCATGAGAGGACGCCTCCCTACTCACCTCAGTCAAATGGGGTAGCCGAAAGAAAGAACCGAACTCTAACTGATTTGGTTAACGCCATGTTAGACACTTCGGGTCTCTCCAAGGCATGGTGGGGGGAGGCTTTATTGACAGCTTGTCATGTCCTAAACCGAGTTCCCATGAAAATGAAAACTGTTTCTCCTTTTGAGGAATGGGAAAGGAAAAATACGAGACTCTCTTACTTTCGAACTTGGGGTTGTTTGGCGAAAGTCAATATACCAATTCCCAAGAAGCGCAAGCTTGGACCAAAAACTGTGGATAGTGTTCTTCTGGGCTATGCTTTTCATAGCGTTGGCTATAGAGTTTTGGTGGTAAAATCTGAGGTACCCGACGTTCACGTTGGTACAATTTTAGAGTCGAGAGATGCGACTTTCTTTGAGGAAATCTTTCCGATGAAGGATACGCCTAGCTCATCAAATCAGGAGATACCTAGTACATCTAGTCAGGAATTGGTTGATATTCCTGATCCTACCATTTCGATAGAACACACTGATAATCCCGTGGAGGATGACAATGAACTTCCTATTAGGAGCAAGAGACAGAGGACTGCAAAGTCCTTTGGTGATGATTTCATTGTGTACCTTGTGGATGACACACCCAGTACCATTTCAGAAGCCTATGCATCTCTTGATGCTGACTACTGGAAGGAAGATGTCCGTAGTGAGATGGATTCCATCTTAGCTAACGGAACCTGGGAAATCACTGATCGTCCTTATGGGTGCAAACCTGTAGGATGTAAGTGGGTGTTCAAGGAAAAGCTTAGGCCTGATGGTACTATTGAGAAGTACAAGGCACGACTTGTGGCCAAGGGTTATACCCAGAAAGAAGGTGAAGACTTTTTTGATACTTACTCACCTGTGGCTAGACTGACTACGATTCGAGTGCTACTTTCATTGGCTGCCTCGCATGGGCTTCTCGTTCATCAAATGGACGTGAAGACAACTTTCCTAAATGGAGAGTTAGACGAGGAAATTTACATGGATCAGCCTGATGGTTTTGTAGTACCTGGTCAGGAAGGAAAGGTGTGCAAGTTGTTGAAGTCTTTATATGGCCTAAAGCAAGCTCCTAAGCAATGGCATGAAAAGTTTGAGAGAACTTTGACTGCTGCAGGTTTCATTATAAACGAATCTGACAAGTGTTTGTACTATCGCTATGGGGGCGAGGGAGTTATTCTCTGTCTGTATGTCGATGACATACTGATCTTTGGAACCAATCTTGATTTAATCAAGGAGGTTAAGGATTTCTTATCTCGTTGTTTTGAGATGAAGGATCTAGGAGTAGCTGATGTTATCTTGAACATCAAGCTGCTACGAGATGGTGATGGTGGGATTACACTGCTTCAGTCCCACTATGTGGAAAAGGTATTAAGTCGTTTCAGGTATGACGACTGTAAACCCTCTCCGACCCCATATGATCCTAGTGTGTTGCTTCGAAAGAACCAACAGACTGCTAGAGATCAACTGAGATATTCTCAAATTATTGGCTCGCTTATGTAATTGGCTTGTGCCACGAGGCCTGACATCTCTTTTGCTGTAAGCAAGTTGAGCCGGTTTGTTTCTAATCCGGGAGATGATCATTGGCATGCGCTCGAGAGAGTTATGCGTTATTTAAAAGGCACTGCGAGCTATGGAATTCACTACTCCGGATATCCAAGAGTACTGGAGGGTTATAGTGATTCCAATTGGATATCTGATGTTGATGAGATTAAGGCCACGAGTGGTTATGTGTTTACACTCGGTGGTGGAGCTGTTTCCTGGAAGTCTTGCAAGCAGACCATCTTAACGAGGTCAACTATGGAAGCAGTGTAGGAGTTTGCGCGATAGAAAACAAAAAATTTCTCTCACATGCGGAAGCAACACTCAAGATCCTATCTAGAAGATTCTAGTAACGGGGAGAGTAGTTCATCATACCCTCGAAGAACACGCGCGTTGAACGTTTAATTCAACGCAGCTCGGTGAAGTTGTTGACGATGTTCGATCCGATCAGCACCGCAAACGAGCAGCACCTCCGGAGGCTTGCACACGTACAGCTCGATGACGTCTCCCTCTTCTTGATCCAGCAAGCTAGAGGGAGAAGTAGGTGGGATCGATTCCAGCAGCACGACGGCGTGGTGGTGGATATGGTGGAGAGTTCCCGCGGGCAGGGCTTCGCCAAGCGGTGCGCGGGAGGTAGAGGAGCAGCAAGCCAGTGATGCGGCCAAGCCTCTGTCTCTTGGTGCACCTCTCCCTCTTCTTTATATAGGCAAGGGGCTGCAGCCACTTTATTTCCAAAGTAGAAACTCCCTCTTTCAATAGTGGTAACCCCTTCTCATTTAAAAGGTGGTAACCCCCTCTTTCAAGAGTGGTAACATCCCTTTTAAAGGGCTACCCATTGAATGGCTGCATGGACCAAGTAGGACTGGTCAAATGGACCAGTGGGCCACCCTTGGTCGTTGGGGACAGGTGGGCCCCACTATGGGACCCTCCGGAACCTTCTAGAACATTCCGACACTCTGCCGAAAAATCCCGAACTTTTCCGGAACCCTGAAATCAACTTGCCATATATAAATCTTTACCTCCGGACTCTTCCGGAGCTCCTCGTGATGTCTAGGATCTCATCCGAGACTCCGAACAATATTCGGACACCATTAACAAAATTATCCCAGAGCTACTCTAGCGTTACCGAACGTTAAGTGTGTGACCCTACGGGTTCGAGAACGTGCAGACATGATGGAGACACCTCTCCGATCAATAACCATTAGAGGGACCAGGATATCCATAATGACTCCCACACATTCAACGAAGATCTTTATCGGTTGAACCACTATGTCGTGGACTACTATAATCCGTATACAATTTCCTTTGTCACGCGATATTTTACTTACCCAAGATTTGATCGTCGGTATCACTATACCTAGTTAAATCTTGTTACTGGTAAGTACTCTTTACTCGTTCCGTAATACAACATTCTCTGTGACTAACTCATTAGTCACGTGCTTGCAAGCTTTACCGAATGTGCACTACCGAGTGGGCCCAGAGTATATCTCTCCGAAACACGGAGGGACAAATCCCAGTCTTGATTCATGTAATTCAACAAGCACTTTCTGAGATACCCGTAAGACACCTTTATGATCACCCTGTCACGAAGCGATGGTTGATGTCCCCAAAGTATTCTTCCAGTACCCGGGAATAACATGATCTCATGGTCTAAGAAATAGGATACTTGACAATAAAAGGCATGACAATAAAAACTTAATGAAACGATCAATATTGTTATGCTTAGTTGGGTCTGTCCATCACGTCATTCTTCTAATGACATGATCCCGTTAATTAATTAACAACTCATGTTCATGGTTGGGAAACCATAACCATCATTAATTAACGAGCTAGTCTAGTAGAGGCTTACTAGGGACGCAATGTTGTTTACGCAACCACACATGTATTATGTTTCCGGTTAATACAATTATAGCATGGAAATAAACATATATCATGAACACGGAAATATGATAATAACATTTATTTATTATTGCCTCTAGGGCATATTTCCAACAGTCTCCCACTTGCACTAGAGTCAATAATCTAGTTTACATTGGTAAAAATCTAACACCCATGGCCTTCTGGTGTTGATCATGTTTTGTCTGTGGAAGAACTTTAGTCAACGGATCAGCGATATTTTGATTCGTATGTACTTTGCTAATGGTAATATCTCCTTCATTGACATGCTCACGAATTTGATGAAACCGGCGTTTGATATGCTTGGAACTCTTGTGACATCTTGGTTCCTTGGCTAGAGCAATGGCACCAGTGTTGTCACAAAAAATCTCCATGGGATCCAGTGCGCTCGGAACAACGCCGAGTTCAGTGACGAACTCCTTCAGCCATATCCCTTCTTTCGCTGCTTCAGAAGCGGCCATATACTCCGCCTCTAATGTAGATGCCGCAATGACGGTTTGCTTGGAACTCCTCCAGCTAACCGCAGCTCCATTCAAGATAAAGACATACCCTGTTTGAGATTTCGAGTCATCTGGATCAGTATCGAAGCTAGCATCAACGTAACCTTTTACGGAGAGCTCTTCATCACCACCATAGACAAGAAACATGTCCTTAGTCCTTTTTAGGTACTTAAGGATATTTTTAACTGCTGTCCAGTGAGCCTCTCCAGGATCACTCTGGTACCTGCTCGTCAAACTAAGAGCATGGGACACATCCGGTCTAGTACACAACATGGCATACATAATAGAACCTATGGCCGAGGCATAGGGGATTTTCTTCATCCTTTCTATTTCTGTTGCCGTAGTTGGACACTGAGTCATACTCAATGGCTTACCTTGTAACATGGGCAAAGAACCTTTCTTTGCATCCTGCATATTGAATTTCTTCACTATCTTCTCAAGGTATTTACTTTGACTAAGTGCTATTAAGCGTCTTGATCTATCTCTATAGATCTTTATGCCCAATATGTATGCAGCTTCACCAAGATCTTTCATTGAAAAACTATTATTCAAATAATCTTTCACACTGTTAAGCAGCTCCACATCATTCCCAATAAGTAATATGTCATCTACATATAAAACCAGGAATGCAACCGAGCTCCCACTCACTTTCTTGTAAACACAAGCTTCTTTATAATTTTGGACAAATCCAAAACCTTTGATCACCTCATCAAATCGAAGATTCCAACTCCGGGATGCTTGCTTCAGTCCATAGATGGATCGCTGAAGTTTGCACACTTTATCAGCATCCTTAGGATCGACAAAACCTTCAGGTTGTACCATGTACAACTCTTCTTCAACGTTTCCGTTGAGGAACGCAGTTTTGACATCCATCTGCCAAATTTCATAATCGAAATAAGCAGCAATTGCTAGTAGAACCCTAACAGACTTTAGCATCGCTACGGGTGAGAAGGTCTCATCGTAGTCAACTCCTTGAATTTGTCGAAAACCTTTTGCGACAAGTCGAGCTTTATATACGGTGACATTACCGTCAGCGTCTGTTTTCTTCTTGAAAATCCATTTACATTCAACAGCCTTACGGCTATCAGGAAGGTCAACCAAAGTCCACACTTGGTTTTCCTTCATGGATTCCATTTCAGAGTTCATGGCGTCTTGCCATTTTCCAGAGTCTGGGCTCATCATCGCTTCCTCATAGTTCATAGGTTCATCATTGTCTAACAATAAAATGTTCAAGACAGGATTACCGTACCATTCAGGAGCAGTACGTAACCTTGTCGACCTGCGAACGGGAACTTTGACCGAAGCTGCATGATCACTATCATCAGCTTCTTTCTCTCTAGCTGGTGAAGGCGGTGCCTGAAGATCCAAATCTTCCTGCGCTGCGCTGCTCTCCAATTCGGGAGAAGGTTCAATAACCTCGTCTAGTTCTATTTTCCTCCCACTCACTCCTTTCGAAAGAAACTCCTTCTCAAGAAAGGATCCATTCTTAGCAACAAAAACTTTGCCTTCGGATCTGTGATAGAAGGTATACCCAATGGTTTCCTTTGGATATCCTATGAAGACGCATTTTTCCGCTTTGGGTTCGAGCTTATCAGGTTGTAATCTTTTGACATAAGCCTCGCATCCCCAAATTTTAAGAAACGATAATTTTGGCTTCTTACCAAACCACAACTCATATGGTGTCGTCTCAACGGATTTAGATGGTGCCCTATTTAAAGTGAATGCGGCTGTCTCTAATGCATACCCCCAAAATGACATTGGCAGATCGGATACAGACATCATAGAACGCACCATATCTAATAAAGTACGATTACGACGTTCAGACACACCATTACGCTGTGGTGTTCCAGGTGGCGTGAGTTGGGAAACAATTCCACAATTTTTCAAGTGCATGCCAAACTCGTAACTCAGATATTCCCCTCCACGATCAGATCGTAGAAATTTGATCTTCCTGTTACGATGATTTTCTACTTCACTCTGAAATTCTTTGAACTTTTCAAATGTTTCAGACTTGTGTTTCATTAAGTAAATATACCCATATCTACTCAAATCATCAGTGAAAGTTAGGAAGTAACGATATCCACCACGTGTTGGAATGCTCATTGGTCCACACACATCAGTATGTATGATTTCCAACAAATCACTCGCCCGTTCCATCGTACCGGAAAACGGTGTCTTAGTCATCTTACCCATGAGGCATGGTTCGCACGTATCAAATGATTCAAAGTCAAGTGATTGAAAAAGTCCATCAGAATGGAGTTTCTTCATGCGCTTTACACCAATATGACCTAAACGGCAGTGCCACAAGTATGTGGTACTATCATTATTCGCTTTGCATCTTTTAGCATCAATGTTATGGATGTGTGAAGTACTACTATCGAGATCCAACAAGAATAAACCATTTACGTTGGGTGCATGACCATAAAAGATATTACTCATAGAAATAGAACAACCTTTATTCTCTGATTTAAATGAGTAACCGTCTCGCAATAAACAAGATCCAGATATAATGTTCATGCTTAACGCAGGCACCAAATAACAATTATTCAGGTTTAAAACTAATCCCGAAGGTAGATGAAGAGGTAGTGTCCCGACGGCGATGACATCGACCTTCGATCCATTCCCGACGCGCATCGTCACCTCATCCCTCGCCAGTCTCCGTTTATTCTGCAGCTCCTGTTTCGAGTTGCAAATATGAGCAACCGAACCAGTATCAAATACCCAGGCACTACTACGAGAACTAGTAAGGTACACATCAATAACATGTATATCAAATATACCTTTGACGTTGCCAGCCTTCTTATCCGCCAAGTATTTGGCGCAGTTACGCTTCCAGTGACCGTCTCCCTTGCAGTAGAAACACACAGTGTCCGGCTTAGGACCAGCCTTGGGTTTCACAGGTGTGGCAACAGGTTTGCCGCCCTGAGCAGCAACAGATTTGCCACTCTTCTTGAAGTGACCCTTTTTGGCCTTAACCTTCTTGAAACTGGTGGTCTTATTGACCATCAACACTTGATGTTCTTTCTTGATGTCCACTTCTGCAGATTTCAGCATCGCAAAGAGCTCATTAAGAGTCTTATTCATGCCTTGCATGTTATAGTTCAGCACAAAGCCTTTGTAGCTCGGAGGGAGCGACTGCAGCACCCTGTCAGTGATTAACTCATCCGGGATCACACATCCCAGCTGAATTAGGCGTTGGATATAGCCTCCCATGGTGACAACATGTTCACTGACAGAGCTGTGCTCCTCCATCTTACATGTATAGAACTTATCAGAGATCTCATATCTCTCAGCGCGGGTCTGAGTCTGAAACATGGTTTTCAGCTCTTCAACCATCTCATAGGCGCCGTGATGTTCAAAACGTTTCTGGAGATCAGTGTCCAGAGATGTAAGGATGGCACAGGCAACTATAATGTGGTCATCTCTGCGCGTCTCAAAGACATTTTGTTCTGCTTCAGGCGCATTGTCTGCAGGTGGGTCACCTAGCGCAGCATCGAGCACATAATGCTTCTTACACCCAGTGAGGATAATCCTCAGGTTGCGGTGCCAGTCAGTGAAGTTTGAACCAGATGATTTCAGTTTTTCTTTCTCAAGGAATGCGCTGAAGTTGAACTGAGCTACGTTGCGGGCCATGATCTACAACATTTTAGCAAAGACATCTTTAGACTATGTTCATGATAAAGAGTTCATTTTAATCAAATTACTAACGAACTCCCACTTAAAACAACATCCCTCATAGTTGTCTAGTGGTACACGATCCAAATCCACTACACCAAGTCCGATCTTCACGAGAGAAGATGTAGTTTCAATGGTGAACATCGAAATGTTGATCATATCATTCATATGACTCGTGTTTAACCTTTCGGTTCGTCGTGTTCCGAGTCCATGTCTGTACATGCTAGGCTCGTCAAGTTAACCAAAGTATTTCCGCATGTGTAAAACTGGCTTACACCCGTCGTATGTGAACGTAGAGTTTACCACATCCGATCATCACGAGATGCTTCAAAACGACGAACTTTCGCGACGGTGCATACTAAGGGAGAACACTTTATCTTGATATTGTGTGAGGGATCATCTTATAATGCTACCGTCGAGCACACGCAAAATAAGATGCATAAAAGGATAAACATCACATGCATAAAAATATGTGACATGGTATAGCCCTTTTATTGCGTCTTGATCTCCATCTTAAACGCACCGGCATGATCTCCATCATGGCGCCATGTTCATGTGGCGCCTTGGTTGTCTCCACCACGTTGCATCCCATATATTGCTAACTCATAGCGATAAATAATGCAATTACATGGCGTTTGAAGTTGACACGCAGGTCATACAATTGATAATTAAGACAACCATATGGCTCCTGCCGGTTGCCGTACTCATCGACATGCAAGTCGTGAAACATTACAAAACATGATCATCTCATACATCACAAATATATCATATGAAACAGTTTGGGCTATACCATATCACAAGCACCCCTGCAAAAACAAGTTAGACGCCTCTCCCTTATTCTTTGCAAATTTTACGTGGCTTAGGGCTTTCGAAGAAAGAACCGTTCTTACCTACGAACATGAAACCACAACGGTGATAAACAAATTATTAACAACCCGTTGTAGATTAAATCTTAACTATAGTGGGAGAGACAGACACCCGCAAAGCCACTTATGCAATACAAGTTGCATGTCAGTCGTGGAACAAGTCTCATGTACGTGGACATGTAAAGTTAGTCCGGGCCGCTTCATCCCACTATGCCACTAAGATTCAAAATACACAAAGGAAGTAATAAAAAGATTATCAACGCCCACATACACATATGTGTTCTACCCGTACCAAAACATCTACGCATAGATCCGGCTCTGATACCACTGTAGGAGTTTGCGCGATAGAAAACAAAAATTTCTCTCACATGCGGAAGCAACACTCAAGATCCTATCTAGAAGATTCTAGTAACGGGGAGAGTAGTTCATCATACCCTCGAAGAACACGCGCGTTGAACGTTTAATTCAACGCAGCTCGGTGAAGTTGTTGACGATGTTCGATCCGATCAGCACCGCAAACGAGCAGCACCTCCGGAGGCTTGCACACGTACAGCTCGATGACGTCTCCCTCTTCTTGATCCAGCAAGCTAGAGGGAGAAGTAGGTGGGATCGATTCCAGCAGCACGACGGCGTGGTGGTGGATATGGTGGAGAGTTCCCGCGGGCAGGGCTTCGCCAAGCGGTGCGCGGGAGGTAGAGGAGCAGCAAGCCAGTGATGCGGCCAAGCCTCTGTCTCTTGGTGCACCTCTCCCTCTTCTTTATATAGGCAAGGGGCTGCAGCCACTTTATTTCCAAAGTAGAAACTCCCTCTTTCAATAGTGGTAACCCCTTCTCATTTAAAAGGTGGTAACCCCCTCTTTCAAGAGTGGTAACATCCCTTTTAAAGGGCTACCCATTGAATGGCTGCATGGACCAAGTAGGACTGGTCAAATGGACCAGTGGGCCACCCTTGGTCGTTGGGGACAGGTGGGCCCCACTATGGGACCCTCCGGAACCTTCTAGAACATTCCGACACTCTGCCGAAAAATCCCGAACTTTTCCGGAACCCTGAAATCAACTTGCCATATATAAATCTTTACCTCCGGACTCTTCCGGAGCTCCTCGTGATGTCTAGGATCTCATCCGAGACTCCGAACAATATTCGGACACCATTAACAAAATTATCCCAGAGCTACTCTAGCGTTACCGAACGTTAAGTGTGTGACCCTACGGGTTCGAGAACGTGCAGACATGATGGAGACACCTCTCCGATCAATAACCATTAGAGGGACCAGGATATCCATAATGACTCCCACACATTCAACGAAGATCTTTATCGGTTGAACCACTATGTCGTGGACTACTATAATCCGTATACAATTTCCTTTGTCACGCGATATTTTACTTACCCAAGATTTGATCGTCGGTATCACTATACCTAGTTAAATCTTGTTACTGGTAAGTACTCTTTACTCGTTCCGTAATACAACATTCTCTGTGACTAACTCATTAGTCACGTGCTTGCAAGCTTTACCGAATGTGCACTACCGAGTGGGCCCAGAGTATATCTCTCCGAAACACGGAGGGACAAATCCCAGTCTTGATTCATGTAATTCAACAAGCACTTTCTGAGATACCCGTAAGACACCTTTATGATCACCCTGTCACGAAGCGATGGTTGATGTCCCCAAAGTATTCTTCCAGTACCCGGGAATAACATGATCTCATGGTCTAAGAAATAGGATACTTGACAATAAAAGGCATGACAATAAAAACTTAATGAAACGATCAATATTGTTATGCTTAGTTGGGTCTGTCCATCACGTCATTCTTCTAATGACATGATCCCGTTAATTAATTAACAACTCATGTTCATGGTTGGGAAACCATAACCATCATTAATTAACGAGCTAGTCTAGTAGAGGCTTACTAGGGACGCAATGTTGTTTACGCAACCACACATGTATTATGTTTCCGGTTAATACAATTATAGCATGGAAATAAACATATATCATGAACACGGAAATATGATAATAACATTTATTTATTATTGCCTCTAGGGCATATTTCCAACAAGCAGAACTCACAGCGTTAGACACAGCGACTGTTGAAGCAGAGTGGCTTCGAGAGATTTTGATGGACTTACCTGTGGTTGATAAACCAATACCCGCTATCCTTATGTACTGTGATAATCAAACTGTGATTCACAAGATTAAAAGTTCTAAGGATAATATGAAGTCATCAAGGCATGTGAAGAGGAGATTGAAATCTGTCCAAAAATTAAAGAACTCCGGAGTCATTGCGTTGGATTATATCCAAACGTCTAAGAATTTGGCAGATCCCTTCACAAAGGGTTTATCACGTAATGTGATAGATAGTGCATCGAGGGAGATGGGTTTGAGACCCACGGTATGAGTTGTCCACAGTGGTAAACCACTCTATGTGATCGGAGATCCCGTGAATTAGAAGTGGGTGACAAGCTGTTGGACAGCTGAGAGGAGGGTATCCTTATATTTTACCATCCCACTCCGCATAGATGCAATACTCTCCTGATCTGCATGGCAGGTTGATATTTATATATCTTAATGTATTCCAAGCGGCTTACTTTTATAAGCGGAGATGTTGCCCTGCAGAACATCTCTTGAGGAATACACCTATATGAGCCTGACTGTTAAACGTCGCAGTCAGTGAGAATTGGGTGCTCTTTAGTAAACTCATGAAAGGTCTCGGAGTATGACGCATACGCTCCACCCGCGGGAAGCCTTGCGGTAGCCCAGTATCGGTAAAGGACTTGTGTGAAACTAGATTTGCAACAAACTTGTAGTTCAAGGCATAGTCCACTATTCAAGTTGCGGTCTAGCGTAGCATTAGTTCTAAGTGGTGTTCAACTTAACAGTCTCCACTAAACACCGGTATATAAAACAATGTTTTGGAACAAACGTGGTATGATGTGTCAATGAGACTTTGTGGGGGATTGCTGGAATTTTGGTGTTGGGCTGTACTTGGGCCACAGCCTGAAAAACCCAACTACTAAATTCGAAATTCCCATTTGGCCCATTTATTTGGCTGGCTGTGTGTGTACGTGAAAGCAACCTTTAGTCCCATACTGCTAGCTAAGAGAGTGTTGCACCACTTTATATAGTGAGCTGTGCTAGCACTTGGTAAGCATGTGAGAACAGGAAGGCTCTCTCGTGCGCACTCCTCCTCCTCCGCCGCCGTCCGTCCGTCTCGTCACGACACGCCGCGGGTTGCGGGAATCTCGCCGAGCTTATATTTTTGTAGTCCGGGAAATTTATTGAGTTATTGATTAATCATTAACGGACACGTTAATTGTTTTGCCGTTTCCGTTTGGTTGAGACGTTACCGACTCAATCGTGGGCTGCAGCCCACGTCCTACCCGACCGCTCTATATATTGCTTGGGCGAACCCTAGCCGCCATACACGCAACACATGGTAGCTCGCCGCCCTAGTTCCAGAATATTGCGCCGCCGTCTTTCAAGTCTTCTCCATCCCGTCTTCCGGCGTGCACCGGTTGAAGGGACAGCAGGCCTCCGGAACCCCGCCTCTTGTGATCCTGTACGGGAGAGGGGCGATCATGTTTTTGGGAAGCGCACTCGCGCAACTGCTGGCTTCAAGTTCTTCCCCAACGACGACTTCTTCCCCGACATCGCCAACCTCTTCATCAACGACATGGGCGACACTGGGACAGCTGCTACTACAGCCGCTGCAACGTACGTCATCTTGATCTTCTTGTTCGATATGCTACTAGAGTTCCTGCTTGTGGTAGTTGCTCTAGATTCGTTCGGCCTGTCTACGGTTTTAGTAGAACGCATGATTAGTTTAATTCCTATTATCCTAGTCATGATTTGTTTACTGTATTCGTGGATTAAATCTACTGCTAAATTGCTTATATATTCAACAGTTGTTACATGTGACATGTACGCGCAAAGCCAGGTGCTTTGGCTGCCCTTTTTCTGTTATTTTGTTTCACTATCTCCCGGCGAACTGTTTGCACAATGGTTGTTTTTTCTATTTTCCTTTTAATCAAAAAGTTGGGCCTTTTTTGTACACGTGTGGGTTTCTTTTGGTGTTGCGTTGTTTTTCTGTTTAAGGGGTGCATTGGGCTCTTAGTTATTTTTATCTATTTTTGTTGATTCACAGAAGAAAAATTGTATTTTCTTGTAGTTATTTCATATTTCTTATCGTTTTCCCCATTTCCCTTAGTAAGTCTCTGTCCTAATTTTTTCTAGTTTCAAGTGTGGGCGCAACTAAGTTTTTTTATCACTTGCAACTAAGTTTTTCTTCTAGCCGCAAATCAGGATGCAGCATTTTCTAGATGCAAGTGAGAGTGCAACTAAGATTTTTGTGAATTACAGCCCGACATGCAACTGAGATTTTTTTTCTAGTTGCAAGTGAGGGCGCAACTATGATTTTTTTTCAGTTGCAAGTCGGGTTGCAACTGAATTTTTTCTAGTTGCAAATCCGGATGCAACTTTTTCTAACTGCAAGTGAGAGTGTAACAATGATTTTTTTCAGTTGCAACCCGACTTATGAGTAAAATTTTGTCATTTGCAAGTCGGGTTGCAACTGAGTTTTTTTCTAGTTGCAAGTCAAGATGCAACCTTTTCCATCTGCAAGTGAGAATGCAACTAAGATTTTTGTCAGTTGCAAACCGAGTTGTAACTGATTTTTTTTTCTATTTGCAAGTCTAGGTATAACTAAGATTTTTAAAATTGCAAGTCGTGTTGCAACTAGGTTTTTTTTTCTGGCTTTAATCGGGTCAACTCTTGAAAGTGCATGAGCCCTCATGTGTGGTTTTGGTAATTAATGACAATCTCTATGGACTAATGGTTGCATTGAGCTATCCTTGTAGGGCTTGTCCATTGGCAATGCTTGAACATCATGTGTTGGTATCAAGATTGAAAGAAGAAGATAAAGTGATGACCAAAGCAATATCCAAGTCATCATATATATTAAGAGAAGAAGTTGAAGTGCAAGTTCAAGAGAAGCATCTCGAAGAAATCCTATGCTTGAAGCTTGTCACCCATTTGGAGATAATGGCCAAGTGAAGATGTGTCTAAGAGAGGCTCTCCCATAGTGATGTATGGGGGAGCGATATGTGAGTCTTCACCAAGCAAAGCGCAATCAAGAAAGGTGGTCCACTTGAAGAGATCAAGATCGTCATCATCTAGCTCAAGTGGAATGCGCAAGGCAAAGGCATGATCTTGATAGGGTTTCTATTTTACCGGTCTCATGTTGTTAGTGGGATACCAGGTTATAGGATAGATGGCGTACTATCAAGAGGGGCTCTCAAGTGAGTAACTTGATCACATCTTTGTGGAGAGCTCAAACCTTTGCATACTTGGCATCATCATCTTTCTTGGTTCTTATTTGGTTTTTCTCCTAGTTGGGTTTTGGTGCTTGTCGTGATCTTGATGACAAGCCCAAGTTCTTCGAAAACGGATTTTGGTTTAAAAACTTGTTGCGTTTTCGTGTTGGAAATATTATCGGTTTATCCGTAAGGAAAGCTCTTGTCGTTACCTTTCCAACAAAATTGGTTTCACCTGATTTGGAGTTCGAACGAGAAAGTTATTGCATTTCAGGTTTTCTGAGTGGCTGCAGGAAATCCTGGACGGAGTGTCCGGTTTCCCTAGACCGGAGTCTCCGGTGTGTCCACACCGGAGTCTCCGGCCTCAGGGGGACCGGAGTCTCCGGCCAGCCGGTTTTGGCACTTGTGCCCCATCGACGACGCTCTCTGTTGAGAGCACGGAAGTGCCCCAGAGACTTCGCTATCTTTGGTCTAGCCGGAGTCTCCGCCCACAGGGGCCGGAGACTCTGCTCAGGCTGGAGACTCTGGCCTCCCCAGACCGGAGTCTCCGGGGTTATTTTTCCTGCAACGGCTCTTTTTTCGTGGGACCTATAAAAGGCCCCCTTCTTCCCCAAAGCCACCAGCTCTTCCAAGCAAGAAATTTCCCCCTCTCTCACCTCCATTGTTGACCTTGGAAAGTTTGCCCCTCTCCCAATTCCTCCCATGATTCTTGCATATCTTTGAGGGATTTGAGAGAGGATATCTAGATCTACATTTCCACCAATCCATTCCTCCTCTAAGTGAGGGTAACCTAATAGATCTTGATTTTGGAGTTCCATTTGTTGAGTTCTTCTTTGTTCTTCCTCTCTTCTCCCACCACAAGCATTAGTTGCTTTTGGTGGGATTTGAGAGTGAAGGATTTGAGCACTTGTGCTCTTGCCATTGCTTTTGTGCATCGGTTTGTGCTCTCCACGAGGATTCATGGAAGTAAAAGTTCGTGAGCTTGTTACTCTTGGGTCTTTGGACACTAGACGCCTTTTGTGGCGGTTGAGGCCTTTTGTGGCCACTTGGGAGCTCCCAATCTTTTTGTGGGTTGTGCCTCAAGATTGTTGTTAGGGACTCGATTTCCGCCCAAAAGAAAATCAATAGTGGAAGGGAACCGAGCTTTTCGGCAAGATTCATCGGAGAATAGGGTGAGGCCATTTGTGGCGTCTTGAGTTTGAAACTCACACCCCTCCAACGAGACGTACTCCCCTAAAAAGGAGGAACTCGGGAATACATCGTCGTCTCCGCGTGCCTCGGTTATTTCTATACCCGAGCTCTTTACTTATGCACTTTACATTGTGATAGCCTTCGTGCTTGAAGTATCCTTTATTGCTATCACCTTGTTACTTGTCTTGCTTAGCATAAGTTGTTGGTGCACATAGGTGACCTAGTTTATTTAGGTTGTTGGCTTGTTAATTTAAACCAATGTTCATGAAATTGGCCGATTAATCAGTTAACGGGTCAGTTAATCGCTACTTGGGGGTTGACCGATGCGAATAAGGCCTATTCGTTGCGTTAACTGCCCTAGGCGATTAATCGGTTTGACAAGCCGATTAATCAGCTCTCACACGAGTAATCGGGAGTCTGGCAGTTAACTGGGCTCAATTTTAGGCTAAAAGAGCCCAAGAAAAAGAGTAGGCCATGTCTTTTCCTCTGCCACGCTCGTTAGATCAGGATTTTTGGGGCTCCTACTCGGGAGCTCTTGTGCGGCTCTCGTTAGCGCCGCATAGGGTCCAATATTGGGCCGGTCCATTTCACTCGTTCGCAATTTTCTACTGTTCCTTCCGGTTCGCGTGCTGAATGATTCATTCGAGTGTTTTGAATGTCTTTTTGACTGCTTTGCACGGTAACTGCTTCTCGCATACTTCTTCTCCCGTACATAACGCCTACTACTTTACGTACTGACTGATTCGCTCTGACCCATTCACGAAATTTCGTTTCTGACCTGCATGGTCGTGCCTTCGGTGTACCTGTGTACACAGTCTAACACATACTCCATCTCACACAAAAATATATTTCATTTCAAAATAATTTATGCACGAAATATGTGTATGTTCACGATTAGGTTCCATTCCCATGATCGGTTTCGAGTTTCATGGAATGTAGCTTCTTAATTTTGGACCGAAGTTTTCAATATTTTTAGATGAATTTTGTTAAATTTGTCACACTCAGTCGACGGTTTGAAAAATCCTTTCACGGGTATATAATCTCGTCGTTTTCCACAACTTTCGTGTTATAACTTTTTCGTTTCAACAAAGATATGAATAGATCTTGTACGTATGTATGCATTTAGCCTCTTCTTGTTGAGGACAATTTTCGTTTCAATTCCCGTTTTCCATTTGTAAAAATGAATAATTTTCAAATATGGAACCATTTTTAATTCGGAACCATTTTTAAATTTGGAGACATTTTCAAAATGGAACCATTTTAAATTTGGAATATTATAAAAATGGAACAATTTTTTAAATTGGAACCATTTTCAAAATGGAACCATTTTTAATTTTGGAACCATTTTTAATTTGGAACCATTTTAAATTCGGCGCCATTTTTAAGTTGGAACCATTTTCAAAATGGAATCATTTTATCATTTGGAACCATTTTCAAAATGAACAAATTTCAAATTTGAAACCATTTTAAACTCTGCACCATTTTTCAGTTTGAACCATTTTTAAATTTCGAAATTTTTTCAAACTGGAACCATTTTAAAAAATGAACAATTTTCAAATTTGGAACCATTTTTAATTTGTAACCATTTTAAAATGGAACCATTTTTAAATTTGGAACCATTTTCAAAACAGAACCATTTTAATTTGGAACCATTTTAAATTTGGAACCACTTTAAAAAAATGAACAATTTTCAAATTTGGAACCATTTTTAATTTGGAACCATTTTTTAACTCGGCACCATTTTAAAGTTGGAACCATTTTCAAAATGGAACAATTTTTAAATTGGAACCATTTTCAAAAATGAACAATTTTCAAATTTGGAACCATTTTTAATTTGGAACCAATTTATATTCGGCACGATTTTTAAGTTGGAACCATTTTCAAAATGGAACCATTTTTTAAATTGGAACCATTTTAAACAATGAACAAATTTCAAATTTGGAACCATTTTTAATTTGGTACCATTTTTAAATTTGGAACCATTCTTAAAATGGAACCATTTTTTAATTTGGAACCATTTTCAAAATGGAACCATTTTTAAATTTGGAACCATTTTAAATTCGGAACCATTTTAAATTCGGAACCATATTTTAAATTCGGAGCCATTTTTAAAATTAGAACCGTTTTCAAAATGGAACAATTTTTAAAGTTGGAACCATTTTGAAAAATGAAACATTTTAAAATCGAGAACCATTTTAAATTTGGAACTATTTTTAAATTTGGAACCATTTTCAAATTTGGAACTAATTTCAAAAAATAAAAAAGAATGAAAAATAATAAGAAAAAGAAAACGAAAGAAAACATAAAAGAAAATGAAACCATTTTCAAATTTTAAAAGAAACGAAATTAAAACAGAAGAAAAAACGGAAATAAAAAATAAATAGAAAAAGAAAAATAAATGAATAAGAAAAATAAAAATAAAACAAAAATAAAAAAATAAAGAAACGAAAAATAAAAAGAAAACGCGAAAAGAAAACAGAAAAAAGAAACAGAAAAGAAACAGAAACGAAAAAAGAAACGAAAAAGAAACAGAAACAGAAAAAGAAAAAACAAAGGAAAAAAGCCAAACGGGCCGGCCCAGTGAAGTTTCGCTTCAGGCGGCGCTAGCCCTATGTGGCGCTAACGGGCGCCGCATAGGGTTTGCCCTCCTGCTCCTCGTCTTCTTTCTCCCGCTCGATCCCATCGAGCCACGGACCAGGACCTCGCTGCCGGCCCTCCTTCCGACCAACGCGCGCACCTCCACTATGCAGGTCAAGCCACCGGCCACTGCTCTCTTCTCTGGTCCTCCCTTCCCGGCTGCGCCACAACCCGATCTGCCGCCTGCACCGTCTCCGCCCGAGTTGCTGCCTGCACCGTCCGCCTGAGCCACCATTGGGACGCCACCACCATTGCTCTTCTCCATAGCTTCCCAGGCAACATGGTTTGGCTATTCCTCCCCCCTTCGACTCAATTTTGTTGTTGTTGGCTGCTAAGTCGTGGTACTGCTATGTTGATGTTGTTGACTTGCTATTGCCGATGATGCTCCCCGTCTCTGTTGTAGCTTGTTGCATTGCTAGGAGCATGTGAGTTTGGGATAATATCTAAAGAACATGCTAGATTTTGGCAATATGTCTGTATTTCCTAATTTAATCGACCGATTAATGGTCGGCCGATTAATTCAGTTAATAGGCCGATTAGTTGATTAATCCCTACTCCCAAGCCAAGCGAGCAGCTACCAGTTAACGATTTCCTCAACATTGATTTAAACACCTAGTTTTATTCCGCAATTATCAAGACTAAACCGGAAAAGTTTTAAATCGCCTATTCACCCCCCTCTAGGCGACATCCTTGTCCTTTCAACTCTACAATCCTCGGGCGCAACTAATACTTTTTTTCAGTTGCAAGTCGGGTTGTAACTAAATAGTTTTTCAGTTGTAAGTGGTTTGCTACTATGATTTTCCAGTTGCAAGTCGGGTTACAACTGAATTTTACTAGTTGCAAGTCGGGTTGCAACTGATTTTTTCCTCAGTTGCAAGTCGGGTTGCAAATGAATTTTCGCGAGCTGCAAGTCGTGTTGCAATTAAGTATTTTTTTTTTTGATTGCAAGCGGTTTGCTACTTTTTCCAGTTGGGTTGCAATTGAGTTTTTCCTAGTTACAAGTCGGGTTGCAACTGAGTTTTTTTCTCAGTTGCAAGTCGGGTTGCAACTGAGTTTTTTCTAGTTGCAAGAGTTTTTCTTACTTGCAAGTCGGATTGTGACTGAGTTTATTCCAGTTTCAAGTGGGTTGCAACTTTGATTGTTTAGTTGCAAGTGGATTGTGACTGAGTTTTTCTAGTTGTAATTGGGTTTCAAGTGACAAATTTTTTTGATTAGATTTGCGTCATTATTCATCCTACATGAGAGTTACATGTAGGTTGCAACCGAGATTTTTTTCGGAGTTGCAAGTGAGGTTGCAACCGACAATTTTATTAGACTTGCAAGTGAGACTGGAATTGTGATTTTCCGGTCGCCACTGGGTTGTGACCAATGGTTTCTAGTTATAATCGGGTTGCAACTTAGAAAAAATGTTTTTCGCCGTTTCTTTTGCATTGTTATTTGTTCTAGATGAGAATTGGAGCTGGGTTGCAATTAAGATTTTGTGACATATTATGACCAAGAGTTTTTTCTAAGCGAGATGACAAATCGTCGCACCCAAATTATATTTAGATCAATACATTTGTTTCTCATCAGTCGTACACGAAATAAACTGAGTCTCAGCTACGCACAAAGTTTAATTATGCTTAGTACAACCAAGTATGGATATGTGCAGTAATCTACGAGAGGGATAATTAACTGTGTCTCATGCCTTGTGTCCTTCCTTTTGCCGCTGTAATAGTTAGTACATCCTACAGGCTGTAATATTAGTACATTATGAAGTAAAAAAAAGTATTAGCAGATTACATCTTTAGAAATAGTTAGTACATATATAGAAAATAGAGGTAGCCCACTAACGAAAAGGCCCAACAAACCATCCAACAAGAAATTGAAACAGGCCCAAACTCACGGTCTGCCATGCAACCAACCAGCCAATAGATCTGGTTAGGACCTGGTTAGTACGGGCCTACAACCAATCATCGGCGATTAAATGAAATCGTACGAAATCAAAACTGCTGACGTCAATCGACTGAGACTTAAATTAATTCTCAATCGACTGGGCACTAGTCAAACCCTTATGGGGTTGATTAATTCTGTTTTTATCCATGTTCGAAATGCATATTGCGTTGGTGTGGGTATGATTGAATATAATTATTTTCCATAGCTTACAATTGGAACTTCAGCCTCCGGACTTCCCTTTCACCTACTCCGTGTGCATGTCGGTTAAGCTTACCCCAGCACAAATCCTAAGATTCCATGGGTCTGTCTTCTGTTTTCAGGTGATGGCAGATCAATACCTACGTTGATAACAAGTACCGGGTTACAATGAGAAGATTGGCTGCCAGTGACAGAGTTTGAAGTAGTTGTGCCACAATCAAATACTTCTATCCAATCGCAACATGGATACTAATTGAGAAGATAAAAGATGAGGCGGTAATGTGGGGGCGTGCGGGCGCCAAAGCGATTTGTAATATCATGTCGCGAGAGTAGGCTTCTTTTTTGGCCTTGACCTTGTGGCCAAGGCGGGTTTGTAACACTCTAAAACTTCTCTCTTATTAAATGAAAATGGCAAATCTTTTGCCTCGTTTAAAAAAACAATGATCACTCTTATTTTTCATCCGTCGAAATTTTTGCTTTTGGTTTAATATTGTATTAACAATTATTGCAGTTTTTCTGCGTTATCTGTACTCGACTATAGGTTCTCAAACCTGTTTTTTTAGACAAAACAGTAATAATACATCCAGTGCATTATTGTACTGAGTTTGTGCATCTAGTGCATTCAAATAGCATGTATGATGGCCAGTGAGTCCAGCTTCATTGGGCTCTGGTTCCAGCGGAGATGAATATGGACTATGGAGGTCACAGAAGATGGGAACCTTCTAAAAAAGTTCTACCAATGTGTGCTGGCTGATGTTTCGTTCAAGTATCACTTTAATCTCTAAATGCTGCTCATATAGTCCATGGACATATGGTTTGTTTAGCCTTGGTGTCAAGAGAAAAATTCAAACCTTGAATTATTGGTCATGCATGTCATGTATGCTTGAAAAATTCAATCATAGAACAATAGGAATATTTTGGACTCTGGAGCATATGGTGTCCATTTCCCACACTAGTCAAAGCCATTGTCTTCACTATCACTTGTACCAAACCAAGGCCATTTTATGAGCCGCTAGTTGGACCTTGCTCTCCCTGAGTGAACATCTTTTTCATTCTTCTCCTGGGAGTGGCGGAGCTAGCGATAAGTCAAAGCCGGGGCACAAAACACGTAAAATGTTTCATTTGATCTACAAAGAACCAAATCTAGAAAAATTCAACACTTCAAGCACTGCAGAACTGATGTTTTACAGAAAGTTGTCTTTTATAGATAACTAGTTCAATGCCCGTGCGTTACCACGGTCATTATTTTTTTTCACCCTTATAAGGATATTAAATAAAGCAAAGGTATCATTATTCATCACATTATCAATAATTCCACCAGGGATAGTTTGGATTTAATCGGGTTTTTTGTTTTTTCTGATGGGCTTTTCCCCCATTTTTAGGTGGTTGGATGAGGTGGGAGAGATATAGGAACACGGGGGGTTATCTGCAAATGTGTAATGTGGGTGTTCCTATCCGTTAGATATAAATCGAACGATCATGTATGAAAAATGGCAGGCACACCATGATCACCGACTGTGGTTTTTATAAGAGTAGAATAAAATGTACAAAAGCTGGATCTTACTAATACAGTACTAGCTACAAATCTGTAGCACTGATTTTTAACAAAATACAACGAAAGTCCAACATAGCAGTCTCCAGTGCACACTAGTATAAATAATCATTATCAAGTTTCGGGATCTAAGATCTAAAAAATTCGAATTTTTACTAGTGAGTATGTAAAAATGACAAATTTCGGGATCTAAGATCTAAAAAATTCGAATTTTTCAAGTTTTAAATAAAAATGTGAAAAAAATCCTGGATGTCAGCAATGAACATTTATTCTTATGTGCAAAATTTGAGTGTGAAATATTGTGTAGTTTGGTCTATGTAAAAATGACAAATTTCGGAATCTAATATCTAAATCTTGATCTAAAAAATTCGAATTTTTCAAGTTTTAGATAAGAATGTGAAAAAAATCCTGTATGTCAACAATGAATATTTATTCTTATGTGTAAAATTTGAGTGTGAAATATTGTGTAGTTTGGTCTATATAAAAATGACAAATTTCGTGATCTAATATCTAGATCTACTAGTTGAATGCCCGTGCGTTGTCACGGTCATTATTTATTTTCACCCTTATAAGAATCTTAAATCCAGCTGACTGAGGTATCTAGAGGCTCCAGGGAAGGACGGCACCGGCGGCGATCACCGCGCCATATCTTTCCCGACACTGCCGGTTGGTGGATCTGCCTGTTCTCATGGGCTCACGACGGCTTTTCCCTATTTTCAGGTGGTTGGATGCAGTGGGGGATAGATAGGAACACAAGGGGTTATCTACAAATGTGTAACGTGGGTGTTCCGGTCCGTTAGATATAAATCGAACGATCCTGGATGAAAGATGGCAGGCACACCATCATCACCAACTGTGATTTTTACAGGAGTAGAGACCAGATCTAGATCTAAAAATTTTGAATTTTTCAAGTTTTAGATAAAAATGTGAAAAAATCCTGTATGTCAACAATGAACATTTATTCTTATGTGCAAAATTTGAGTGTGAAATATTGTGTAGTTTGGTCTGTGTGAAAATGACAAATTTTTGGATATGAGATCTAGATCTAAATAGTACAAAAAATTCAAATTTTTTCAATTTTTGAAAAAAATGTGAAAAAAATTCCGAATGTTGATAATGATTATTTACAATAGTGTGCAAACTTTGAGTGTGAAATATTGTATAGTTTGGTCTGTGTAAAAATGAAAAATTTGTGAATCTCAGATTTAGCGCTATTTAACGAGATTTAAACTACAAGTGTGTTATAATTTGTCCCCAAAATTATAGAAAAATTTCGCGAGGGCTTCCCCTAATCCTCAGTCTAAGGTTGAAGCAGGGGGGTTTCGCACGGGTTTCGGACGGGGTTTAGGGTTTCCGGGGGTTTCGGACGGGGTTTAGGGTTTCTGGGGTTTAGGATTTCAGTGAGCTAGGGTTGAGCATAAATAATTTAGAAAAAATCAAATAAGTATGAAACTTTCGCTCACTGTTTACTTATGCAACTACGTTGCTAAAAAAATTTAAAACTTGTTATATCCACAGTTAAATGAAAATCATTCACACAATTCAATCTATCGATGTAATGAGCTAGGGTTGAGCACAACTAATTAAAAAAATCAAAACAACATACAATCAGCGCACATGGTCTACTTATGCAACTAAGTTGCTATAAAAAATATAAAACTTGTTATATCCACATTTCAATTCCAACATTCACACGTTCACGATATCGATGGAATGAGATAGTGTTGAGCATAAGTAATTAAAAAAATCAAATAAATATAAAACCAGCGCACATGGTCTACTTACATGACATAGTTATCAAAAAAAATATAAACTTTGATTTTGAGTCGGTCAACGGTTTTGTGCAAAGTTTGACCAAACATTCAAATGAGCACAAATAATTCAAAAAAAAAATCAAAATAACATAAAACCAGCGCACATGGTCTACTTACATGACATAGTTATGAAAAAAAATATAAACTTGGTATATGAGTATTTTCATGAGAAATCCTTCACACAAATGACTTACCACGAACGAAGTTGCAGAGAGTTCAAGAAAGTGAGAGAGGGTTTGATGTTTTGAAAATTTAAAAAAATTGAAAAAATCACCAAATCTTCATTTTGGTGTGACTAAGAATGACCCAGGCTTAGTTTTTCATTTTGGTATTTAAAACTTGTTTAAATGTTGGTCAAACTTGGGTTTGACCGATTTTAAAATAATCATAAAATATTCATAAAACTTCAAAAAAATGAAAATCCAGTGCACATGGTCTTAGTTTGTCATGTACTAACAGCTCCAACTGATAAATAAGGTCTAGATATATATCAAACAAGAAATGCTTCAATATGGTGTGAAATCTCACATCTCAAACTATGAACTCTCATGTGTGAAGATAGTTGGTTTATGTTTTGAGAAATGACTCCATATTGGTCAAGGACACTATATTAGTGCAATAGATGTTAACCCTAGAGTTTGAGATCATTTGGAGAAGGTTGAAAAAATGACAGGATTAGAAATGAGACTGTTTGGGCTACCTTTGGGCTCTTTTGTAGCTCATTTTGGTGCATATTGATGCATTTTCATGCAATGCTTGAAATCTCACACCTTTGGCTATACCATATTGATGCATTACCATGAGTGTGTGAAATATACCATGAGTGTGTGAAATATGGCCTCGTTTCGACAAACTATGTCATGGTTTCCCATTTATTTGATTTTTTTAATTCAATTCAAATAGGGATTCTGAAAAATAAGTAAAAAATAATAAATGGCATATTCTAGTAGCCCTCTAACTATTTGACAAGGTTTTACATTCTGAAAAATTCATTTGCCTACTCAAACATGGCAATGCCATTTGGACCAGAAATGTTTTTCACAAAATCGCAATATAGAAAGTTCCAAACTAGCGAAACCTTATAACTACAAAGTTGTAGTATTCCCCATTTAGCGCACAAAGATATAAAGTTTTCTTCCTAAATCGTTAGGAATATCCCGAAAGCATTGATGCCGACATGGCCATGTCCAGAGCACGCCCACAAGGTGCTCGACAAAATACCGACGGCGCCGCCCGGTCATGGTCGTCGGATAAGCCATCCCTCGCGCATAAAAACTTGCCCGTTAGGACCATAGGCTCTCGTGGAACAAAATAGAGTGGATTTAGAGTTCGGGGGAGGTCATAAGGAAGCGAATTGAGCACGGCGACCTTCGGTCGGAGGCGAGGAAGATGGCGTCGATCCCGACGTTTTAGTCCATCCCATCTCGCGTCCTTTCGCGTGGAGGAATAATAGGACCCGGCGGAGCCCAATGTGGCACTGGTTCGAGTTGGGGCAGTCGGAATCAGCTCGTCCCCTTCACCACCGGCCGAAGCTCGCCGCGGATGATATCGAGCGCCTTAGAGATCCTCCGCCCCAATTGATAATACTAGAGCGACTAGGGTGAGCAACTGATCCTCATATGCATCTTTTCCCTGTCGCTTGCCTCCTCTTCATTTATGTACTAGAGCGTCTAGGGTGAGCAACTGATCCTCTAACAATACAATGCAATACAAACCACGGTCAGAGAATAAAATGCAATACAAACCACGGTCATAAGAGAGTATATGTTTTCTAAAACTCTAACAATGCTATCAATAGTCCACAGCACTCATCTTCATTTATGTACTACTTTACCATTTTTTTTTGTTAGGCTCATATAGTGATTCTAAATTTGAGTTGAGTTTATCTGTTAAAAAATATTTCTAGTTCTTCTGTTGTGAGTACCAACAATATTGATTTGAAGTGAAAAAAAAATAACATATAAGAAGAGACATGCAGCTAGCTACACGGCTCAGAAATACTAACAGTGGTTTTTGATTTATTCAGAATTGGCACAGTTGCAGTTTTCTTTTCCTTATGACATCAACACCATAAAAATCCCAAGTCTCTCATCGTGTTCCTATGCATAAGATGTAAACCAAAAGTGACCAAAGAACAGATCCAATCTAGCACAATCATTCCGGGTTTATGCCCCTACAACATTAAGTCCATAAGAAATACTTCCGGCCAAATTAAAATAAATTAAAGAATGAAATTGTCCATATCCTCTGATATATTCTGAACTGAACCAAACATAATACACAAGCACATCAAGCACTGAACTGTTCATACCTGCCGTAATTTATCCTGGAGATCAGAATCATTGGTGGCGACAAAGTAGTGCCCCGGATTCTTAACACCTACTCCGTACCAGTGATAGAATACTATCCACTGCACTTCACGCTCCTGAATCACATCAACGGTCTTCATGATCGAACAATCAGCCTCATCCCAAGCTCATCAATCAAGTTATAAAATGGTAAAATTATCCTGGCTGAATGTAAGAAGTAATACTGCACATAATCAAACTGGCCACCTTGTATACAGAAAGTACAGGTAACACTGACATGGTACTTGAGGTCGTTACCGCACAGAAATAGCAAAATATACCATGGGAGAAGATGCGAGAGTGGAGCATGGGCGTGCCCAAGCGGCACCGATACAGATACGTGTATTGGTATCGGGCCGATACGGATATGGAGATACGACTTTTTTAAAATGCGTCGATGCGAGGATACGTTTTGATATTTTTGTAAATAAATAAATGAGTTTGCACTCTGGACACATGACCACAATAATTGAATTTCCATTTGGCATTACCCCACCAGTTTGTTTCTCTAAAACAACAACATGACGTCATAGTGGAGTCTTAAGATTTGTAGGTTGTGTTGAGTATAAATATATTGTCTAGCCCCTTTCCATCAGTTCGGACTTTTGGTCTAGATGGCTAGTGCAGCAATTCTATATGGTATCAGAGCCAAGAGGTCTCGAGTTCGAGACCCCGCTCACGCGGATTAAAAAAGAAAAGGAAAAAAAGATCCCGCGACCCGCTCCTATCCCACGCTAAGGACTAAAATAGCCTAGATGTGAGGGGGAGTGTTGAGTATAAATATATTGCCTAGCCCCTTTCCATCAGTTCGGACTTTTGGTCTAGATGGCTAGTGCAGCAATTCTATAGGTTGCTGCTCCTCTGCCATTAGATTGCAATATACAAGAAAAGATCGGAGGGAATCAACCGGAGAAAGAGAGAGAGGAAGATTGAGTGCACCGGAGGGAGAGGAGGAAGAGGACCAAGAAGGGGTGCTGCTGGCGGCTTGCTGCAGTGCTTGGCCGCCAGACGGCCGGAGACGGAGGGCAGGGTCACCGCTGGCTGCTCGATCTGGGCGGCTAGGTGGGGGGGGGGGGGGGGGGGGGGGGGGGGAGTGAAAATGACCCGGAGTGCACAGGATGGAGTAGGGCATCATGACTTACCTGGGCTGGACCGTGTCCATTTTAGGGCTGATACGTATCCAAAAGGTATCCAACATTTTTTTAAATGGTTTATTCAGTGATACCTCGCCGGTATGTATCGAATTGGTATCCGAGTGGAATCTGTATCGGGTACGGTATCCGACACGGACACGAGCTCCAGGCCACGTATCCGTGCAGCGTAGGGGCGTGCATCTGCAGCGCAAGATGTGGAAGGGCAGCTCTGAGTTTCCACCAGGGGCACCCCCATCAGTCTTCGGACACCCAGCCGCATCCAATGCGCCCATGCGTGCCCCACCCTCTCCTATGCGGACGCCGGCTGAAGAGTCAGGGGAGCAGACGGAGTGACCTCCTCTGAGGAGCAGATGTCGGACAAGGTCAGGAGGACGGCCACCGGCAGCATGCCTGTGTGGAGGAGGCGTGCCGGTGGAGAGGCCCCGATGGCAACGGCGCCTGGCAGGTTGGGCGGCGCGTGATGTGCAGCGCGGCGGCATCGCATTGCAAGGTGCGTCCGGACGGCGTGGAGGCCGCGGCGCAGAACGGCGAGGGTGCAGATGGTGGCTGTTTCCGTGATTGTAGCCTCTTTTCCTCTAAATTTCCGTGATCGTGGTGCAGAGTGCGGACTGCGGAGCCGATGTGTCCGCGGCAGAGTTTTCGTCCGCCAGTGGAAATTGCTAAACGCAGTTTTTGATGAGAGTTTGTTTCTACCCGACCGTTAGATCCAATTAAGTGGGCTGATCGTGAGGTTGTAATTAGCCTGCGTTGTTCTGTGTACATTTTCTGGTGTGCGTTTAGCAAAGAATATGTTTGCTTGTTTAATAGTACTTGTACAATTGCACGTGCAACGCACGTCTATATAATTTTGGTTTTGTGACATACTAATTTATAGCTATACTGACTAAATTAAACCCGCATGTGAAATTTATTTGGACAAATATGGGATTCTATGATGATAATATCATTGATTTTTATAATTTAATTGCAGATTATCTCCCCAAAAGTTTTAATTGTGATAACACATTCAAATTTGAGGTATATATTTTTCAATAAATCATTTTCAATCTTCACGTGAGCAGGAAAAAAGAGTTAAGCCAGAACAGACAAAGCATATTTACATGATTTTGTTCTAAGTAATATGAAAATGAGCACTGTCAAGTCAGTTTCCATATAAAACATGTGTATTAGTATTTGTATAATTATCCCTTTGCATAAGGGTTGGCCAAAAATTGAGTGGGCGCCATGAGATGCACCGGGCGGAAAAAATGTCCAGCGCCTCCAAACAGACAAAAAGAAAAGAACGAAAAAACTGGTACATGCAAGGATAAATCGGACCCACGTGTCATAGACTAATTTTTTTATTTCCTCTCAAATCACAAACAATTGCGACCAAAATTTACACCAAAACCACAAACAATTCCATCCCATTTTTTCACATTCTCAAGCTAGCGACATTCAAATGCAGAGCTACACGCTGAATACATACCATACTACCCGGCAAAAAAAAAAATCCAGAGTACAACACAGGATTCAGAGTGCTAAAGCTCAGGTTGCTACACGCAGCAAGGCAAGAACTCCCACGCATCAGCAACGCTGCTGGGCACGAGCAGCCCGGGCGCGCTTGTTCTGGAGTGGGAGGAGCCGCCCTTTCTGGAGGAGCACCGTGGCGAGCTTCCCAAGCCTCCGCCGCTGTCGCATCATGCGCTCCTCGTCCCGTCACCGAAGAACGCCACGTCCAGCTGAAAACCGCTTAAAAAACACATACACAGCTAGCTGCACCGCAGGAACGAAATCGACATATTACCGCGGTGAGTAGCTAGCACATCAAATGCAACGGCTGCCATGGCCAAACTGAGTAGCCGGGCGAGCTCGGCTCGACCGCATCTCCTTCCCGACGGGCACCGCATCTCCTTCCCGATGGGCTGAAGCCGCGCCTTCGCCTATCCCCTTGCTAGCCTCCTGCAACATATGTCAGCCCACGTTGACTGCTTCTTCCCACAAACCACAACTACACAAACCCCTCTACTCTGTTTCTATCCCACGAACACAATCCATCCCCTCAAATCCACTTCACCTGTTCAACTAATTCACTCGAGCACTCCAGTCCACCGCTGCATCCGGCGGCCCGGCGGCCTCCTCAGGTGATTAGCTAGTTAACGGAGCAGGGACAGGGCAGGCCGCAGTGCGGCGGCGGCGGCGTTCCGGCCAGCCGTGGGTAGACTGCAATTGGAATACGGGATGCCTGGTATTTAGACGTAGGCCGCCGTGACGGCATCGATCGGGATGATACTTCGACGACGGACGAATCGGAGAGCAATGTGCGTGCACGCAACCGGCCGCGTCCATGGTGAACAAAATCAGAGCACGATCCGAATTACTTTTCACCATCGAGATTTTACCTTGACATAAGGAAGGATTGAAAAAATTGTTTGACCGGTCAAATTTGTTTGGTGCTCGACATAGGAACAATCTGGATCGTTGATAAAAAATTAAACCGACAAGATTTAAAGTATCACACCATGTTTGCTCTTTAATAATAGTATAGAAGAAGACGCTTGGTTGGTCAGGTTGGAAAATTACCCTTGTCTAAAAACAATACACTTCTATAAGAAATACAGAGTAGTACTTTTGATTTCCCTTTCAAAAACAAAAAAAATGGTGCGTTTGATTCAAACCTAAGTTTGCCATATCTAACTTTACAAACTAGGTAAGCATAAATAAGGAATTTAGCGAAATATTTCATAGATATAGAGAGTTAGCAAAATCTTCTTTCTACGTATCAAGTACTCTCTCCGTTCTAAAAAGGATGACTTTCATTTATGTGTATGTGAACGTATCTATACATGTAACATGTCTACATACATCCACATGTAGACAAGTGAAGGTCATCCTTTTTGAAACGGAGAGAGTAAGAAATAGTGGCATAATAACAAAGTGTGGCACGATAAAACTTTGGCATAGCTAAGCTCACACGGTGCAAATTATGTATATATGGAAACCATCCAACTCCGTGCTTAAAAAAAAACTTGTGATATGATATGCTCTGTCTATAAAAACAAAGTACCATCCCAAGGAAAGTGCAGTTTCACAAGGGATGTGTACTATTATGTTGGAGTCGTCCTTAAAATGAAGAATTTTTAGTACAATTTGTATCTATGTAGACATAGAAATGATTGAGACATCCTTTTGTGAACGGAGGGAGTAAATCATAATGTGCGGTTCAACTGCATCCGGCCAGATGTCCCCGTCACACAAGAAAATTTGAAGTCAAAGACGTTGTTCAGCTTCAGAAGCTTCATGAAGTACAATCCTGAGGTGTAATTTTAACCACAAACAATCTTAATAAAAGAAATTAGATGCATCAAACAAAAATCGGAAGCTTCATGTCGTACTATACTGAGGTGTATTTTTAACCACGCATAGTCTCGATGAAAATAATTGGATGCAACAAACTAACAAAAAATGACAAGACTATTCTATTGGACTATTATGGAGGTTACTTTGTGCATGGTAAGTTGCTCGAGCGGCCTTAGGGTTTGTACTTGTTATAAACTCGATTGGCAAATAAACGACGAAAAAAGCAAGATCAACATAGGAACATGAGAAGTTTAACATGTGAAACCCTGCCAACAAGGAAGAGGAAAAAACCACATACGTCAGCCAACAAATTTTCACTATGGTCGGGTGAGGTTACAAATGCCGGGGACTTACAACTTGTGACTTATCCCAACCGGCGGCTTACAAGAGGTATATATAGCGGTGAAAAACCCTAAGTCGGGTGCTGTCCGACTCGGCAACGATCCGTACCGTCCGAAGTTAGCTTCGCTCCGCTCTGTCAGAAGTTAGCTTTATCTTTATATCTTCATAGGAGTGCAGTTTAGCTAAACTGGTTGGGGAGTGGATGTACAAACCCAACACCCAGGTTCAAGTCCCCATGGACGCGAATTTAGGTTCCTATTTATACTTGAGGACCAGGCCTTCCTGGTACTCATGCAGTTTATCCTGAGGATTAGTCTTGGTTATTAACCAAAATAAAAATCCTGATACTCATGCTTAAAAAGGCTGTGTGCATCCCTAGTTGGTGCAGAGGCCGGGAAGTGAAATTCTCCCCCCATTTTTAACCAATATCCGTTATTGTATAACATTGTGCAGCACCAGCATGTTTCGGTTCATGATGTACTTCACAATGCGCCCCCACTAAATCTAGGATTTAGAAGGGCCCTAGTTGGGAACAAATGGGAGATGTGGTCTCATTTGTGCCTTAGATTAATGGAGGTAACATTGAATGATGTTCCTGATTGTTTTAAGTGGAATCTGACCCAGAATGGTCAATTCACAGTAAAATCTATGTATGAGAACCTGATGAATGATCATATTAGATATTTACAGAAGTATCTTTGGAAATTAAAAATTCCGCAAAAGATTAAAATATTTATGTGGTTCCTTCATCGAAAAGTCTTGTTAACAAAAGATAATCTTGCTAAAATGAATTGGCATGGTAGCTCACATTGTTCTTTTTGTGGGAATGATGAGAGTATTGAACACCTTTTTATTTCTTGCCCTTTTGCAAAACTTGTGTGGCGTGTTGTTTTTTGTATCTACAATATTCCTCCTCCTACTAATGTCACAAATATGTTTGGGAATTGGTTGCGGGGAAGGACAAAAAGACCAAGGATAAGATTCGTATAGGCGTTTCAGCTATTTGTTGGTCTATTTGGAATTGTCGAAATGATATTGTTTTTAATAGAAAGGATAATTTTCATGCATTACAGGTTATTCATATGGCGGTGCACTGGATCTAGTTATGGACTTTCCTGCTGCTTTCGGACCAGCGGGACCTTATGGTGGCTGGGTGCACGAGACTTCTGCGGGTGGCACGGGATTTTTTCTCCCGACATATGTGGCAACATATTAATCGGCTTTCGTAGTTCTACTTAAGTTTGTCAGTGTCGGTTGAGGTCTGTCTCAATCTTTGTGATTCTTGAGATGTAAGCACAAATAAGATACGTTTAAACTCTGTAATAATCGGCTGTGTGCATCACTCGATGCAGAGGCTGGGATTAATAAAATTCACTTTTCTAAAAAAAATCTTCATATGAATTCAGATCACAACAAAATAACAGTACTGTTGAGATGGTTTTCATTGATTATAGGAGAAGAGTAGAGAGTATTAAAAGACAAAGAAAAAAGGTCAAACTACACTATAAAACATTATAGGGCCAAGAATGCTAAAATGAGCTAATCAGGTTCTCTCAGTCGTTTTAGTAGTTCCTTGCCTTCGTTCAACCGACATCGTGCCAAAATGAGCTAATTTAGGTTGGGACAACATTTAACTTAGAAAATAATCTGCTACAGCATGCTTACGTATTGGGTTGTCATGATCTTGCAGGTGAAGTTCTTCACCATGCAGAGGTGGAGGATTAGTAATTAATTGGCTATGGAGAACTTGAGAATTGTTATATTCCAATATTTCATAACTTTGTTGCTTAAAAACTACCTAGTTCGTATCCATGCATGGATGCACTAAGGTAAAGGTAAAGCCCTGTTATTTACTCAAATGCGACACTTACTTTTGGATGGATCGGAGGGAGTAGTTATTTAGGTACCAAACTGTAGAATGCGCAGCTGAATGTGACAGTAACAATATACCTCCGCGGAACACAACTGGTAGACATTCCGTCATGTGATTCCCTACACTTTTGGGTCATCACTATAGAACCTATCACGGATACAACGACATAACCGAGACTAACCATATTATGTTTCCTTGTGGACCTTTTTGATCAGTATACCCAGCTAGCAATTAAATCTTGGTGGCAATGGCAATGTATACATATGTGTACAAATGGTTACCGAAATTTTCAGGAATTTTTTGATTGAGATGTGCTATTGTATTTAAGTATTTGTATTATGTGTATAGTAGGTGAAAAGATATTACAAATCACCATAGTCTGTTTGCACACAGTTTAGTTTTGTAGTCGTATGAGATAGACCAACACATAAATTTAGGGTCATTTATTTTTGTGCCCCCACTTCGCTTAGTTCTACTCACTTTTGCCCCCTTCGCTTAGCTTTCCTCACTTTTGTCCCACTGGCTATTTCGCTCTTTCGGGACTCGCAGATGGTCAGATGGCCGTTTCCGTCGGTTCAACCTCGTTTGACCATTACTTAGTTGTGGCCTGACTAGGGCGGCCGCTTAAAACTGGGGACGGATGGGTCACATCTAAATGTAATAAATTGTAAAAACAAAAAAATGTGCCCCAACCCCATTCCACTATCACCCAGAGAAAACCTCGCTGCAGAGAAAGCCTCGCCGAGGAGAGGAGACTCTGGCGTAGTCGCCGCTAGCTGTGATGGAGGACGAGGCGGCCAACAAGCGGATGCAGGGAGAGCCAGAACTGCAAGAGCCTTCGGCGAGCATCATTGTAAAAAGCGTCATTTTAGTGTTGTAAACAACAAATATGATCATTATAAAAAAGGCATCATTTTTTTCATCGACCACCACATATATCATTTCTCTGCTAAATGTTACATGCACTTAGAACATAATCTCATATCCATTGCAAGATTTGTTTTTTTTTCTTTGCTATTTTTTTGATTTTTTATTTTAGCAGGAGCATATGAGTTGGAATTCACATCTGAATTTTCACATTTGTTCCAAATACCTTAAATTATGTCTTAATTCAAATATCATGGAATTACAATCCAACAAAGAGAATACCAAAACTAAAATACAGACAAAGATAGGTGCTAAACACGATGCATATTACATACATTTTTCATCTTATATTTACTGATTAATGAGAGGCTGTTTCGGACTGCCACATTATAATATTATAAAGAAAAAACATCTAATCCGTCTAAATCGCACATTGATGGTTTAGAGTCAAACTAGACATTATGAGTCATGTTGATTAATTAAATATGGTACAATGTAGTGTGACTTGATGAATTAGTTTTTGCAAATTTAAAAGAACGACTTTGAGTTAAGCCAGAACTTAAAAAGTATATCTGTAAGTTTCTAATATGGGCCGTGCCAGATATCATGGTAATCTGTTAAATACTTCTTATTCGATCTTTTTGAAATTGTATTAATGAATATAAATTATGATTTCGTATATAAAAATCGAAATCGCTCATACAGGACGTACATATCTTGTCGGTTCTTCTTTTATTGGAATTTAGTTTACATTCAAATGTTTATGCTCGCTCTACAAGATTATGCAAGACAACGGTGCATATGACAAAATGGCAACAAGACGGGAAGGTGGTAGATAAACAAACATCATTCCATATCATCGCCATCAAACATATTTCTTAGCAATGTCTGCGAGGTACTGTGCTAGCTCGTCCGGCTTCGAGAGCATTGCCATGTGGTCTGCACCATCGAGTTCCTTCACCTCCTCCACTGGGTAGTTCTCTATCATCCATCGTTGGTACTCCTCGACGATGCAAAGGTCATCCTTGCAGACTATGTACACCTTGCGCACCGAGCCGTAGCGCTCGTCTGAATATGGCTGTTGCAGCTGCAGATCCTCCAGAAACAATGAACCGACCCTTATCAGGGAAGCACCGAGCGTGAGGTCCTGCCATATAATTTTGGATTAGAGAATCCACACAAACTGTTCTCTCCCCCTCTCTGTCTACTAGATGCCACTAGTAGAACTATTTGTCTATCTGATCAGTTTCAGTTTGATTTATGTAGGTTCTGACACATTAATTTCCGACCTATCCAACAAGATAGTAAATCATCAAACTCGCATTCAGTATAAAAAAGTGTTAGACGTGTATGTGCCAGACATGTCTAGCCATTCGAGATCAAGAAGGGTTGTTAACCGATTTAGTTTTGATTATTTGCTAAATTTTGCTCTTTTTAGCTTGGCAACTAAGCAACCTCCGTAGTATATAATTGATCCAAACAATTAAAAGCGCAACTAGTACAATTGCCTTCAGGTTATCATATTAGGTTTAGTACCCACTAAAAGTATCATATGTTGGGGTAAAACCTAAGATCTACAATCTGGCGGCGCGACGGCGCTTGTGCAATCTTTTCTTCTTGGAGGTGTCGCTTTTGAAGAGTTTGGACACCGGGTGTTGTCTAGGTGGTGGTTTGTGTTGTAGCTACAAGGAATATATCACTCTAGCGGGATCTTTTGTTTTCTCTTCTTCTTCTTTTTTTGTAGTGTTGTGTGCATACCTAATGTCTTTAGAACATTTCGCTATTGCAGAGGCCAGGTGTAATTGGTATCTCCGATATTAATATATTCCCTTTATCGAAAATAATAGCCAAACAAGGTAGTAAATCATCAAAATCGCATTCAGTTATCAAAAGTGTCTTGGACGTGTATGTGCCGGACACGTCTAGCCATTCAAAATCAAGAATGGTTCTTAACCGATTTAGTTTTGATTATTTGCTAAATTTTGCTCTTTTTAACTTGGCAACTAAGCAACGTCCGTAGTATATAATCTCATCACGTGATCCAAACAATTAAAAGCGCAACTATTACAATTGCCTTCATGTTATCATATTAGGTTTAGTACCCACTAAAAGTATCATATGTTGGGGTCTTTGGTTATTTAATATTGCTTGGAACAAAATCTAACTCAAATACTAATATTCTATAGCATGTTTAACCAACAATAATATTAATTTAGGTACCAACTGTAGAAGGTGCAGCTAAAATGTTGCAGTAACAAGGTACCTCCGAGGAACACAACTGGTAGACCTTTTGTCGTGTGAACTCCGGGCCGAACAGGAAGGACATTGGCAGCTTGCCCTCTGGATCTTGTGGCTTTATCTCCGTGTCCATCAGGTCCCCCGACATCTAATTTAGAGTGGTAAACAGGAGCAGATCGAACACAAATTAAGCCAAATCAAGTGAATTTTGTGAGGCAGTTGTTGCTCACGATGACGCACGTATAGGTACTGTACCTTTTCGAGCACGTATGAAGGCCGGAACGTGTGGTCCGGCAGGAAGGCGGTGAGGAACACCGCCGCGGCGACCTTCTCCGGGAACAGCTCGGAGGCGAGGGCGATGTTCATGCCACCGAGGCTGTGGCCGACGAGCACCACCTTCTCGCCAGGCGGGAGCGCGTCCAGGATGTCCAGCAGCGGCTTGGTGTAGTCGCGGAACGTCGGCACCTCGCGCAGCGGCCGGGGGTCGATGCCCGACGCCGCGAGGTCAGGCGCGGTGACGCGGTGCCCAGCCGAACGGAGATGCGTGGCCACCTTGAACCAGCACCAGCCGCCGTGGCATATGCCGTGCACCAGAATTATGTGCTTGCGAGAATTGGCCTCCATGTGCGTTTCTGTGACAGGTCGAAGCAGGAAGTGCTCGCCGGGAACTGTCGGAGTTATATAGCCACTCGATTTCTGCGATTGTTAGCCTAGCAAAAAAGACACGTGTCGATCTGAACATATGTTAACTTGTTAGGTAGGATAAGCCATGAGTTGAAAGTCATGGCATGGTGAATGAGACTCTTAGAGCATCTGCAACCATGCCCCTCAAACCTCTTCCAAACGTCCGGGCGGACAGCCCGCACACGTTTTGGACCGAAAACCGCCATCCAACTGCACCCCCTATTGTCAGCCCAAACGTCCGGTCGGTCAGGCACACCCCAAAGCCAGCCCATATGTGGGGCGGGTTTGGGGCCGCCTGGACGCGTCCGCCACGTCGGACCTGGCAACGCGGGCCTACCCTATTTTCCCCTAAATCAGACGGAAACCCATTGCTTCTTCCTCTTTCCTCCTCCGCTCTGTCCAGCTTGGCCGCACCACTCTGCTCCGCCGCCGCCCCGAAGGTACAGCGTCCGCAGCCAAGTCATCTGCGGTCGTCGGTGTCCGTTGCCGGAGGAACCTCATCTGGACTCTCCGCTCCTGGTACGTTTTGCATCGCCCGGCATCCACCTCGCTCTCAAAGTGTTTGTGTAAATGGCGAAGCTGGATTTTGATCAAGTGTTCATGTATGTAGCCATGGATTCTTCGTCCGACGAGGAGTACGATTACTCGGCCATGGATGAGTTGGTTTACAAGGAGTTCATCGACGGGTCTAGTGATGAAGACATGTTTCACGACGGAGACGAGGAGGTCGCCATGTCGACGATGAGCATTCAAGAGGAAATGGAGAAGATGGAGGAGCATGTTCTTGACTTCAAGGGATCAATTAATGGGCGGATCACCGTGGCCCGTGACAGGCTCAAATGCGCTCGAGATCTCTATGACGATTACTTCAAGAGTCCGAAGCCGGTCTTTCATGAGGGGTTTTTTCTGACGTCGGTTCCGGATGAGCTCAAGACTATTCGCGCACATACAGGAGGAAGTAACAAAGTATGATGATTACTTCAAGTTGAAGTATGATTGCTGCGGAAAACTATCCTTCTCTTCTATGCAGAAATGCATCGCTGCTTTGAGAATGCTTGCCTATGGAAAAGCCGTGGATGCCATAGACGAGTATGTCTGTATGGGAGAGAGTACATGCATCGAGGCTATGGAACACTTTGCATACGCCGTCGTGAAGATGTTTGGAATGAAATATCTGAGAGAACCTAATGCCGAGGACACTGCAAGGCTATTGGCCCTAGGAGAAGCAAGAGGATTTCCTGGTATGCTAGGTTCAGTAGATTGCATGCATTGGCAATGGAAAAACTGTCCAACGGGGTTGCGTGGGCAGTACCAAAGTCACAGCAAAGAGGCCACAATTGTACTTGAAGCTGTGGCATCTCAAGACTTGTGGATTTGGCATGTTTTTTTTAGCATGCCCGGTTCTTACAACGACATCAATGTGGTTCAACGCTCTCCCCGTTCAAGAGGTTGTGTGACGGGGAGGCTCCACCATGCAACTACACCGTCAACGGACACGACTACACCATGGAATACTATCTTGCATATGGTATCTATCCTCAGTGGGCGGCTTTTGTGAAGACTATCAGCAATCCAACTGGTCCAAAAAAATGTGGATTTGCAGCTGCACAGGAGGTTGTTAGGAAAGATGTCGAGAGAGCATTTGGGGTGCTGCAAGCTCGTTGGGATATAGTCCGTGGAGCCGCCATGATGTGGGATCTGAAGGTACTATGGCAGGTCATGACTTGTTGTGTAATTTTGCACAACATGATTGTGGAGGATGAGGGAGAAGGGGCAGCTCGCACGGATTTTGAGAAGTCGGGAGAACATGTCCACCTACCTGAACAAGAAACAGAGTATGTCATACAATTCCTTGAGATGCATCGACAGCTTCGAGATGAAACAGTGCATACCCAACTACTCAATGGTCTGGTGGAGCATATGTATGTCTTCATGGGAAAGGGGTGAATTTTAATTTGCATTGATTTGTGTTCGAATAATGTCAACTCTTATGTCCGGCTACTTTTATTTGTTTAGATACAATTATTTATTGTAATAAGGTGATTTGAACTATTTATTTCAAAACTAGCTTTGTGATGGACGTGCAAACTAGCTCTGTGATGGATGTGCATGGCTTGCATGTTTTTGGGTATCAAGATTTGAACATTGTGGTTGTAGAGCACCAACTATGGGGGTCGTCCGGTCAGTGTCCGCGGACAGTTTGGGGGCCGAATTTGGGGGCTCCGGTTGGAGATGCTCTTAGGGCAACTCCAACGCAGCGACTCATTTGGTCCGTTCGTGTTTGTTTCTGTCCGATTTGGAAATTTGGACGGCCCAACGCGCCGACGCATTTGGCCTGGCGTCCGTTTTTCTGTCTGCGTGGAGCCAATTCTGGCCTAAATTTGAGCCGGCTTTACGTCGGCGCGGACACGCGCGGACGACCGCGCAACGCTCCCCTTGTCCCCCCTGGCCCGCTCGCTAGCGACAGAAAACCTCACTCCAGCCTTTTCCACTCCCGCTCACTCCCAGCTTCCACCCGTGAAAACCCTATGGCCGACGATGGAGCCGCCGCCGGCACCACCACCGCCGCAACCAAGAAGGGCCGGGCCGGCGGCGCCTTGCTCAAGCCGAAGAAAGAGCTCACCTTGGACGAGAAGAAAAGGGAGGCGGAGAAGCGCAAGTATCGGAGGCACAACTTGAAGAACAAGAACGCCGCCGACACTGAAGCCATCGCCGCCAAAGCCACCACGGCCGCCCTCATCATGCTCGGACTCGCCGACGCCCAATCCCCCGCCCTCCTCCCCCATTCCCCCCCGGTCGCGGTCGCGAGCTCCGCGTCGTCGGCCAGGCCACCGAGGAGGTCATCGCCAGCCGTCTGCACGATGCCGTCGCCCACGTATGGGTTCCTGCCCGGCGCCTCGCCCAGCACTGCCCCGACCGGCAAGTCTTGCCTTTCCGCCTCACCGGAAATGGGCGATTCCAGCAAGGGCGAGCCAGCGGTGCCTCCGCTCGACCTCAACGACCGTCTTCCGACCGGTGGCACGGCCGTGCCGGCAAGGAAGGCGCCACGGGTGATCCCTGCGGCCAACTTCCCCGACGCCCGCAACCTGCTCGGCGAAATGGCGCCCCGCCTGCCCGGATCTGCAATCACTGCACCGTATTCTGTAGTATTGCTTTTTTTGTTTCTTCTGGTATTTTATAATATTAGAGTGTGCATTGTGCTTGAGCTCCATGTTAGTAACCCGCAAGCAAATGGTTGTTGTCTTGGTGATAGCATGTTTTGATCTTGGGAGAATTGTCTTGGCGACAAGTGTGTTAATAAGATGGATCGTGGCAGTGGTTGGTCGTTGGGATCAATTAGTTAAGTTAGCTCGCGAGATTAGGTCGACCTCAGAGCACAGGAACAAAAAAAGTACTACACGAGTTCATACTACTGAACAGTCAAGCACGTTCGATTATTGTTGATATGCTATTCCGTTTTCGTTTACAAATATATCAAGTCGGCAAGAGTAGGCTACGGAGATCGATCGACATGTGTGCATGTGAAAAATAGGCCAGGTGCGGATCAAATGGGTCGCTGTGTTGAGTTCGTTGGTCAGAAAAGGCCGGATATGGGACGGACGTTGTCCGTTTGCTGGCCTAAACGGACAAAAAACGGACACAAAATATGTCTAAATGGGTTGGTGCGTTGGAATTGTCCTTAGGTTGTGTTTGGTTCAGAGAGTATGGTTTGGGGATGAGGGCATCCTCAACCACCTGGATAGGGATAGCCAATTTTTTATTTGGTTGAGTGCGTTGGATGAGCCATCTTTGTGCTTGGTTGGAGGGAAAATATGTGGTTAGGATACTGTTACTCTGCAAACAAAAAATGAGGTCGGTAGATCCAGTACATAGATGGCCTGGTAATGGGATCTAGAACGGATACGGGTAGCATAGAATCAAATACGTACTCCATACTCCCCCGCAAAAAACAAAAAAAAATACGCACTCCATACAAATGTCCAACAATATAGGGACCTTATTTTGCACGGTCTTTGATCCACGATTTTGATCACTAATGTAGACCAAATAATGTGGATTGAGAATTTATGAATGGTATCGCTATATTTGTCTGGTTATTTTTTTCATGTCATATATAGATATATTAATTTTGTTGCATATTATAAGCACAAATCATAGTCGAAATTGTAAGTTACTGACCAGCGAAAATCAAGAACGTCTTACATTTCAAAACGGAGCGAGTATAACGGATGAAATATATATAAATATGGAAACAAATAATACATAACAAATTTGGTGTTAAATATAATCACATAATGTACGCAACCACTTGTTATGGTGTGGCTCCAAGAGGGAGAGACGTGCACGAGGCACTTCCATATACCCCTGAGCCTCGTTGGAGGAACAAGGACATCTCCATAGCATAGTATGAGTGGATGGGACGATGACCGGATCGACATCGGTGATGCAACAGAAGCTCTGACTTCGATGCCCCGAGTTGGTCAACGAGAGCGACACTTTTTTTTTTGCTACCCTTAGATAATGATAGGTTTCTATATTTTCTACTACCGTTGTTAGCGTTCACTCAGATCTAGCCCATCAATCGTCCTAGTTTCAGATGTTTATGCGTACACGGTCAAATTATATGAGGAGAGCCCATTTTATCCCAAAAGGCTAGACTAAATGGAGGAGCAATCTCTCTCTTATAAGCTGGGTGTAGCCTCCTCCTCTAAACGGAGTGGGACACAGCTTTAGCAGTCTCTACCAGTCAACAAAGGGGGTCCTAACACTGTTTATGCCATGGAACGAGGCGTCCGCCTGCATGCTTACTTTAACGTCATAGTATCCAAATCCATTCAATCTAACTAGGGCAAATACTGGATTATCCAAGGTCCACTGGACCTACGACGCTGCGGCAGCGCGTTCATATCAGGGAACCTGACTAGCACGTGGCGGTATTCCCTGGGCGAGACGGCGTCATGACTCTGGAGCTGGTCCAGCGTGGCGACAACGAGGCGGCGTACCCGGAGGTCGTTATGTTGGGCGTTGTGTGGGTGAGCAAAGGGGATCGAATTATTGTATCCTTGTCGAGGACGTCTTCCTTCTGAACCCTTGCTTCCGTCTCTTCTCGAACCTCTCTGATTTCCCTCCCGAATCCCCCTTCTCCAACTGAATTCTTGTAAACTTGTATCTGGAATCGGAGTAGTATCGTTACATCTAGTATCAGGAGCCATTGTTCCTCGTGCAGATTCGAGATCGGAGCGGTTTCACGAGAAATTTTTTCTCTTGATCGTTTGGGTGCGATTCACTCGTTGAATCCACGCAAAGTTCCTTTGGGACACCCGCGGTTGGTTGATTCGCTTCGTTCCTTCGATCTATCGCACTGGCGCCGCGACGAGCTCAACTGAATACGACGGATCTGACGAATCAGATGGGCGAGCTCGCTGCGCAGAACACGGGGTTGGAGACATTGATCAAGCAAGTGCTCGATCGGGTAACCGATCTCGACACCAAGGTGGATGGTCTGCAAGGCCAGATCACCACGACATCGGATCGGGCGGATCGGCTGGAGGCGAGGATGGAGGCCGCGATCCCACCTCTCCAAGCTGACGGGAAGGCGCCGGCGGATCTGGTGGCAGAAAAACCAGGGTCGACGGTTCCAAATTCCGACCGCGCGCAGCAACAACCTCCTGCTGCGGCGCACCGTGAAGCCCTGCCGTCGCACCCACCTGCGGCGAGCCCAGGCTTCGGGTCTACTGACCGCCGCGATGATCATCTCCGCCGGGGTGATGCTCCTGGGATCTATGGGACCCCAGTGCATGCCCCGGGAGTAGGTACCTCCCGCAATCATCGTACTCTGGTTCATATTCCTGATGATCCGGGAGACCCGTATGTCATGCATGATTATCACAATAGAACTCGCCCACATGTGACTCCTAAAATGGATTTTCCTAAATTCGATGGGGAAAATCCTAAGTTGTGGCAACAAGAGTGTGAGACTTATTTTGAGTTGTACCAAGTTATGCCTGGCTTGCGCACGCGCTATGCTTCTCTCAATTTCAAAAGTATTGCTGCTTTATGGCTTAGAAATGTGCAAGCAAAAGATAGAATAAAGAGTTGGGAGGAGCTGTGTAACCTTGTTCATGAAAAATTTGGCAAAAATAAGTATACCCATTATCGTAGACAGCTTAAGCAAGTTGATTCTGTAGCTGCCTACATAGAGGCTTTGGAAAAACTTAGGAATGAGTTACTTCTTTATAACCCTGCCTTAGACGAGAGTTTCTTTGTGGATGAATTTATAGAGGGCCTTAAACCTGCTTTACGCACTGCTGTTCGATTACATCTTCCTGGGGACCTGGATACTGCTAGTTTATTGGCATTATTGCAGGAAGAAGAGATGGAGTATTCCCACACAAACTCCTATGAGAAGCAATATAAATCATCTCATCGATCTGATCGAACAAGCAGAGACAAATCTGATAGCAAAACTGAGGATCGCAAGAAACAGGACACTGGCCGCTGGGAAGACAAGCTAGACATACTGAAAGCTTATCAGAGAGCCAAGGGGTTGTGCTTCACATGTGGTGAAAAGTGGAGCAAGACTCATAAATGTCCTGATCAGATACCATTACACATCATTGAAGAGCTCATGGATGTGTTACCAGGAAGCAAAGCTTTTGAGCACACAAATTCTGATTCAGACTCTGATGATGGAGACCTCTGTATGCTGACAGCAGTTGCTCCAATCGATGATCAGAAGCCCCAAGGCAGTCGAGCAAAGTGCACCATTCGATTGCCCAGAACAGTGGGTAAGAACCATTTGCTGATTCTAGTGGACTCTGGCAGTGCATCTTCTTTCGTCAGTCAGCAAGTGGTGGGCACGCTGCAGTGTGATACGACTGAAATGCCATGAGTCAAATTCACAGTGGCAAACGGCGAACCTATGCATTGTAACACATGTGTGCCAGGGTTTCAGTGGGCAGTTCAAGGACATTCATTCACACACACTGTCAATGTCCTGCCAATTGGATGCTATGACATGATTCTTGGAAAGGATTGGCTGGATCTTCATAGCCCAATGTGGGTGCACTGGAAGAAACAAATCCTGCATTTTACTCATGAAAGCAAACGCATTACGCTAAAAGGTGTGCAGGTTAAGCCACTGCAGTGCAAGCAGGTGGCAGCATCTAAAATACAAGGGATGCTCAAAAGAGGTGCACTGACACACTTGGTGCAAATCACCAACAAGAAGTGTGAAGGTATCTATGCCTTGGATCCAGCTGGGGATCAAGATTCAGAAAAAATGAGGAGCCAATTCCAGAGATAATTGCTCAACTTCTGGAGGAATACAAGCAGGTTCTCGGAACCAAAAGAATTGCCACCACGACAAGCACAGGATCATCGCATTCCGCTGATCCCTGGAGCTCAACCAGTCAAGACACGACCATACCGATATACACCAAATCAGAAAGATGAGATAGAGCGTCAGGTTTACGACATGCTCAATAGTGGTGTTATTCAAAAGAGTTGTAGTTCCTTTGCTTCACCAGTCCTCTTGGTGCGCAAAAAGGATGGGCAGTGGCGTTTCTGTGTGGATTACCGTCTGTTAAATGAGCTCACTGTGAAAAATAAGCATCCTCTTCTAGTCATAGATGAATTGTTGGATGAACTGGCTAGCGCAACTGTGTTCACTAAGCTGGATTTGCATTCTGATTACCATCAAATTCGTATGGCAGACGGTGAAGAACATAAGACGGCATTTCAGACGCATCAAGGACTGTATGAATTTTTGGTAATGCCTTTTGGGCTGACTTCTGCACCTGCAACGTTCCATGGAACGATGAATCAAATTTTAGCACCATATCTGAGGAAAAGTGTGCTTGTGTTCATAGATGATATACTCATCTACAGTCCTTCTCTGGAAGCTCACGTCAAACATCTGTAGGAATTGTTTGCATTGCTTCAGCAAAACCAGTTATACATTAAAAGAAGCAAATGTTCTTTTGCCTTAACTGAGCTCGAGTATCTTGGACATGTGATTAGTGCGAAAGGAGTGGCTACAGATAAGTCCAAGATCCAGGCAATCCTTCAGTGGCCAATTCCAACTAACTTAAAGAGTTTGAGAGGCTTGCTAGGTACCACTGGGTATTACAGAAAGTACATTGAGCACTATGGCATTATAGCTCAGCCCCTTACTCAATTACTCAAGAAAGGGGTGTTGTTCCAGTGGGGTCCAGCGCAGCAAATAGCTTTTGAACAATTAAAGCATGATATTAGCACAGCCCCGGTGCTGGCGTTACTTGATTTTCAGAAATCTTTTGTTGTAGAAACAGATGCTTCAAACACAGGGATTGGCGTTGTCTTTTTGCAAGCAGGGCATCTAGTGGCTTTCCTCAGTAAAGCTTTGAGTGCTCGTAACCAGACACTTTCGGCTTATGAGAAGGAATGTCTGGCGATTTTATTTGCTATCGAGAAATGGCGACCTTACCTCCAGCATCGTGAGTTTGAAATTCACACAAATCACAAGAGTTTGTTACACCTGACAGAGCAGCGGTTGCACACGCCCTTGCAGCACAAAGCATTTGTTAAGTTGATGGGCTTGCAGTTCAAATTGGTGTATAAGAAAGGGGTAAACAACTCTGTGGCAGAGCTTATCTAGACAAGCGCATGATTTGCATGCAGTGAATGTGTCTACTGCGACTCCAGCTTGGCTTGACAGTTTGCAGCGAGGCTATGAGGATGACCCAGTCGCCAGAGCTATATTGCAAGAACTGAGTATATCCCAGCAAAATGATAAAGGGTATACGTTGCAAGACGTGATTATCGGATGGAAGAATCGTATCTGGGTGGGCAACAATCTGTTGGCTCAACAACATATTCTTCAAGCTTTGCACAGCAGCGGCATGCGAGGCCACTCGGGTGTCGCAGCTACTTATCACAGGATAAAAAGATACTTTGCTTGGGCAAAAATGAAAGAGATTGTCCAGCAATTTGTGTCCAGCTGTTCTGTCTGCCAACAAGCTAAAACAGAACATGTTAAGCAACCAGTTTTACTCCAACCTCTTCCAGTTCCAACTGAGGCTTGGCAGGTAATTTGCATGGATTTTATCGAGGGTTTGTCGGTGTCCAATGGATACGATGTCATATTAGTGGTTATCGACAAATTCTCAAAATACAGTCACTTCATACCTTTGAAGCATCCATTCACTGCCTTCAAAGTTGCCACGGAATTCATGAATCACATCTACCGTCTGCACGGCATGCCGGGTATGATCATTTCTGCCAGAGACCACATTTTTACTAGTCGCCTGTGGCAGGAGCTGTTCCGTTTAGCTGATACAACCTTGCACATGAGTTCATCGTATCACCCGCAAACGGATGGGCAGACCGAGCGCATCAATCAGTGCCTGGAGGGATTTCTGCGTTGCATGGTACACTCTTGTCCAAAGAAATGGGCGGCCTGGTTGCCATTAGCAGAATACCGGTATAATACCTCCGTCCATTCTGCTTTGGGAAGAACACCGTTCGAAGTCTTGTATGGTTATCCACCTCGCACACTTGGCATTTCGACCAGTGATTGTGCTTCGGCTGAATTAGATGTCTAGCTTAAAGAGCGTGCCACCATGATCGATGTGATCCGTCAGCAGTTGTTGGGATCTCAACAACGTATGAAGAATCAGGCTGACAAAAACAGAAGCGAGCGTTCGTTTCAAGTGGGGATCTTGTGTATCTGAAGTTACAGCCATACATTCAGCAATCGGTGGTGGTTTGAGGAAATCAGAAACTATCGTTCCGATTCTTTGGCCCTTACAAAGTGCTACAGAAAGTGGGGAAGTTGCTTATAAATTGGAGCTGCCTGCTGCAAGCCAAGTGCATTCGGTTGTTCATGTGTCTCAGCTCAAGAAACATGTTCCGCCGAATACACATGTATGTTCATCCATTTTGTCAATTGAGCCTGTTGCTGACAGAGTGAGTGAGCCACTCCAGATCATCGAACATGCTCTGATCAATACTGGCGGTGCGACGGCTTCACGAGTGCGAGTCAACTGGACGTGTCTACCAGCGGCATGGACAACCTGGGAAGACGCTGACGATCTTTTGTCGACGCTTTCCGAGAGCTCCTGCTTGGGGTCAAGCAGTTCTTCAAGGGCGGGGGAATGTCAGGGAACCTGACTAGCACGTGGCGATATTCCATTGGGCGAGACAGCGTCATGACTGTGGAGCTGGTCCAGCGTGGCGACAGCTAGGCGGCGTACCCGGAGGTCGTTATGTTGGGCGTTGTGTGCGTGAGCAAAGGGGATCAAATTATTGTATCCTTGTCGAGGACGTCTTCCTCCTGAACCCTTGCTTCCGTCTCTTCTCGAACCTCTCTGATTTCCCTCCCGAATCCCCCTTCTCCAACTGAATTCCTGTAAACTTGTATCTGGAATCGGAGTAGTATCGTTACAGTTCAGCGATCAGCGTTCATGCCCATGAAGCTAGACGTAACATGGTGCATCAACTTATGCTAGCTACTACCCGTAATACTTAGAGTCCAAACCATCGGTGGCTTAGCTTTGAAATAAAAAGGAGACGGCGAGCTGCTGGCGGATGCGAGCGGCAGCATCGTTAGACGCGGAGCCCAGCGGTGAGCACGTGCCATGGCGAGCCACCGGCGCCGGGGCCGTGATGCATGCGGCAGCGGCGAGAGACGTGAAAAGTCAACCTGTGCTGGACAGCGGCGACGGTCCACGTGACGCGAAAGGGAGCACATACTCGCATACGTCCAGCGGATATTGGGTTATCCAAATTTGCGGTCCAAATCTGCCAAACATAGTTGGATCTTAGAGCATATTCACCTACACCCGCAAAGCATCCCCTCAAAATTTCATGGGCCCGGACGGAAAAAATGTTCCAGCAGCACTACCATCTTTTCAGCCGATCCAAAATATGTCCGGCATTCTCTAGGCCATTCCAAATTTGGAGGCCCAATTGGGGGCGCCCGACAATGGCCATACAAGCCATCCGATAGCTGGGTCCCCTATGGCATGGACGCACGTTCGGTCAGCCGTGAATAATGGCGTCGTGCACGAGGCCACTTCGTGGGGAGGTTCCCAGGCGACGCGCCGCGGCGGAGATGTGCCTTCTCCTCGAATCCCAGTAATGCCAGCACCAGGCGAGGCCACGGCGTTGCGTCTTCCCCACGCGTAGCATTAACGCAGGCGCCACCACCCCTCAAACTATCCGGCGGTGTATAAGAAGGCCCCCCTTGGCTGCTGCCTCCGACAATCCCCCCATTTCCTTCCATCGTCGGACACACACGCGCACCACCGCCCACATGAATGTGGTGAATAGCAAGTGGCTCTCCTGACACAAGGCCAAATAGTTCACCGAACACTGCAACCTCACGTCACCGAAGACAACGTTTTGCCGAAAGGTTTTGCCATTAGTTTGGGCAATGAGAAAAATGTGAGGACCACAAACTTGATGAAAATATTGTACCAGTGTGGGAAATGAGAAAAGTGTGAGGGCCACAAAATTGATGAAAATTTGTACCCGTTTGGGAAATGAGAAAAATGTGAGGGCCACAAAGTCAAACCGACACATTTTTCTCATTTCCTTACAAATAGTGGAGCCCATTAGTATAGTGGAGTTAGAAGTGGTAATTAATTATGACCTATAAAATAAAAGCGGTCATTATTTAAAAAATTAAATATTATTTGTAATAGAAATTAATATTGCGCGATAATAATCATTTTCATATGTATTGCGCCGTCGGTTTGGCGAAAACCGAAAGGCAGCTTTCATTCTGGGCTGGCACAAAAGGAGTTTGTCGGCGAGTCGCCGACCAAGGCCAAGAAGCTTTCTGTTTACATGAAACTGAAAGGTTTTTTCAGTTTGATTTTACTATGCATTTGACGTTACGGGCAAAACAAAAAGAGTTTTCGTCCAAAACCTTAACCAAAGGTACCTTTTGGTTTGGCCAAACTGAAAAGCCCTAATTTTTTCCTTCCCGTTCCCGCTCAAGTCCTGCTTACCTTTCCCACTCAATATTCCCGCACCTTTCCCGCACCAAAGATCCGAGCCTACAAAACCCCCCCCCCCCCCCCCCCCCCTCTTCTTTCTTCATCCAAGCAACTGAATCCACTACTCTCTTTGCTCACCAAATTGTTTAGTGGTCATGAGTTTGCCTTGCTCCGACCAAGCTATGACTGACAAAGACAAATGATGCGAGGTTGCCTCCGGGGGTGGAAATCGTGTGGTGTTGGTGCGGCAATCCATGCAGGGTGAAGGAGGTGATAGATTTTCTGATAAGTTTGGCATGAAGTTTTCATGTGTCCCAATTGTGATCATGATCAACCCATCGCAAACTCGCCATACGACAAGTCTCTGGTATGTTTAACCATAATGAACAGAAATATTGTTTGTTTTATTGTGGATTATTTATGAACGTTCTTATTTATTTGTATTGGAGTATCTTCCGCTCTTGTGCTCCTACTATCGTTGAATTGACATGGAGAATCCGGATTGGGCGGTGTGTGAGATTCGTGAGAGGTCTTGTCGTGCACGGGAAACCTGTACGCAGAGGAGCGCCATGAAAGTCTGCGGCCCAGAGAAACTGGAACAAGAGAGAGTTGAAAGAATATAGAGATGAGCAACGTCGTCTCATTAAGAAGATGGGAAAAAAAAGGACGATGCTAGAATCCTCATGGAGGAGGAGGAATGGAAGTACAAGCAGGCCTGTGAGGGAGAGCAAGCAGCAGAAAAAGTTAGTGATGTGAAAGAAAAGGAGGCTAGTGTGAGGCAGAGCAAGCAACAGAAAAATCTAGTGATGCAAAAGAAAAATATCCACACTGGACTCAGTAGATTTTTGTCCTATTTATTTTAGTTGTCGCAACTGGGTGTATCTTAATTAAAGTAGCAATATTTTAAGTTTTACGTTTGAATGTATGTTAATTTGAATTGTACCTTGTGGTAATGCTAAAATTGCAGCTTTGCAATAAGATGTGTTTTATCACAATTTGAGTTGTAGTACCTTAATTTCGACATTCAGATGTGCATTCATTTAATCCCGTTCCCACCATATGTGTCCTGCCATTTTTTCCCGCCATCTTTCCCCCACCTTTTTCTTCCGCCTTTTCTTCCCTCCATCTTTCTCCTGCCCTTTTGTTTCCGACATATCTCTACTCTGGGTCATCCTGTAAACCCCCTCTCACCTTGTGTTTGATGCATCGGTCTATTGTCTGGCTAGCACAGTGTATCATCCAACCATGTCTTCTGTTTATCCATTTTTCTCGCCATCTAACCATGTTTCCACCAAATAATGTCCTTTTGTCTTCTTGAAACTGCCGCAAGAATGAGTGTGGGTGATACGAGAGATGGAAGAGCAAAAGAGAGTGCTTCCAGGAACTAATTAGTGTCAATAGCCACCTCGTTGAGTTGCGTAAATGTATAACCCGAAACCAGCACTCGGAGAGGAACGTAGAGGAAATACGCTAAGAACTTCCGAGATTGCGTGGAAGGTGGAACAAATTGATTGAGCTAAAAATTAAAAATTATTGAGGCGGGCCTTCATAACTTGTCTATCACACTTGAATCGACAAAAGCAACTTTTTTTACCAGAAGAATATGCATTTCACGTTAAGTTAATTGATTTGAAAGTATACATTTTGTTAGAATGTAAATTCGTAGTTCTAATATTTTGTGCATTTACTATTCTTAATGTGGAGCATTATCATAACGATGCAGAGTTCCTCAACAACTTCGGGTGGATGAAGATGCAGTTTGTTACACCACCCAAGGGGTATCCCTCGACAACTAACTACACTGATGACATCAAAAGGGCTATCGCTAATGAGAATTCTGATGATGAGTTCATTCCTCCTAAATGAGCGCACAACTCAGATTCAAGGTTAAATGTTTTGGATCCTTGAAGGCAGTTGTACATGAGAACAGTGATGGTGACTTTATGTCTACTAAACAAGCGCAAGTCAAACCAAAGGATAAGGGTGTTGGAGCAATGAAGGGAGCAGCAGATTTTAATAGTGATGATGACTTCAGGCCTCCTAAACGAGCGCAAATCAGGCCCAAAAGAAGTCGTTGATGATGACTTGATTTATTGATGTGAATCATTGTGTTGTTTCTTAATTTCAGTTCTAGTGTTTATTTTAGCATGCAGATGTATCTTAACTTCACGTTGTAATACGTTCAAACTGTATCCTAGTTAGATGGAAATATGTCTAACCCAAACCTTGATATAAATATGTCTCATACAAACATAGATAGAAATAATGTCTTATACATAGTAATAATGTAATATATCTAACCCAAACATAGGTAGAAATATTTCTTCATAAAAACATAGATAGATATAAATAATTGTCGAGGTATATACACTAGTCCCACAACTTGTACAAGATGTGCAAATTAGTCTCACAACTTGTAAAATGGGGAACCCAGACCCCACAACTTGTATTGAACGGACAAACAGGTCCAAGATCATTCTGACGCTGACACGTGGCGTTGTCGGTTTTGCGGAAAGACCCCTATATATTTTTCCCTAACATCGATGGACTGGGGCTTGTCTTACACATGGGTCCCACATGTCATTAGGTGAAGAAATAATTAAAATTTAAATGTGCAGGGGAGGCGAATCGAACTCAAAACCTGCTGCCCAAACAAGCATGCCATTGCCACCACACCACACAACCATTCACGATATGATTCAGCATGTCGCAATATTATTAACTAACTGCTGTGACTACGCTAGGAGTGGAGCACAATACCTTAAGCTCATGCAGACACGTGATTGCCACCACACCAAACGTGATTTTTCCAGTACGACTTTACTTTCTTATATAAGGAGGAGTGATGGAATGTGGGCGAATGCCTCCCGAGTTACATGGAGCTTTTTTTTAAATAAAATTGAAATCGATACTTTTGGAGTTTCAAAAATTGAGAATTTTTTTACAGATGTAGATGGTAGCAAGATCTACTTGTTTGCAAAATTTTAAATCGAAATTCGTTATATTGTGGGGTGGACAAAAATGACAAATGTGTGGTGAACAGTACACAGTTTAAACAACTAAAAAGATTACTGATTTTTCTTTTTTGTGCAGCCCAAAATATAACAAATTTTGGGATAAAATTTTACACGCTTGTAGATCTCGACACTATCTTCATCTCGGAATTTTTTCTCGAATTTTGGAAACCGAATAGTGCCAATCTCAATTTTTTCAAAATACGAGCTTCATGTAACTCACGAGTGATTTGCAGTTTCCGGTATTGATGTCGGTTCTGTGAGTTGGCGTCGCAAAGAACGAAAGAAGGATGCTCGCGCTTCTGCATGAGCTCAAGGTTTCGTGCGCCAGTCCTAGCTTAGTCACAGCGTGATTGAATAATACAGTGCCGTGCTGTTAAAGTTCACGAATGGTTGTGGGTTGTGTTGGCAAGGCCATGCGTGGGTGTGCATCAGGTTTTCAGTTCGATTCCCCTCCCTGCACTTTTAAGTTTTAATTATTTCTTTACCTACTGACATGTGGGACCCACATGTCAGACAGGCCCAAGTCGACAGATGTCAGAGAAAAATATGTAGGGGTCTTTTAGCAAAACAGACAACGCCACGTGTCAGCTTCAGAATGATTTTGGACCTGTTTATTCGTCCAATACAAGTTGTGGGGTCTCGGTTTCCCATTTTGCAAGTCGTGGGACTAATTTGCACATCTTGAACAAGTTGTGGGACTAATAGGGTATATACCTCAATTGTCATAAATAGTATTGTCAGATAGCTCTACGAGGATGGGTCCTCCCTCTCCACTGATGAGGACCAAAAGGCGAGTACCATCACCACCGACTCTGCAAGTCCCTCCATGGTGTTGGTTCATCAGGCATTGGATGTTGTAGTGCCAAAACATCCTTAGGATAACCGCATGCCTATAATGAAGGACGCACATATTTGGACGATCCTTCACAATTGCTATTTGTACCTGCCTGGAAAACCATAACCAACTCTCATAGTTCTCGCTCTCGTCGAACCATAGCGAGTGGGATGATCTGATTGTCTGTGGCGCATGCAACGCCCATGCGCCACTGAATGTGTCCATTCTGTGGCGCATTAAGCCATGTGCGCCACAGAAAGTCTGTGGGCCCCACCACCTACGTTCGGATCTGACACGGCGATGTCGTTTCTGTGCCGCATGGTATTGCATGCGCCACAGAAACCTGGTGGGCCCCGCCCCCAATGATTGGGTGGACGCACTTTCTATGGCGCATGGGGTGGGATGCGCCACAGAAAGCGACATTTCTGTGGCGCATGCAGTACCATGCGCCACAGAAAGCAATATTTCTGTGGCGCATGCAGTGCCATGCGCCACAGAATTAGTGTCCCAGATCTACGAAAAGGTGACATACCCTACCCTACAACCCATTTTCTTCTTCTTCCTCCTCCACCTAGCTCGTGTTCCTCCTCCCTCCCATCCCATTTTGCCCATACTTTTCTCCATTTTTTGTAGTTAAACCTACTTTGTTTGATAGATAATTGGTGAGGGCTTTGGGAGCCTCCATATATACTCTCCTCCTCTCCCAATACATCTCTTTTTCTCCACTATTTTCTCTCCAACACCACACACTCTCTCTCATCGATCACGGTCACGTCTCGGTAACAAATCTACTAGGTGAGTATTGTTGGATGGACATGCATATGCATGTTTTGTGTGACCGGCGGTGCATGTGTATGGATGATTGTTGTAGGTGAAGCGCTTTTCGCGCGCGGGCGGATTGCACGATGACGAGACGATGTTTATACATGAAGCTTGTGTGGTGTGCATGAATATTTGCATGTTGTTGCTTTTGGTTGTTGCTTGCGCCGGCGTGGTGCATGGATATTTGCCGAAATGTTGATTCATTTCCATTTCGGCAAATTTTTGCGCTACCCATATGTCCTACTTTTAGGAGAGGTCATGCCGAATTTTTCCGGCGACCATGCATGTGTGTGTGGTGTCTGTGTGTGTGCATGTTACGGTTCTAATTAACATACTCTCGTTTCTCCTATACCGCGTACGTAGGCAACCAGGGTCATCATGACGAGCTCCGGTCGAATCAGTAGATACAAGGAAGAAGCGAAGGCGGACATGATTCGGTGCAACAGGCGCCAGATAAGATGTCCGTGTCGAAAATGTAAACTCGTGAGCTGGATCGACCCTGATTCCGGACAATTGGAGGATCGCCTGCTCAGGCGCGGTTTCATGCTAGGCTTCAACCAGGCGCCGACAGCAAATGGTGCGCATGAAGACGAGGGAGGGCGAGAAGACAAAGAGTCTCCCGAACATGGTTATCATGACGAAGGAGATGTCGGCGGACAAGATGATCTTGACGAAGGAGCTGTCGGCGGACAAGATCATCATGGAGAAGGAGATGTCGGCGGACAAGATCATCATGATGAAGGAGTAGAAAGTGGTGGTGGCGCGAACACGCAGACCCCGCTAACTGAGGCCTTGCAGGACGCTCATGTTCAAGAACTGCTACTCAAGGAGACGAGCAACGCCAGAGCTGCAGCCAGAGAGAAAGCCAAGCTGGCGCAAATGGAGATAGACGGGAAGACTCCGTTGTATCCTGGGTGTCGGCCACAGGATACGCGCTTGCAAGTAACGCTTGATGCTCTGAAGATGAAGTCAGAAAACAAATGGACCGACGTGAGCATCAGCAAGAACATGAAATTCATGCACGATATTCTTCCCGAGGGGAACACATTGCCAACTAGTATCGAGGATGCCAAGAAAGTCGTGTGCCCTGTAGACCTATCGCACATTAAATACCACGCCTGCATCAACGATTGCGCAATTTATCGGGGCGAGTACAAGGACAGAACCACATGTCCGGTGTGCGGCCAAGGACGGTACAAGAGTACTGGGAAGAACAAGAAAGTTCCTCGAAAAGTGGTATGGTACTTTCCTATCACTCCCCGTCTGCAGCGGTACTTCGTGGACCCTAAGGATGCAAAGCTCATGCAATGGCACGTGGAATGGGAGAAGCCTGAAGAAGATCCGGAGAAGGGCAGGATCCTGACACACCCTTCAGACGGTAGCCAGTGGGAAGCATTGGACATCGCCTTCGAAAATTTCGGAGGCGACGCAAGGAACGTCAGGCTGGGTATGAGCACCGATGGACTCAATCCGTTCGGCAACCAGAGTAGCACGCATAGTACCTGAACCGTGTTTGTATGGCCTTACAACCTTCCTCCGTGGCTGTGCACGAAGTAAAGGTACATACACATGAGTATTCTCATTCAGGGGCTGAAACAACCAGGTATCGACATACATCTGTATCTCGGGCTGTTGAAAGAGGAGTTAGCCACGTTGTGGGAGACGCCAGCCCGTACGTGGGATGCCTACATTGGAGATTATTTCGACATGAGAGCCGCGTTGCTCACGATGGTGCAGGACTATCCTGGTTGCTCATATGTATCGGCCCAGGTAGGCCACGGATTCTGCGCATGTGTTAGGTGCATGGATGAGACCCCGCATCTCCAGCTACCAAGGGATCTCGGGTCTTCGAAAACCGTGTTCCTAGAGGCTCGAAGGTGGCTTCGCATGGATCACCTGTGGAGGAAACGCGGTGACATGTTCAATGGTAAAGACGAGATCGAAAGAGCCCCACGCTCGAGGAGCGGCACAGAAATTGACGAGCTTTTGAAAAATTGGAAGGAGTGCCCTGCGCCGGGAAAGAAGCGACCGAGGGTAGATCCGTTGCTGGGTGTATGGAAAGCGAGGTCTGTTTTCCACGACTTGGAGTACTAGAAGGTCCTCGACACGCCCCATAGCCTCGATGTAATGCACATAACGAAGAATGTTACCGAGAGCCTGCTTGGCACTCTTTCCAACATGTCGGAAAAGAGCAAGAATGGGACAAGAGCAAGATATGATCTGAAATGGCTTGGCATCAGGGAAGATCTTCAGGCCCCCGATAGTGATGACGACGATGATGATCATGATCAGACGGAAGGGGCTCAAGTCGCCGTAAAAGGGTAAAGAAGAACACGGTGGTGCTTCCCGCTGCCTGCTTCACTATGAGTCCGGAGGAGCTCGAGCAGTTTTACAGGTGCCTCCTATGAGTCAAATTTCCTCACGGTTACGCGGGGAAGATAAGCAGATATCTGGACGCAATGAAGAAGAGGTTTAGCGGGATGAAGTCTCACGATTGTCATGTGCTGATGACGCAGATACTTCCCGTTGCGATCCGTGGGATAATGGACGAGCACGTCCGTGATACGCTGCTTGGCCTTTGCAACTTTTTCGACGTCATCAACAGGAAGTCGATCGGCGTGAGGCAGCTCGACAAGCTACAGGAAGAGATCGTGGTGATACTATGCGAGCTCGAGATTTACTTCCCGCCCGCATTCTTTGATATCTGTGTGCATCTCCTTCTCCATGTTGTTGATGACATCAGGCAGCTCGGTCCGACGTTCCTGCACTACATGATGCCGTTTGAAAGGCAGAACGGTGTCATGAAAGGATACGTTCGCAACAGGGCCCGTCCAGATGCAAGCATGGCCAAGATGCAAGGATGTTGGTCTGCCCACCAGAAAGCATCTCGGCATGCATAGTCGAAGGGACGACTTCGAAAGGGCTCACCGGGTCGCGCTACAACACTAACAATTGGTCGAACCTTGGGTGGAAGAGCACAAAAGCTTAATCGAGCAGAATTACATCAACCTGGCCCGGCCGAGGAAGAAGGGAGATGTAATTAGAGAGCACAACTCCAGCTTCACGCGTTGGTTCAAGAAAAGGCAACTGTTTCAAGCAGAGAGCATAACGCCATCTACAGAAGATGAAAAACTCATATTCTCCTTATCACAGGGCCCCGGCCACAACGTAAGGACCTATCAGTCATACGACATCAACGGTTTCAGATTCTGTACCGAGGAAAAGGATAGGAATAGCGAATATCAAAACTCAGGAGTAACTATGTTATCCTATGGCGATGACGAGGCTACTGTTAAGGAAAGATTCTTTGGAAGGATCGAGGAGATATGGGAGCTCAACTACTGTGGAGAGTCGGTGCCAATGTTCCGTGTGAGATGGGCCAAGTACGTCGTCAAAGAAGGCCGGTATTTCACCACCATGGTAATACCCGATGCCAAATCGAAGAACGCCTCCGCGAAAAATGAGCCATGGGTACTCGCTAGCCAAGTTGAGCAATGCTTCTTCATTACCGACCCGTCAAAGTCCAGCCGTGTTGTCGTGAGGAGGGGCAAGAGGAGCATCATCGGAATGGAAGGAGACGCCAATGAGGAAGACTTGGACAAGAACGGCGATCCGAAGATCGAGGAGAATTTCGACAAGTACTTCGACATGCCTACTACTAGTAAAGAAAGAAAGAAGACCTCCCTACCTACTAAAGGTTGTCCATTCACGCGAAGAAATCTCAAGGTGCCCGGCCTAAAGTATTCAACCGCGAAGAAGGGAAAGAAGAGAAGCTAGCTCGGAACCGGCCGGGACGAAGAATTGAAGACTTTTTTGTGTATTAATTTGTATGTGTGTGAGACAAGCATATATATATGTATATCATGAATAAAATAACGGTCTAGTAAAAAATGTGTGCATATTCTTTTCTTTAAAGGTGAAAACTGGGCGAAAACGCTGACGGAAACGTGAAAACGGTGAACCGGCCGGAAGTCCGGCGGAACGTGTCCCGTCAACGGGTACCACGTCTGGCACTGGGATCCCAGCTGAAAACTGGGCGAAAACACTGACGGAAACGCGAAAACGGTGAACCGGCCGGAAGTCCGACGTAACGTGTCCCGTCAACGGGTACCACGTCCGGCACTGGGATCCCAGCTGAAAACTAGGCGAAAACGCTGACGGAAACGCGAAAACGGTGAACCGGCCGGAAGTCCGACGGAACGTGTCCCGTCAACGGGTACCACGTCCGGCACTGGGATCCCAGCTGAAAACTGGGCGAAAACGCTGACGGAAACGCGAAAACGGTGAACCGGCCAGAAGTCCGACGAAAAAATGTGTGCATATTCTTTTCTTCAAAATATGTGTCTGTTCTTTCGTTAAATATAACTAAAATTTTTTTTTTAAAGAATATCAAATGTGTGTTCTTTCTTTAAATTTAACAAAAAAATATTTTTTAACAGACTTCTGTGGTGCATCCTTTCAGCCGTGAGCCACAGAATAACTGCAGCGACGAACTCGCCGCCGCCCCCTCGCCCCCAACTCGCCGCCGCGGCCGCACCATCAGCCACCCGCCATCCGCCACCGCCGGAGATCCCTCCCCGCCACCCGCCATCCGCCACCGCCTCGTCATCGATGGGATCCACGGCGCGCGGCTGTTCTTCTTCCACGGCGCGCGGCCGTTCTTCTTCCACGGCGCGCGGTGATACGTCTCAAACGTATATATAATTTCTGATGTTCCATGTTGATATTATACCAATTGTTACATGTTTTATATACACTCCGTAGCATTTTTATGCATTTATTGGAATAACCTATTAACAAGATGCCACAGTGCCAGTTTCTGTCTATTATGTCTGTGTATTGCAGAAAAGGCCCGAAAACCAAAGTGTTCGGAAAAATCCAGAAAAATTACAGAAATTCTATTTCGTCAGAAGACCCACGGAGCCAGAAGGGCAAGTCCAGCGGAGGTCCACAGCCTCCACACCATGCCCTCGCGCGGCCTGGAGGGGGCGGCGCCGGGGGGTGGTGTGGCCACCTCGTGCACCGCCTCGCGATGCCCTTTGGACTATATATTGCCTCCGCGGCGAAAACCATAAAAGAATCGACGATTTCTCCAGAAGAGTTCCATAGCTCCGCCGCCACCAAAAACCCTAATTCGGGGGACAGAAGTCTCTGTTTCGGCACCTGCCGGGACGGGGAATTGCCCCCGGAGCCATCTCCATCGACGCCACCGCCATCTTCATCGCCGTTGCTGCCTCCCATGATGAGGAGGGAGTAGTTCTTCATCGGGGCTGAGGGCTCTACCGGTAGCTATGTGGTTTATCTCTCTCTCCCATGGTGTGATCTTTATGTGATCATGAGCTTTGTAATCTAGTTGAATCCATAGATGTTACTCTTCATTATCTTATATGCTACTTGAGTGGTTTTATTAATGTAAACTCCGGAGTCACCTTTGTCCCACGGTGCGAAGTTGACAGTGTGCGCACCGTGTGTGGCTCTTAGGCTAAAGATTACAGGAATACTTATCATGAGTTATTATTTGTGTTGGATGTCTCTATGAAATTGTGGTGTTTGTCTAGTACTATTTAGGGCGCTCAAGTTGACAGTGTGGGTTCCCTAGATGTGGAATGCGACTTTAAGGTGTGCTTTATAGCCCTACGCAGTGGATTGGTGTTCGTTATCCAACGAGAGAATAATTCAGAGTAGCATAGTGAAGAGGAAATATCTATGTATTCAATTATATTATTATTGTTGAGAGTGTCCACTAGTGAAAGTATGATCCCTAGGCCTTGTTTCTAAGCATTGAAACACCGTTTACAACCAGTTCTGCTACATGTTTGCTTGCTGCCATTTTTATTTCAGATTGCAATTACCACTTATAATCATCCATATCACTTGTATTTTAATATCTCTTCGCCGAACTAGTGCACCTATACATCTGACAAGTGTATTAGGTGTGTTGGGGACACAAGAGACTTCTTGTATCTTAATTGCAGGGTTGCTTGAGAGGGATATCTTTGACCTCTACCTCCCTGAGTTCGATAAACCTTGGGTGATTCACTTAAGGGAAACTTGCTGCTGTTCTACAAACCTCTGCACTTGGAGGCCCAACACTGTCTACAAGAATAGAAGCGTGCGTAGACATCAAGCTATTTTCTGGCGCCGTTGCCGGGGAGGTAAGGTAAAAGGTACTCACATCCTCCGTCTACTAAGCTATTTTCTAGCACTGTTGCCGGTGTGTGAGTGCTCGAAGGTATTTCCTTTAGATTCTGCAATTATATCTTTTTGTTTCTTGTTTTTATTTCACTAGTTAGGCTTAATGGAAAACAACAAAAAAATTAGAGATCTTTATGAACTTTATATTGAATTAGGACATGATGCTTTTGAAGAGAAAATTAAAAAACCTATGGAAATTTGTTTGCATAATAGTGGTAACAATGTTATTAGCATGAATTCTTTGAACACCATTATTGCTAATGCTATGGAAAAGTCTAAGCTTGGGGAAGCTAGTTTTATGAAAATGATCTTTTTAGTTCCCCAGCTTTGGAGGAGAAAATTTGCTTGATAATACTTTGTCTCCCATATGTGATAATTCTAATGATGCTTGTGATATTCTAAATCCACCTACTGAAAGTATTCCTTTTGAAATACCTATGGAAATTGTTGAAAAGGTTATGGATGAACGTTATGCAGGGGATGGAACAGTCCATCCACGTGATCACTTGTTGAAACTTACAGAACTTTGTGAGTTGTTTAAGGTTGCAGGTTTATCAAGAGAAATGCCATGAAGAAATTATTTCCATTGTCACTTAAGGACAAAGCAAGGGAGTGGTATGAGCTACTGGATGATCCTCATCATTCGGAGTGGAAGGAGCTTGAATCTCTTTTACTCTAAATTTTATCCTCCTTATGAAATGCATTTAGATAGGAATTACATTTATAATTTTTGTCCTCGTGATGGAGAAAGCATTGCTCAAGCTTGGGGAGACTGAAAATATTAATACTCAAATGTCCTAACCATGGGCTTCCTGAGGAAATAATTGTTACTAATTTTTATGCAAGGCTTTCAGGTCATTGCAAGGATTATCTAGATGCCTGTTCAGAGGGTTCTTTCACAAGTAAGAAGGTTGAAGCTAAATGGGATCTTCTTGAAACAATTCAAAGCAATACTGAAGATTGGGAGAACGACAAAGGTAAAGAATCAGGTATAAACTATGAGTATGATTGCATTAAGTCTTTCGCTGAAACTGCTAGTTTTCAAGAGCTTAGTGCTAAATATGGTCTTGATCTCAAATTATTGTTGATTATTGTAGAGCCTTTGCTTCTCATATTAATGTTCCTAAAGAAAATTGGGACATGTATCATGAACCTTTTAAAGACACTTGCATGAAAATGAAATTGTTATTAATGATTGCAATAAACATGCTCAAACTTCTGAAAATACTATTTCTTATAAGCATGTTAATTTTTGTGGAGCACTTAGACCTTGTGAAAAGAATCAAATCGAAGAAGAATATTGTATCCATCATAGGAATGAAAAAACTAGAACGTGGTACAGGCTCTAATGATTTGCTGAAAAAGTTTGTGCCCTCTATCCTTTTATTTGTGAACTTTGCTATAAAGAGGGTCATTTCGAATTCCAATGCTCAGGTTCTAATAAGGATACTGCGAGAGACTTTTGTGATAACATGATCACTCCTAATCAGCATGATGAACTTACATTATTTTTGGGGTGTGAAGAGTTATCAAGAAAAACTTCTTCGTTAGATATGAGTGCTTTTGATATGAATAGCGTGTTGCATGGATGTCATCTCTATTGTGTTAATAATTGCCATGCCAACACTTACATACAAAATATTATAAAAGATGGATCGACTTTACCAAAATATGAAAGGACTAATGTTTGTTTTACTCTTATTAATGAAAAAGAGGAATCCTCCCAAGTTTCTTCTATTGTTTCTAACAATAAACCAGGGTATGTGGAGAAGCCTCCTTTCAAGCCTCTCCCTCCTAAAGAGGGAAAGAAGAAGAAGAAGAGGAGGAGTAAAAGGAGAGAGGAAACGGTATCTTCCCCTAAGCATGTTGCTCCTATTATAGTTGTTGCTGATGAGTCTGAATTCGATGATGATCCTATGCCTGTTACTTATAGTAGTGATCATGATTGGGAAAAGCACACTACTTTTGATATTGAAAATCTTTGGGTACCAATTCTGAAAATGATGATGTTAATAATTGCTATACTATTAGTACTATCCATGTTCCTTCCAATGATGATATGGAAAGCTCTAAGCTTGGGGATGAGGTGTTTGAAAATCCTTTTGCTAGTAATAATTTATATTTGAAACCTCTCCTCCTAGTGATGTTTTTGAAAATCCTTTTGCTACTGATGATTATATATTTGAGACCTCTCCTTCTAGTAAAAATGATGATGATATGTTTACAAATGAACACACTTTGGAAGATAACTATTCTATTGCTTATGATGATACTATGCCTCCAGTCTTTGATAATTATTATAAAGATAACTATGACATAGGTTATAATTACAATCATCCTCATGAAACTTGTCATAATTATAGAGGGATTTCCAAAACCATCCCTCTAATATACAACTTGTCTATCATGTTCGAGTTCTTTATGATGATCCTACTCCCATTGTTATTAATAAGAAGACTTTGCTTATGTGGAAAATATTGATACTTTTATGCATATGGATCATGGTAAGAATGTTTCATGTGATGGTTATATTGTGGATTTTATCAATGATGCTACTGAAAGTTTTATGAGAGAGGGAGACACTTCATATATCTCAATAATATTAAGTCTCTCTCTTTATGTTGAAATTTTTGAAGTTCACTTGTTTTGCCTTCCTATGCTAGTCACTTTGTGCTTTATTGATTTTTTTCTTACAAGATTCCTTTGCATAGGAAGTGTTAGACTTAAATGTTTTATATATGCTTCTTGATGCTCTCTTTTATTTCAACTCTTATCTTATGAGAGCATCATAAAATATCATGCCTAGCTAAAAGGCGTTAAAGAAAAGCGCTTATGGGAGACAACCCATTGTTTTATTTCTGCAATTTTTTTTTTTGAGTCAAGGAGTTGTTTACTTCTGTAACAATTCCTTTGTATCTTTATTTTATCGCATTGTTGTGCCAAGTAGCCTCTAATAGGAAGATGATGCTAGATTTGGATTTCTGCGCAGGAACAGATTTCTGCTGTTCACCGTTTTACTTCTGTAAAATCACAGAAAAATTATTTAAATCTGCAAATTTTTGTGCGTGATCCTCAGATATGTACGCATCTTTCGTTAGTTTTGAGTTTTTCGATCTGAGCAACGTAAGTGCCTCGAAAAAATTCGTCTTTACGGACTGTTCTGTTTAGACAGATTCTGTCTTTTATTTTTCGCATTCTCTCTTTTACTAGTGTTGAGTGGAATTCTTTTTTAGGGTGAAGAGCTTCACATAACATCAGTGGCAGTAGTTAATGTTAAAAGTAACGGTCATGTTTGTGTCCTTATAGAACATGTGAGTTTTTGATTGTGCACTAACCCTCTAATGAGAATTACTCTGAGTTTGGTGTGGCGGAAGTTTTCAAGGGTCAAGAGAGAAGGATGATATAATGTGATCAAGAAGAGTGAAGAGCTTAAGCTTGGGGATGCTCCCATGGATCACCCCAGCATATTTCAAGAAGACTCAAGCGTCTAAGCTTGGGGATGCCCAAGGCATCCCCTTCTTCATCAGCAACTTATCAGGTCATCTCTAGTGAAACTATATTTTAATTCTTTCACATCATATGTGCTTTACTTGGAGCGTCTGTGTGCTTTTATTTTCAGTATTTTATTTTTCTTATGGTCAACTTGATTGGATCCTAGCATTCTTGATTGGGAGAGAGACACGCTCCGCTTTTTCATATGAATACTCCTATTCTTCACTTATACTTGTTGAGTATTCTTATCTAGCTATTGCTATGCTTTTAGCTCCTGTTTTCATGCATCTCTTATTCAGAGCTGTTAGTTCTTTTAAAGAAAGTACTCTCTTGCTTCACTTATAATTGTTTGGAGAGTTGTTGGTTGATTTGTTGGTTGGAACAGAAAATGTTGCATGTGGTAGATGGTATAATGGAAAAAGCTTACATATTCTTGTAGATCACTGTATTGGATAATTTGATACTTGTCAATTGTTTTGAGTTATCAAGTAGTTCATGTTTAAGCTTTTGTATCATGTAGTTAAAACCTATTAATGAAGAACTACCGTAAAGCTCGTTGAAATTTGGTTTGCATGATTGGTATCTCTAAGGTCTAGATATTTTCTAGTAAAAGGGTTTGGTTAACAAGGAAGACAGTGTAGAGTCTTATAATGCTTGCAATATGTTTTCATATAAGTCTTGCTGTGTCGGTTGATATCCTGTGTTTGCTTCAAATAACCTTGCTAGCCTAAACTCTGTACTGAGAGGGAATGCTTCTCGTGCATCCAAAACCTTGAGCCAAAATCCATGCCATTTGTGTCCACCATAACTACCTATATGTGGTATTTCCTTGCCACTCCAAGTAAATTTTCATGTGCTACCTTTAAACTATTCAAAAACTATTACTCCTTTTTGTGTCAATGTTTACCAAGCTCATGAGGACGGGGTGGATGTCTTTATGTCAACTGTCAAACAGACTTTACCACCGGACTAGCGGCATATACATCCGCTTATCCATTAATTTTGCAAAAAGAGCTGGCAAATGGGGTGCCCAGTCCCAATTAATTACAACTTTAACCGCTTAATTCTCTTCACATTTTTGCCCTGATTTATCAGTCAAGCAATGACAAACAGTGAAATATCTGCATGTGTAAACAAAAGAGAAGAGGGATGATCTGCCTTGCTGGTAGAAATAACGTCCTTCATGGGAGCCGCTCTTAAAAGTCTGGTTGGCAGGGGTCATATTGTACTTTCCATTTTCTGATTCGTTGACAATTAACAAACACCTCCAAAACTTATTTTTACTCTCTTATGATTTCAAAAACTTAAAAAGCTCTAGCACATGATTTAATCCCTGCTTCCCTCTGCGAAGGGCCTTTCTTTTACTTTTATGTTGAGTCAGTTTTCCTACTTCTTTCTATCTCAGAAGCAAACACTAGTGTCAACTTTGGTGCAACAATTTTTATATGCTTGTATATTGCACTTATTATATTGCTTTGTGTTGACAAATATCCATGATATATATGTTGAAAGTTGAAAGCAATTGCTGAAGCTTAAATCTTCCTTTGTGTTGGTTAAATACCTTTTACTTAGAATCTATTGCTTTATGAGTTAACTCTTATGCAAAACTCTTTGATGCTTGTCTCGAAAGTACTATTCATGAAAAGTTTTTGCTTATATGATTCAGTTGTTTGCTCATTATCTACTTGCTAGCAAACTATAGACCATTGACCTGGATCACTTCATTCATAACATGTGCTTTACAATACTATTTGATCAAGTTTATGTTGGTAGCATGTCACCTCAGAAATTATTTTTTTTTATCGTTTTACCTACTCGAGGACGAGTAGAACTAAGCTTGGGGATGCTTGATACGTCTCAAACGTATCTATAATTTCTGATGTTCCATGTTGATATTATATCAATTGTTACATGTTTTATATACACTTCATAGCATTTTTATGCATTTATTGGACTAACCTATTAACAAGATGCCACCGTGCCAGTTTCTATTATTATGTCTGTGTATTGTAGAAAAGGCCCAAAAACCAAAGTGTTCGGAAAATCCAGAAAAATTACAAAATTCTATTTCGTCAGAAGACCCACGGAGCCAGAAGGGCAAGTCCAGCGGAGGCCCACAGCCTCCACACCATGCCCTCGCGCGGCCTGGAGGGGGGCGGCGCCGGGGGTGGTGTGGCCACCTCGTGCACCGCCTCGTGATGCCCTTTGGACTATATATTGCCTCCGCGGTGACAACCCTAAAAGAATCGACGATTTCTCTAGAAGAGTTCGTAGCTCCGCCGCCACCAAAAACCCTAATTCGGGGGACAGAAGTCTCTGTTTCGGCACCCTGCCGGGACGGGGAATTGCCCCCGGAGCCATCTCCATCGACGCACCGCCATCTTCATCGCCGTTGCTGCCTCCCATGATGAGGAGGGAGTAGTTCTTCATCGGGGCTGAGGGCTCTACCGGTAGCTATGTGGTTTATCTCTCTCTCCCATGGTGTGATCTTTATGTGATCATGAGCTTTGTAATCTAGTTGAATCCATAGATGTTACTCTTAATTATCTTATATGCTACTTGAGTGGTTTTATTAATGTAAACTCCGGAGTCACATTTGTCCCACGGTGCGAAGTTGACAGTGTGCGCACCGTGTGTGGCTCTTAGGCTAAAGATTACAGAATACTTATCATGAGTTATTATTTGTGTTGGATGTCTCTATGAAATTGTGGTGTTTGTCTAGTACTATTTAGGGCGCTCAAGTTGACAGTGTGGGGTTCCCTAGATGTGGAATGCGACTTTAAGTAGTGCTTTTATAGCCCTACGCAGTGGATTGGTGTTCGTTATCCAACGAGAGAATAATTCAGAGTAGCATATTGAAGAGGAAATATATATGTATTCAATTATATTATTATTGTTGAGAGTGTCCACTAGTGAAAGTATGATCCCTAGGCCTTGTTTCTAAGCATTGAAACACCGTTTACAACCAGTTCTGCTACATATTTGCTTGCCGCCATTTTTATTTCAGATTGCAATTACTACTTATAATCATCCATATCACTCGTACATCTGACAAGTGTATTAGGTGTGTTGGGGACACAAGAGACTTCTTGTATCTTAATTGCAGAGTTGCTTGAGAGGGATATCTTTGACCTCTACCTCCCTGAGTTCGATAAACCTTGGGTGATTCACTTAAGGGAAACTTGCTGCTGTTTTACAAACCTGTGCACTTGGAGGCCCAACAATATCTACAAGAATAGAAGCGTGCGTAGACATCACGCGGCTGTTCTTCTTCCACGGTGATGGTACCTACCCACCCCCTCTTCTCTGCCCCTGCTCGAATTTCTGCTATGCGCTCGAATTTCTGTTAGATGCCTTGAAGTGCAAAAATATCACTCCTTGAACTCCGGCCTGGTCTGGTACCTTCGAAATGGTTGTTTGGTATGTATAGTTGGTGCCGATGACTTTAAGCTACATGGTGGTGATGGCATAACATAGTTGAGAACTGCTCTGGTTTCTTCTTAGTTTTACTTTGGATTACGAGTGGCTCCATTTAACTGGTGTTTGACATCCTGTGTTCCTATGTCTTGTGTGGGTATGCTTCTATTTATTAAAGTCTAGAATTTGCTACTAGTAAATGTTGTGTCATCTGGTTTGGACCAATTCATGCTCTTGTGTTGTGCAATAGTGCTGTTAAAGTTGCTCCTTGAATTCCTGCATATATGTTACTCACTTGCTGGACATCTTTATTCTATTTGTTCTATGATGCTCACACTAGTCACTACTTGAAACATTAAGCACTCTAATGGGTTATATTACAAGTGCATGATATCACTATGATAACTACATTGTAATATATCACTATGATATATATTGTGCCCACATTTGTTGTGCTATGGCATCTCTCTTTTGCTTCCCATGCTTCTCTAGAGTAATTAAATGCATGTATATCACTATGATAACTACATTGTAACTAATGCATTATTTTGCCGTATGCAGGAAATTTAGAAGACGAACCTCCACGTTCTTTCAGGTGAGATGTGGATGTGGCGAGCTTCATGCTTTCGAAATGCTCCAAAGTTGGTACTTTGGAGAATTTGTTCTGTGCTACCACGACCATCGTGTCGTGGTTGTTTGTGCTCCGACCATCGTGTCGTGGAGATGCCGGCCGGAGATGTCGGCCAGAGATGTGGATATTTTTGTTTTGTGAAATGCTTGCAGGTACCCCGAGAGGCCCTTGAGATTGCCGGAACGTCGATTAACTTCCGTTCCGAGAAATTCGAGTACTCCATATGTCCCTTTTTTTAGCAAAGGTCATGCCGAATTTTTTCGTGAATTTTAGCATGACTTTGCTAAAAATAGGACATATGGGGTATTGCGACTAATGCATGGGCCGAGGTACCTTAGTACTTAATTAAGTGGTTTTTTTGTTATATTTGTTGTACTAACTTTTTGTCTCTTTTTAATGCAGTGCAAACATGTCAGCCAACACGACGCCCAGGCCTTCTAAGCACATGAGCGTCGAACAAGAAGCTAGAGATGCCAACAAGACGTTCTAGGAGATGTCCCAGGAGTTGGAGGAGGTGGAGGCAGCCGAAGCTGCTAGTGGTGGCGAACGTGTCGACGATGAGCAAGAGGGTCGGTACCACGACGCCGAAACCACCGATGGAGCTGCTAGTGGCAGCCATGAGGATGACACCACCACCACCGATGGTGGCGACCACACGGATGGTGGTGGTGGCAGCAACCCTCATAGGAGGGATCGGACACCGCAAGCCCTCGGCAACATCACAGATGTTTTCACTGAGATCACGGCAAGTGGTCTACTAGTGGGACCGTCGGAGCTTGCCAAGGGGTATGGCATGCAACTAGGGTGCATCCTCCGGGAGAGCGTGTCGATCAACACGAAGGACCTCAGAAGCAAGGCCAATGAGCCTTTGGTCGAAAACCTCCTCTAGAAGCTTCACCAACGATACACGTTCCCGCAGCCGCTCAACAAAAAGGTGGATAGTTTAGCCATCACGAAGATGAGCACCGCCATGAGCAGCTAGAAATTCTGGGTGAAGAAGAAGATCAATAAGGGTGACAGCTGGGAGATAAGTGCCAAAGACCCGATGCTCGACAAAGAAGAGTTCGAGATATTCAAGGAGTCCTTAAAGTCTGAGGAGGCTAAAAAATGGATCCAGTGGGGAAGGAAATGCGGGACCTGAACATAGGTAACCACCGTTTGGGAAGCGGCGGTTACCGAGGAAAACAACCCATTTGGGACAAGGAGGATGCCGAGATTGCACGTCTGGGAAAAGAAAACCCGTGGCATAAAATCACGGACGAGCAGGTTAGAAACTTTGTTCGGTCCCGCTACTATCTGAACAAGGCAACGGGGGAATTCGTTACCGACGATGACGATGTGAAGGAATTTGAGAAAATGCTGGTAAGGAATTTAATTACCGCCGATATCTCAAAGTCCATTGCGTTGATCTACATGGGTTCACCTTAATTTCCTTTGTCTGCAGGAGGAAGAGTTGAAGGCTGACGTTGAGGCCGACCCGTCGTCCCAGGGGTCGACGGAGCCGTGGGACACGACTTTCAACAGGGCGATGAACGTTTACAAGAATAGGGACAAGTCAGCGCCGCCGACGTCAGCTGGCCGTGTGTCCGGCTTTGGCACGAGCATGAAGTTCCTCCAGTACTACAGCATGGACGGCGAGACAAGAAAGGAGAGGAGGAAGCCGAGTAGGGATAGAGCCGAGGTTGTGGAGCTAAGGAAGAAGGTGGCTTCACTAGAGCAGGAAAAAGTGGACTCCACCATGGTGAACAAGTTAGTGGAGGAGAAGCTCCGGGCGATCATACCCCCTGGGTTGATGGAGGGGTTAGCTGCTTGGAATGCGGCAGGTCGAGAGGGGCCGATACACGTGCCCAGCTACGCCGGCAGCAACTCCAGCAATAACGTGTCGCCGGACCTGGTGACCCCGCTTCCCAACACCGCGGCGGCGCTCCTTTTGGTCCCACCGACGCCCCCTACCACGGCGGTGCCTGAAAATGCACATGAGCGGCCGGAGAATGATAGGCTGGCCGCCGGCACCGGCGCCCTTGTCTCGACAATAGCCGAGCTCAACGCCATCACCAAGGTAAACTAATTAGTTAGTCCGCGACATCTTCTATAACTATATGCCTTTGATGACTGCCATCTCATGATGCCCAACATGCATGTGTTGACTCAGGACATGCCTTGCATACTCCTGCATAGGGTGGGGGCCGGCGGTGAGTTGAAGGAAGTTGCTGAGGGCACTATCGTACAACCATTGAGCCACGAAATGCATCACACTAAAATGAGCGAGGCCGTGATGCAGGTCAGGTTGACTACGGTAGTGCCCGAGTTTCGTGACATCGACCCCCCCATGCAACCTCCGGGAGCCGAGGAGGACCACATGGTCCTTGGAAATTGCGTCAAGTGGCTCATGGAATGGCCAAAGACCCAGATTCGTCTTGGGGAGGGTCTTCAGGGGTTGAGGCGCAGCACCGGCGCCACCTCGAGGCCCCCGATCGCTCGGTCCTTGAAGCCGCCACAAAAATCTCTTTGGAAGGAACCGGCGCCACAAGCAGCCGTCGCCACCACCCGGAAGGAACCGCCGGTCGTCGCCACCACCAGCCGCCACCAACAACTGTTGGGAACGTCTCTACCGCAACGGCCGTCCAAAGCCAAAAACGTTGCACCTAAACTTGCTGACAACGACGGCGACGATGATGATATCGATGTCGATTGCTTCCTCAACACTGGCGCCATCAAAGATGTGTACATGCCTCCTGTGGATGAGGAACCCTTCCGCGGTCATGGCGATCCACTTGGTCGTCCCACTACATGCACGCAGCGCCTGACCTTCCAGGGTTTATCTCAAGACACGCCTCCGGAGGCCGGCGATCAAGACAAACCGGCTAACATTTTCAGTCCTGGCACACTAAAGAGGACGGTTGGCGAGGGGTTAGCACCCCCAGCATCCCCAGAGATGAAGAAGAAGAAGCACAGGAAGAGAAGTAGGCCAGGCGCCTCTACGAGCCAGCCAGCTCCTATGATTATCCAGGGTCATGAAGACACGGTAACTCCTCGTGCGGATGGCATGTACCGAGTTCATGAAGCTGGTAAACTGATACTGCCTGAGGAGCTGCTCCGCCTCGCAGAAGGACACATGCACTCTTTGCATCAAGCTATCTTGATGCTAGAGGGCATCCTTCTTAAAGACGGGGATCCAAATTACCCGGTTTTCACGGCCCAGGTGCCAAAGGACTTGGACTTCGTCGATGAAACCCCCGCGGATCTATTCTTCATAGCGTACGAGGACGTCTTCAATCTGTTTCACTCTAAATGGCTGGACTATAACTTGGTCCGCCTATACGCGCTCAGTACGGCGATGAAGATCAGAAGAGATAATATCCCGTACGTCGCGGTAGCGAATCCCTACTACATGCGTGACAGCCAGCTGGTGGAAAGATCAAGGACGCGGACCATGGCCACAGAGTACCTCCAGAGGTTCATGCTGACAAACAAGAGGAAGAACAACCTTCTTGTGCCTTTCTTTCCCGAGTAAGTCCACATCCGCTCGCCGTCGTTGTATCTTATGCTTTCTTATAGATTTCTTCCATTGTTGATCCTTTCCAACATTCCGTTTCAACTGTGTTGAGCAGGGACACGTACTGCACACTCATCATCCTAAGCCCGAGGTGGTCCATTGCCACTTATTTTGACTCGGGGAGTTTGACGAAGATGAAGGACTACACCAGAATAAAGAGTGTTCTCGATGAGGCTCTCGAGGGCTACGCCCAAAAGGGTGGCCACTTCGAAAAAGATAAGAAGGGGGAGTGTCACACAATTGACAACAAACACCGTTTCAAGCATGCGACCGAGTTCCATTGCATCAAGCAGAAGCCTGATAGCGTGAAGGAGGCCTTCTACGTCCTCCATCACGTTAAAGGGTTTGTCCGGGATGTAGAGAAAACGAGGTGGCCATCTAGCCTCCGAGAATGGGCCAAATGTGCGGGGGAGATCACCGGTTCTGAGCTTAGAGAAGACTTCCATCGCATCCAAGTGCAGTTATCGCAAATCATCGTGGAAGATGTCAACACAAGAGGGGGGTCCTTCCACCGCCGCCTAGGTAGGATGTATTATAAAAGAAAGTCTTGTCTCACTCGCAAGAAGTGCTTCCTTTATTATAGACTTATCCATTTAGATGAATAAATCATGCATACTCTATTTATATTATTAACAAATATATATCTCAATCCATCTCCAGGGTTGTGCAAGAGGGACATCGAAGAACGCCTAGAGGCTCAGCGGGACACCAGGACGTGGATGACGAAGGAGATGTATAAACCGTACCCGGCGCCGCTCAAGAAGAAGACTACATGATCGTGCTCCCGCTCTTGCTCACCATCATCGCCAATGTACTCTATTTGATCCTAGTTTAGGCGGTGAACTTCATTTGTAATGTGTGAAACGATGAACTTTTGTATCAAGACTTGTGTAAAAATTCGACACTTTTCACTATATGTATGTATCTCGGGCTCTAAGTAATGTGTCTGTTTTCATATACCGTGTCAACTATATTATTGTTTCTATTATACCTGTATAAATCCTATATATATAGCTATATTTTCTGTAATATACCTGTATTTATACAGCAGGCAGCAGCAAATTGAAAATAATTGTAAATTATTCTGTGGCGCATGTTTTTTTTTTCTGTGGCGCACTGAATTCTGTGGCGCACGCATTAAAGATGCGCCACAGAAATATTTCTGTGGCGCACGCCTGGGGTGCACCACAGAATATGGGTATTTCTGTGGCGCATGGACCTGTGCGCCACAGAAATATAATTTAGTGACGAGCTATCTTTGGCGCACCGACCATACGCCACAGAAGGCCCAAAGTGGGGCGCCACAGATAGGTAGTTTCCTAGTAGTGCCTAGCCCTGAGATTGTCGTATGTACTCGAGATGTGAATCGACCTTCTTTGGGGCTATCAAACGCTACACCGTGAAAGGATAGCCATAAAGGTAGCTTACAGGTTTGTCGCGAAACATGCTGCGAGGCATGGTCAGTCAAGATGGGATTTTCTCCTTTCTACTTGAGAGAGATATTTCTCTGGGCCACTCGAGTGATCGGATCCAGAAATGCATGGTTTCGTACTACATAAGGTTAATAGTTAACCTAGTATGGGATTTCGAATCACATGATCGAGAAAGAGTGGTCAGCTAGGAGCTTGATCAAATATCGTGAGGCAAAAGGGAATGGCATAAACATTGTGATGGTTCGTCCGATATGATCTTATGCGCGTTTAGGAGTTGGCACATTTTGCTAGAAGCCGCTACCAACTATTGGCCGAGTAAGTGTACTCATGTCATGACTAAACGTGCGTGAACCTATAGAGTCACACACTTAAGGTTGTGGAGGCATAATTTGGATTGGATCCGAGTTGGGCTGGAATATACTCCCGAATGGGCTTCAGTTGAGGCAGCCCAATATGGGCAGGTCTATATAAGGAGAGGAGGCTGGACGTTTTAGGGTTGCGCTAGTGTAGCCTACACGTTTCCCTTCAAAGAGTACCATCAGGCAGTGCCATGCACAGGTGATGGACATACGTCAAGGGTATGTATAGAAGGAGTATCATCAAGGTTGAGCCCTGCGCAATGTATTTTCATGCGTCAAAGGAATGTCCGACAAAAGGGGTACCATCAAGCCTGTGATCTGCGTACATGATGTGCATCTGTCAAGGGTATGGTCAGTGAAAAATGTGTGTTAACAACATGAAGGTAAGGATGCGAAAGTGGGATCCCACTTATAATATATTTGGGTTTTTTAGTTCAATTTTTTGTCAAAATTTTGTACTAAAAGCCCCCAAAAGAACTATAAGTGGGATAAGTGGGATCCCACTTTTGCATTCCTACATGAAGGCCTCTCGCACAGTCTATTGACTGCAACCCCACTGAACCACCTCACGAAGACTATAGACGGATCTTATTGTGTCGAAACTCGAGATATCAAGGTAGAATATTTTTTGTAACGACCAATATACCTCTCGTTGTATGTTGTAGCCTGAGGGGCAAAAATATAATCTCACACATTCTTCTCATTTTCCTATAAATAGAGGAGACCCCTCCACCAACCCCCCCCCCCCCCCCCCCCCCTCTCCATTCAAAGGGTCTCCACCTCAAGTCTCCCGCGCACCCCTTGTAGGTTTTCGTACGGTGGCAGTCTTTTTTTTATCTAGTGTATTGTACTCCTAAGATTAGTTTCCCGTGCAAAACATCAGACTTAAGTTTTACTCATTCTTGATGTGTAAACAGTTGTGTAGATATGGATGACAAGGGCATGTTCAAGGTGGATGGCAACGACTACCTACCGACGATGTTCCATTCCCATCGTAAAAATAAGGAGAAGGGCAAGGAGGTGTGGGAGCATGATGCTACCGTCTCTGTTTTATTCGGCTCGCTTAACCTCGGCCGCCACCGTGAAAGGAGGCTATTCCTATGTTTTTCGCAGGCAGAGGTAAACCATCGTATCATATACTCCCTCCAATCCAAAAAAGGCGTCGTGGAAAATACACATATGAGGTAGGAATTTAAACTATGCTAACGACATTTATTTAGAATCAAAGGGAGTATATCTTTGAGCATATTATTTAGAAGTGGTCATTAATTGTTGTATGCAAAATAAAAGTGGTCATTATTTGACTACTAGCACATGTATATTGGGCACTAATTGCAAGATTGTACTATCTATGGAGTACAATGATGGCATTTATTCATGGATACGGTATCTTTGGATACTACTTATACATTAAAACATGATATTGTGTTGCGCAACTGATAGAAAGGTAATGGTGTAAATTGTGTCGTCGCTTTGAATATTGTGTGCTCGGCAAAGCATTTTAGGGGCCTAGGAATACTTAACCTTAAGGGGATGAACATGGCATTTCACACTAGGCTAGTAAAGTGGTAGAGGCACTAGATGGTGGACATAACTATGTGATCTCGAATCTTGTTGACCCAAGAGTAAAAGCTCCTTACACATTGGACGTGGCCTACATTAGGAGAATGATTTTTTTTTTTTTGCGAAACACAGTACAAACATAGACATTCACATACATGCGCATACACTCACCCTTACGAACGCACGTACACGCTATCCCTATGAGCACCTTCGAAATACTAAGCCGGCGGATCGAGTCTTGAGATTGACGAAGTCATCACGGGCGTCTCGCTGTCGACAGGAATGTCGACTTCCACTGAAGAATATTCCACCTAAATGCAACACATAGATGTCAAACTTGGGATTTAAACTCTGTTGGGCTGAGGGTACAACCACCCTACTAACCATCCAACCCGAGGTTGGTTTGCTAGGATAATGATTGTTGCTTCCACCGCAGGATCACTATTTTTCCTTACACATTGGACGTGGCCCTACATAGGAGAATGACTGTTGCTTCCACGGCGGGATCACTTTTTTCCTTACACATTGGACGTGGCCCTACATAGGAGAACGATTGTTGCTTCCACCGTGGGATCACTTTTTTTCCTGTCAGACCGGGTGTCCTCACAATAAGTCGATCTGACGCGTGCTAGTTTTTCCCAAGGAAATGCAAGCAACTCTATGCTACGGTGCTCTCTCTATTTTTTTTCTTCTTTTGAGGAGATTGCGGCCGTGGCTCTATCCATTTTTTATAACGAGAGCCCCTATGTTCGTTACTACTGTACAAGCAATTTCTGGAGGATTTGACTAAACCATGATAATTCGACTCTCTCTTTTTTTAACCTGTAATTCGACTCTCTAAACTCATGGCAAAACGAAGAAAAGTGGAAAGAAATGTACCGCAGTCCAGGGGTGACAAGAGGCTCGGTTGGGATGGATGCTTCGGCCGCTAGATCTTTCCTTCCGTTCCTTACTTCCTTAACGGGCCAGTAGGTAGCTGTCTACAACGGGCTTTTAAAGCCCATAGATTGCAAAGCCCACTTTAGTTCGTCCCTAGTGACGGCGAAGCCTTCCGAATCAACGTTCTGGGCGGCCGACAGACGGCTGCGGCGAGGTCTGGCTTCGCACACCGTGTGCCCTCTATGCGTAACTGAAGATGAAACAATGGAGCACTTGTCAGTGCGGTGCAGCTTTGCCGCGTGCGTCTGGGCTGGCTTAAACGCGAGGCTGGGTGTGGCGCTACCCACTCCGGATGCTCAGAGTTCCCTCGCGGTGTGGTGGCTGACGGCGGTGCAGAACCTGAGCATCAAAGACCAGAGGACTGCTAACTCGCTGATCATGTTGACACTGCGGGCTATTTGGTTGGAGCGCAATGCGCGGGTGTTTGAGAGCAAGGCATTGCCGGTTGGGAGAGTCCTCGAGACCATTGTGGAGGAGTGGAGATTGTGGGCAACGTGTAGATGTGGGTCGTCGCGAGAGTAGTTCTTTTCTGCTTGTAGGTGCCGTGCCTTTGACGCCCGGCCGTGTGGCGTTGCTGTTGCCTGGCCCTCGCCCAGGTTGTAACTTGCAATGTATGGATACTCTTCTACGAGGAAAGGCTCATAGAGCCCGGCTTTTTATTGAAAGCCACACAAACTGGTTTAAGCTAGTACAACACGTAGTCTTTGCACAGAAAAGAAAATAAGGCAGAAAAGCAAAAACCACCAACATCCAGGACGGGACACCCCCCACTAGCTCACGCAGGGGCAAAACAGCCAAGGGGACAAAACTACTGAACCTAACCAACTCCACATCTCGTCCTCGCAAGGAAATGGAGATTTCTTTGTTAGATTGATCTCCACCCCGTGTGGGCCCAACGGCCCACCGGGCCCTTTGACTGTGCCCTGATCGGGGGCGCCCAACCCTAATGGTTGGTGGGCCCCTGTCGCCAGCGCTATATAAAGAGGTGGGGCCGGCGGGCACACGGTACGAGGTTCACTGTGCGCCGCCATACCCCACCGACAACCCCAATCCGATCTAGGGTTAGCGCTGTGCCGACGGGAAGCTTCACCGCCGCCACAGCACCGCCACACCACCACTGCCTCGGCCACCATGGCCTCGGCCTCGAGCTCATCCACTCACGCAGAAGAGCATCTATCCTAGATCCTACTCGCGTAGAAAGAAAGAAAAGCAAAAGAAAAAGGAATTTTTTCCCCACCCCGAAGAAACCCTAACCCTAGGAAAGGGGAAAAGAAAACCTACCTGTGGGCCACGGGCTCGCCGGCGAAGATGCGCCGCTCCAAACCACGCCGTTCCTCTCGATCCGACGCGGATCGGCAAGCCGAGGCGTCGGAAGAAGAACATACCCCTCACGGGGCAAAGAGAGCAACCCCGCAGGGGGCAAAGACACACCGCGGCCTAACCGCTCGACGAAGACGCGCTCACAGCGAAGGGAACGCGCCACCAGCGAGGGGGAAGGAAACGGCGCAAGGACGGCCACCGTCTTGCCATCGCCGTGGTGGAGTTCTTCTCCACGTGCGGGTTGTGGGGCAAGGAAAGGGGAAAGGAGCTCGGGCGCGGCGCGGCCGTCTCCGGCCAGCAGCCGTCGCGAGGCGCGGTCATCTCCGCCGCACGGCGTGGCCGTCACCGGCGGGAGGCCGGCGTTTTTCCGCCGCCGTTTTTGGACGGGAGAGAGAGAAGCACGGGAGGGAAAAGGAGAGAATGAGCTAGGGTTAGGGAGAGAAACCTGTTCGGCTGGTTTTGCTCCAGCGACGACCGCGGATGGCCGTCTGATCCAGATGGACGGTCAGGATCATCCGGGCGGTAACCCTAGCCAGGCAGGGCAGGCCTCGGGCCGAAAGTGAAACGGGCCCTGGGCCACGTTCCCCGTGCACACGTCGCTGCGGGCGACGAATAGGAAAAGCGGCTGTGGGCCGTGACGCAGAATAGGCCTGTTTTCAGGCCGGTTTTTTCTGTTATTTTTTTAACAGAGCAAAGTTGATGTTTTTTGTCTAGATTTTTGGACAATTTTCATATAGTTTTGAGTTCTATTCAAATTGATCTAACGAAATATTTGTTTAGAAGAAAAGTTACAGAATTTTTTCTGAAAAGTATGAAGTGTATATTGTTTATTTAAAAGTTTCTGCTGCAAATAGTTAAAAGTAATTGCATAAAAGCAATAAAGTGAAAATTAAAAGCATGATTAAAAATGATATTAATGCTGATTATGATTCTGCTATTATTTGACCAACGTTATTAATAGCATTATTATGATTTAAAGTGAGAATTGAAAGCATCATAAAGTGATTTTAATGATGATTGTGATTTTGTTGTTAAATGACCAACTTTGTTAATAACATGATTATGATCTGTCTTAAAGGTGCATTTATTTCTTTTATTGCCCAACGGTAATATAGTTTTAATTGCACAAACGGTTGTATGTTTTAATTTATACCAACGTTGGATTATTACATGCAATTGTTTTTTTTTGTTATCTCATATCCTTGTGGTTTCAGGAAGTTTTCACCTGATGAGTTGCCTCAAGGATGTTCCGACGCTCAGGGGTGACAACTACGCTGAGTGGTGGAAGAAAGTGGAACTGGCTTTTGTCTGCGCTGAGGTCGACTGGGTTCTGACTACTCCACAGCCAGTCAAGCCAGCAGAGCCAGTGAGAGCATCTGATGATGATGATTCTGCTTGGCAGAAAAAGCAGCTGGACCATGGTCCAGTAGAGATGATTACACCCTAGAGAACCAAAAGTGGGTGAACGCCAACAAAAAGTGCATGGCATTCATAAAGAACACAGTTGAGAACGCCATTGTGGGCTCAATTGAAGAGTGTACCTCTGTGGGAGAGTATCTCCAAAAGATAAAGAGCCAGTTTACTGGTTCTTCAAAGACATATGCTACCCAGCTGCTCAGACAGCTGGTGACAAAAGTATCATGGAGGTACACATGGCATAAGGGAGCACATTCTCAGAATGAGCAACATGGCTGCTAAGCTTAAGTCCATGGAGGCTGATCTGGAGCTCAAGCCTGCACTCATAGTTCACTTGGTGATGGCTTCACTGCCACCACAGTTTGAAAATTTCATCATCAACTACAATGTGTCGCCTGAAAAATGGGACATTGAAAAGACCATTGCCATGTTGTCGCAAGAAGAGGAAAGGCTGAAGTCCCAGAATGGGGGCTCCTTGAACTTTGTGAAGGACAACAAGAACAGGAACTACAACGGTTCCCCTTCTAAGCCATATGGCAAAGGTCCTCACCAGCATAAGCCACATGGCAAAGGTCCCCAGCAGTATCAGCAAGTGGACAAAGACACATGCCACCACTGCAAGAAGAAAGGGCATTTCAAGCAAGATTGCCCAGATTGGCTCAAGATGATAATGGCAAGAAAGGGATTCCATTCGACAAGGACTTTGCAAAGAAGCGAAAGACACATTGAAGTCGCAAATGGAGTTCAAGCAGAAGTTGAAGCTGTTGGCGACGTCTCCTTGGAGCTAGCTGATGGTTTCAATATTATGCTTAGAGATGTTTTATTTGTTCCTTCGATTCACAGAAACTTAATAAGTGTATCGTGTTTGGATAAAGACAGTTATGAATGTTATTTCGGTCATGGCAAGTGTGCCATATGGTTTAAAGATGCTTGTGTGGGTATTGCTTTACTTCATGATAAGCTTTATTTGTTATCCTTGCGTGAAAAAGTGCATTCTGTGAGTAATGTGAATGAACAAATTCCTTGTCGAACAAAGAACAAAAGAAAAGAAAGCGAACTCATGACTCTCGAAGTTATGGCACTGTCGATTAGGCCATATTTCGAGGGGAAGAATAGAAAGCCTCGTTAAAAATGATATTCTTCCTCCGTTAGAGTTCTCAGATATCGAACAATGCATAGATTGCATAAAAGGAAAATACGTAAAACAAATTAAAAAGGGTGCAAACCGAAGCACCGCGACACTAGAAATTATTCACACTGATATATGTGGACCATTTCCGGTGAAAAGTGTGGATGGTTATGACTCGTTCATAACGTTCACAGATGATTACTCCCGATATGGTTATATTTATCCAATTAAAGAAAGATCTGAAGCATTGGATAAATTTAAAATATTCAAAGCTGAAGTTGAAAATCAACATGATAAAAGAATTAAAATAGTCAGGTCCGACCGTGGGGGGAGTACTACGGTCGGCACACTCCATATGGTCAAGTACCTGGACCTTTTGCAAGGTTTTTACAGGAAAATGGAATAGTCGCCCAGTATTCTATGCCGGGCGAACCACAGCAAAATGGAGTAGCTGAAAGGCGTAACCGTACTCTTATGGATATGGTGCGCAGTATGATGAGTTATTCCACACTGCCATTGGGATTATGGATGGAGGCGTTAAAAACCGCCATTCACATTCTCAACAGAGTACCAAGTAAGTCGGTGCCCAAAACACCGTACGAGTTGTGGACAGGGAAAGTTCCTTCTCTACGCCACTTGAAAGTCTGGGGGAGCCCAGCTGAGGCAAAAGTTTTTAATCCCACATTGCAAAGTTAGACCCCAAAACAGTAACTTGCCATTTCATTGGCTATCCTGATAGATCAAAAGGTTATCGTTTCTACTGTGCAGACAGATACACAAAGTTTGTAGAAACGAGACACGCGGTCTTCTTGGAGGACGAAATGATGAGGGGGAGCATGGTAGGCCGGAAAATTGATCTTGAGGAGAAGAGGGTGTGTGCACCTTTTCCGATGATCCATGAGCCATTTTTCGCCCTACCTGTTGTACCTGCACCGATAATCCCAGAGGTTGTGGTGCAAGCACCTGTTGTAACTCCACCCGTGACCACAACGAGGCAAGATTCGGAACCTGTCCGTCAGGAGCCGACTCAACCCGTTGTTGAGCATGAAAGGGAGCGACGACAGCCACATTTAGAAGAAGAGTCGCACGTTGAGACACATGATGTGCCAGAGAATGAGACTCTTAGAAGGTCTAAAAGAGCTAGGAAATCAGCTATTTCTAGTGATTATAAGTTTATAATACAGAAACAGTTCATATGGAAGAAGATCCCACTTCATATGAAGAAGCCATGAGAAGCGTTCACTCTTCGAAGTGGCTGGAAGCCATGGAAGACGAGATGAAATCGATGAGTTCTAACAATGTTTGGGACTTAGAGGAAATTCCTAAAGGAGCCAAAACAGTAGGCTGCAAATGGGTCTACAAAACAAAGTATGACTCCAATGGAACGTAGAAAAGTATAAAGCGCGACTTGTGGCAAAAGGCTTTTACAATGAGACATTTTCTCCGGTCTCATGTAAGGATTCTTCAGAATCATCATGGCACTAGTTGCGCATTTTGATTTAGAGTTGCATCAAATGGATGTAAAGACGGCATTTCTAAATGGAGATTTAGAAGAAAATGTTTACATGAAACAACCCACGGTTTTTTCATGGAGGGGAAGGAACATATGGGATGCCGCCTAAAGAAATCCATTTATGGGTTAAAGCAAGCCTCTAGACAGTGGTATTTAAAGTTCAATAATACAATTAAAAGTTTTGGATTTAAAGAGAATGTTGAGGACAACTGCATTTATGCAAAGTTTAAAAGTGGGAAATATATTTTCCTAATTCTGTATGTGGATGATATCTGCTTGCAAGCAATGATGTCAGTCTACTACTAGAAACAAAGAAATTCTTGTCCTCAAATTTTGATATGAAAGATCTTGGTGAAGCTTCATATGTTTTGGGCATAGAAATTCACCGGGATAGAAAGAATGGAGTGCTAGGACTATCACAAAAGGCATATTTAGAAAAGGTTCTAAAGAAATATAATATGCATAAAAGTAGCGCATCACCTGCTCCGATAGTCAAGGGCGATAGTTTTGGGAAATTTCAATGTCCCAAAAGTCAATATGAGATCGATCGAATGAAAGCAGTACCATATGCTTCGGCTGTTGGAAGCTTACAGTATGCACAAGTGTGCACTCGCCCTGACTTAGCTTTTATCACCGGGGTACTCGGTAGATATCAAGAAAATCCAGGCCATGAACACTGGAATATGGTAAAGAAAGCATTGCGTTATGTACAAGGCGCAAAAGACCTCATGCTAACATATAGAAGATCTGATTCCCTAGAGATAAGAGGGTATTCAGACGCAGATTTTGCGGGAGACAAAGATGATAGAAAGTCCACGTCAGGGTACGTGTTCACTCTCGCAGGAGGGGCTATTTCGTGGAAAAGCTCCAAACAGTCATTAGTTGCATCGTCCACGATGTATGCAGAATTTATAGCATGTTATGAGGCCACGGGGCAGGCGATATGGTTAAAGAAATTTATACCCGACTTGAAAGTGGTAGATTGTATTGACAAACCACTAAAGATGTACTGTGACAACCAGCCCGCAGTATTCTATGCTCACAACAACAAGTCGAGTAATGCTACAAAGGCAATAGATATAAAGTATTATGTTGTGAAAGATAAGATCCAGGATCAAACTATAAGTCTCGAGCATATAAGGACAAAGGAAATGCTTGCGGATCCGCTAACGAAAGGCTTACCACCCGATGTGTTCCAGAAACACATAGCCGGCATGGGATTAATGGAAAGCCTATGATTCCTGGATCATAGAGGCCCAAAAGTAACAGATTGTTTCAAAAAAAAGTATATGTGGCTGTCTGATTCTATCGGCAATTGAGCTGTGACGATGAAACATGCTCTATGTACTGATCTGTGAACGAAACGATTAAAATGAAAGTATAAAGTTAAAAGTAAAAGTTGAGATCAAGGGGGAGAATGTTAGATTGATCTCCACCCCGTGTGGGCCCAACGGCCCACCGGGCCCTTTGACTGCGCCCTGATCGGGGGCGCCCAACCCTAATGGTTGGTGGGCCCCTGTCACCAGCGCTATATAAAGAGATGGGGCCGGAGGGCACACGGTACGAGGTTCACTGTGCGCCGCCACACCCCACCGACAACCCCAATCCGATCTAGGGTTAGCGCTGTGCCGACAGGAAACTTCACCGCCGCCACAGCACCGCCACACCACCACTGCCTCGGCCACCATGGCCTCGGCCTCGAGCTCATCCACTCACGCAGAAGGTACGCCCATCTCTCCCTCTCCCTCTCTGTTTCACACACACACACGATGAACATGTTGATCTACCGATGTTGAGGATTATAGGATGCTAACATTCTTGAGTCTAAACGCAGCTTGTCTAGAAGCGAAATCCAGTCTTTTTCACGCTTTGTTGGCACCTACGTAGTCCACTACGAGAGAAAAGAGATAGATTTGAAGACTAGGTTAGCGGGCGAATTGGCCAAGTTGTTATTAAAAACATACTCATTGCGGAAAGCCAGATCGCCCAGAAGGCAGCACACATCACCGCCTAGCCTATGTAGTTTGTATTATGCCCAGGAGCTTTTAGCGCCAGATCTAGACATTCCTCCACACTACTGGGGGGTTTAGGCCAGCCCATCGCTGACTTATACCACCACCAGAGAAAGTGCGACACCGAGCAACCAAACAACAAGTGGTCAACTGTCTCAGACTCTCCACAGAGTTTACAGACAGGATCCCCCGGCCAACCTTTCTTTTTAAGTTCCGCCGTCACCTGAATCCTCCTGCGAACACACATCCAGGCGAAGATCCGCATCTTCAACGGGATGTTGCTCTTCCATAGATCGAGCATCCGGATGTCCCTCACACCCGGGTTCACAATCTTCAAATAAAGAGATCTCGTAGTGAACTTGCCTGACTTGTTGACAGCCCAGTATCCCACATCAATTCTGTCTTCCAAACCAATCGAAGTAGTGACCGCCTTGAGTTGATCCCACTCATCAATCTCTCTAGGGCCAAACGAGCGAAGAAAATTTAGATTGAGAGAGTGATCCGCAAGCACCGATCCCACCAGGGCATCCTGATCCCTACAGTGGCAAAAAATAATTGGAAAACTTTGCTTGAGCGGGACTTCCCCTACCCAGACATCTTTCCAGAAACGAGTTTTCTTGCCATCTCCTACGCGGTACGCCATCCCACGTTGCACCAAAGATTTGATGGAATGAAGCCCTTTCTAGAATTGAGAACCTCCCGCCGCCTCCGATTGGAAAAAACTACCTTCTCCAAGGTATTTTTTCCTCAGGATTTGGCAAGCCAGATCTTGATCTCCCCGTTCAAGCTTCACAATCCGCTTGGCCAAGAGAGATTTATTTCTGGCTCTGCTATCCACAAAACCCAAACCACCCATGTGCTTTGGTCTACACAGATTGGACCATCTCACCATATGATATTTCTTATCACCATTCCCCTCCCAAAAGATCATGTATGCTTTGTGATGAATCCCCTCAGGCATAAGATAAAAACCTAAAATATGATTAGGTATATTATCCAAACATTAATCTATCAACACCGCACGTCCTCCCGACGATGCCGACTGCCACATACCAAGACGTTTCTGAATTTTAATTGGCCAGAACTCCAAGTCAGAAGCCAAAAGCTTTTTAGCAGAGACAGGAACACCCAGATACTTCATTGGCAAAGTGCCCAGCGCACAGTTAAACAGATCTGCAATTCTCAATTGTTCCTCCATTTCAACCCCAAAGACTAGCACTTCACTTTTATGATAATTAATCCTAAGCCCAGACATAGCTTCATAGCAGTAAAGCAGGAACTTCATAGTTGCAATGGATTTATCATCTAGCTCAAGAAACAACACCGTATCATCAGCATATTGTAAACGAGTAATACCACCCTCTATCAGATGCGGCACAAGCCCTTTGAGATGCCCCTTCTCCTTGGCAGCACTGATCATGGCTCCTAGTGCATCTGCAACCGTGTCAAACAGAAGAGGAGACAGAGAGTCGCCCTGACGCAACCCCTTGTACGTTCTGAAGAATTCACCATACTCTCCATTTATATTAATGCAAACTTTCCCTGTTTCAACTGTGAGAGCAATCCATTCGATCCACTGCTCACAGAATCCCTTTTTCGAAGCACATCTTTCAGGAAGTCCCAATGTATTTTGTCGTAAGCCTTCTCGAAATCCAACTTTAAGATGATCCCTTTCGCGTTTGATTTCTTAAGCTCATGCATAACTTCATGGATCACTACAACCCCTTCCAGGATGTGATGCCCTGGCACAAATGTCGTCTGTGTTGGGTGAATGATCCTATCTGCCACCACAGACAGTCTGCATGTCAAAACTTTCGTAATAATCTTGTAAACCATATTGAGCAAGCAAATCGGGCGGTATTGCTTAATCACGTTGGCATCCTTCACTTTAGGAATTAGAGTAATAACTTCATAGTTGAGTCTGCTCAAATCAAGCTTGCCCGCATGCATATCCTGTAGCATTTCCAAGATAAGGTCCTTCACCCTATCCCAGAATTCTTTATAAAACTGCACCGGGAACCCATCCGGACCCGGAGGCGTGTTGGTTTTCATATACTTCATAGCCTCTTCCACCTCACTCAATTCAAACGGTTTGACCAGCCTCTCTCCATCTGCCCTGCTAATGCTGCCATCTCTCCTCCAAGTGTCAGGATGAATCCTAACATTCGACTTTGGTTCCTTGCCAAACAAATCCTTATAGTAAGCAATAATGTGCTCTTTAAGTTGCTTTTTCTCTGTAATGATCACTCCATCATCCTCCAGCGAGGAGATAGTAGCTTTCCTTTTCCTTCCATTAGCAATGGAATGGAAAAAGGCAGTATTATTGTCACCCTGGAGAAGCCAGCGTTCCCCTCCTCTCCTCTGCCAATATAATTCTTCTTCCGCATAGATAGCATTAAGTTGTTTCTCTATCTTATATATGCATTGCCAATCACCCTCTGATATACCTCCAGCATCCCCTTTGCAGTCAAAAGAATCCAGAATTCGAATTGATACTCTTCTCTCGTAGGCTTAATAAAGAAACGCGCAGATCTCCTGCGGGTTCTCAAAAAAAAATCAACGTTATTCTCTTTCACTCTTTGAACGAATCAATGGCGGCGGTGGTGGTGGTGTCGGAGGCGGCAAGCCGGTGACGCGACGGTCCCAGCGAAGCTGACGGAGCCCTTAATGCATCTCGCGTATCGCACAGAGGATTCAGACCAAACTGTGCAGTCGCCCGGCGTCGGTTCCATGGACGACATCGGCACCGATGTTGAAGGTCGGGCGCCGAGGAAGAGAGACCGGAGACGAAGCGAAGGGGGGGGGGGGGGGGATCTCCATACTCTGCTCGAAGCCAAGTGATCAGCAGGCGCACTGGTATGTGCTTGTTCTAGGTATGCACTGCGACCAAAAACCAAATCCTGTACTTGGACCAAATGTTTTATTCTCCTGCTGCTCTCGTGCGTGAATTGTGATTAGGGATTGCAATTTAGTCGGCATTTTTTTGATGCATTACATTAGAATTAATGTGGTCGTGCCTATCTAGATCAAGTACATCCGAAAAAGAAAAATATGAAATACAGAACAATTGCTTGTGGCACCGGAGGGTACTATTGCTACCATCAGGAAATCAGACCTTTTTGCCGTCCCAGCATCCATTTTGGCTATCACACCTTAATGTAGCTTCTACCATTTTGGCTGGGTTTCTCGGTTTGTCCTAGCTCCCCATGTTTACTCCTAATTTATAAATATAATCTGCAAAATCCTGCCTCTTCTCGAAAAAAGTATTTTTGCTAAATATAGCCTGGAAGAATGCTTCAATCAAATATATTCATTTTTTGCTACAAAAAAGCCATTAGGTTTTGCACTTGATCTTTCTCACCAAAACACAAATATTTGTTACCCCTAGGTTTCGCACTCGATCTTTCCCATCAGCTCACGACAAACAACAATGCTACTATGTTAAGCATGATACTATGTATCTTTACTGCGTGTGTGGCTGATTTATTTGTGTCCCTTACAAAATTAGAGCTTCAGAACTCATGGACAAAGCAAACATCAACGTATTGCAAGTTAATAATTGAAATTTCACTAGCAAAAAGCATAACCATATTTAAGAGGTCGAATGATCTGGCTACAAAAAACAGATTATCCTATATCTCCGTGTATTATTAATACCTTCTCGAAAATCGTAACAACCAGACTCGGGAACGGATTGTGTTCAGATATCAAAGATCTCTTATCATATCCTATAACACCGGATTCGGAAACGGTTTCGATCCGAAATTGTCCGAACAACTTTTACCCTTAGTTGCAGCTTCCTCTCCAACTTATTTTTAGTGTTCCCTTATTGCTATCTTCTGTCACAGTGATTCAACTTGTCCGAAAAACATTTACCCTTGGTTGCAGCTTCCTCTTGAACTTATTTTTAGTGTTCCCTTGTTGCTATCTTCTGTCACGGTGATTCAACTTGGCCTGTATGAAATGTTGAAATCCAGCAATGTATCTTGGACTTGCTATGGCTCTACAACTTTATTTCTTTATCTTTAGTGAATTTAATATAAAGTATTCAATTTGTTTGAGCAATTTCGGACAAGGGATGCAATATTTAACACGCTTAGTAGATTGATAATAGTAATATTTTTTCAACAAACACTCTCACACACACACACACACACCCAAGCCGGATAGCCTATGTCAGAATGGACGTACAGTGTTAGGAGCTGAAGTTGCCATGGATGCTTTGCTAGTGGCAGAAACATGTCGAGCCAAACCTGGGGTTTGTCTGTCTGTATTGGTAAGGGTATGACAACTTGACTAACCATTCGAATTACTATTGAAAGCATCACATTGCTCATTGTGAGATGATATACCAATGGAAAATTGCTCCACCTTTTTTGTCTTCTGTTGCATATATGCAGAACTGCCTACCATTGCTTTTTTGGGTAAGAACTTTTTTTTTTTGAAAGGAGCTCGTGTACAAGATCAAGAACACAACGCACAAACACGCACGAACAGCAGGAAGATCCACCCCACGCACGGCAAACACAGAACCACCACGCACACCACGCACCCGAGCGAACGCCTCGACCAACCTTGTTGAAAAGCTGCAGGAACCATCTGCCGCAAGCAGCAGAATCTGAGCGTTGAACGAACATCAGCACCGAGCCGCCGCCAGAGCGCCGTCGCCGTCTCACGCCGGAGACGAGAACGAAAGCGCCATCCGTCTTCCGCGAAGCCCACCGCGTCCACCGACGAAGGAGAAAAAATCGCCTGCAAACTCCTGCAGATTTTGACCAAAAGCTGCTCCACCCGCCGCGGCGGAGGAGGAAGGACCCCCCAGCAAGGAGCCACCACCGCCGTCACGGACGGTGGCTCGGGAGGACGCGATCTGCAGCTCCGGAGAGCAGCAGGCGCGCAGAGGGCGACGGATCCGCCACGGGCCTCCACCGGAGAACCCACAGAAGAGGAGGGGACCGCCGCCGCCAAAAGCCACTCCGGCCACGCCGCCACCTCCGCAGCGCCGCCGGCTAGCACCCCACACACACCTAGGCTATATACACACCGGGATCCGTCGATTCCCCGTCCTCCCGCCGCCGGAGCAGCCGCGGAGAGCGAGGAATCGGCCGGATCACCGGCGGAGAGCTTGGTCGCACGGGGGAGGCCCAAAAATCGCCCTCGTTTCACTGTAGACGGGGAAAGGAGGGGAGGGGTCGAGCAAATGGTTCGGGTAAGAACTTTTTCTATTGCTTGGTATGGTCGTGTACTCTCTTTTTTTGGTTACTTCCCTGCGGATTTTGGTTTCTACCTGAATGAACATGTATTTGTATATTTTCGATATCAGGCTCATAGATCTTAGATGTCAGTATCACAATTCATACACCACTTGGGCAAGATTGAGGGCGAAGAATAATGGATACCTTGAATGGGTTACTATTAGCTAGTCCCGGATGTGGTCAACTAGTGATTGACGGCTCACTACTCTCCACCGATGAAGTATGAAGTGATCACTTCATGGGTTAAAAGTGGAGGCCATGTGTAGTGATTGGCAGTTTGGTGAATTTATGTAGCATCCCGACCGCGGAACTATACAGAGATGCTGTGTGTAACCGGTTATGCGATACAACCGGAGGTTACGGGTTACCACTCCCCGGCCAAAACCTTTGGCAGGCGTTGCTCGGAATGGATCATCGGCAACGCAACACCCCGATTGATGTCATAACGCAGGCACAACTATCAATGCATAATAGAGAGATCAAGACTTGTGGACCAACTGGCACATCACAGACTCTACGACTCAAAATATTATAGTTCAACTCTTATAATAGAGAAAGATAGCAATTATTACAACCAGATGTCACAGACCCAACAGTACAACATGCGGAAGCGAATTAAGTTGTTCTAACAACAAGATCCAAATTATGGCCTAAGAGGCCTATAGATAAACATTCTAACGCCAGCTGTTCCGGGATGTCCCAAGCTGCCACCTGGGAACCCTAGACTACTCGTCGACGTCCACATAGAACCCACCTTCAGTGTCGGTGAAGTCCTCCACTGAAAATCAACAAAGCAACATTGAGTTCGATGAACTCTGCAAGATTACTAGAGCTACTAGCTCAATAATTGGCTTTCAAAGGTTTTATGCCTGTTTTGCGTAAAGCTGGTTTTCTTTATAAAAAACATCTGGCTTCGACTAATTAGAATATTTTCAAAGGGGTAAGAAGTAAACTCTTTTCTTTTGATCAACTTCATCGACAACCACCATCAACCATTGCACCTGTCTACAAAGGCACCTCCTTGAATCACCCTCGAGGAAGTCTACCTTCCAATCTTGAATTCAAGTTTTAATCATTCGATTCAGGTTCTCTATGGTGTTATCGTCCGTTCCCAAGTCGTCCATAATCGTGGACACGACTTTTCGAAAAGATTTAACCCTGCAGAGGTGTACAATGTTTGCCACGCGTACCGTCCGACCCATTGCCTAGCTATTAGCTCTCTTCCATGGAAAGCCGGCTGAGTGGGAGCGGTTACGACTTCTCCCTCGCATGAGGCTAACCCAAGGATCATCAGTGTGCGGAAGGACAGGTTCAGTGCCTCCAACACCCTGCCCCGCGGCCACGGTCCTAAACACCACCATCCCCATCTCAGTCATTGCCACCATATCCACGCACGCGCAAATGGAAAGTTCAAACTAGAGGACCCTTGGCCAGCCCCTCACAAGTTATTTAGTCAATGAGGGTTCCTGCTACTGCATAGGCATCACGCATGGTTGCACGCTCGTTCTTGGTTCAAGAGGTAAAGAACTCGCACCTAGGCGGCGAGAACGAGACAACACACCACATCCCCTGTGGCAGTTTATTAATGTCACCACAATTTTCCACCACATCCGGTCATTCCATCAACTGTTCCGACAATGAAACATCCACCGAACGACTAAGCATTTAACTAAGCATGGCTAAGCATATACATAGCAGCTATAATTACTCAGGCCAACACTTCAATCCTATGGATATTAGGAAGGATACAGGTAATGGCACAGGTATCTAATGCAACTAGTAGGATACTCTAATCCAAGCAAAAGACATTTGGAACCGAATGCAATATTATAGTGGAGAAAATAATTGCGGAAACATAGGAGGAGACATGCTCAGAGGGGGATTACGCTTGCCTTGTTCAACGGGCTGGTAATACGGGTCGTCAGGGTATTGCAGTGGAACCCCGACAGCTTGATCTATCGATGCGTAAAAATACCGAAAAGACACAATCAATAACCACACAAGCAAAACAGGTGCAATGCACAAACACATGATGGCATGACATTTTTAATGCACTGAACTTTAATATAAAACTATCTAGCAATTTAAATGGGGTACAGAAATATTTATTTCAACCCGAGAGAATAAAGCCCCATATTTAACTTAATGATTTCCCTAACTTCTAAAAAGTACAGTACTACAAATTTGTTCAAAGATGCATGCAAATGATGTTACTGGTTAGTTCATATTATTCTGAGCATTTTGGTATCTTGAACACATTTTTTCTGATAAACAAATAAAAAGTTATTGCATTTCTAAAATCCCTTTTTAAATCTGCCATTTTAGCAAATCATTTTGAACAACACTAAAACTAATTATCCATGTTTGGAAAACAGGTGAAACATGAAGTATGTTAAGTGCTGGTCATTGTGTTAGTTCAAACTCAATTTTTGGATCATTATTTTTAAAGTTATGAATTATACAAAAAGCTCTTCATTTCTGCCATTTTCATTAGTTTAATAAAACAGCAACTAAACTAAATTAGTTGGATGTGTGAGTTATACCAACATACAGACTTTATTCTTCTGAACATTTTGGTACCTCATTTGTAATTTTTGGTCAAGTATTCCAAAAGATATGAATTTTACAAGTTTTTATTTGAATCTAGCTATTATTTTCTTTTTCAGAAAAACTACCGAATCCTTTTTGTACCGAGGGGCTGGCTAGCCACAGCCACTGACATGTGGGGCCCATGCCATGCTGGCGTCCACGTGAGCGAACAGTGGCCCACGGCCAGTTTGACCGCGGCCATGCCAGGACCGGCGCGTGCGCGGTGACCACGGCGGCGACGCGCTCGGCTCCGGCGAAGGAGCAAGTGCGGAGGTGAACTAGCGGGAGCATTCGACGCGCACGACTACGTGGAGTCTGGGGGCGGCGCTACGGACCAAATGGTCGCCGGCAACTGCTCCGGCGACGAGGCCATGCGGCGGCGGCTACGGTCTACGGCGAAGCTAGGGAACTACGGCGAGAACAGGAGGGAAAGGATGTCTCCGTGGACGGCGTGCTCACCCTCGACGCGTGGGTGCTTGCAGCGGTGAAGGAGGAGGTAAGAATCGACGGCGAGCTTGCTCGGAGCACGGCGGCCGGAGCGGAAGAAGATGCGGACGGCGACGGTGATACCCAGCTCCCCTGCTCGATTCCTTGCACGGAGAGGAAGAAGACGACGCGGCGAAGCCTCCGGTGATCCTCGATCTGCTCGGGGTGGCCTCAATCGACGGCGGCGAGCTCGGCCATGGTGCTAGGGTTTCGAGCTCGTGGGGCAGAGAGAGAGAGAGAGAGAGAGAGAGAGAGAGAGAGGGAGCAGGTGAGGGGATAAGGCTGAGGGAGAGGAGCAGAGGAGCGTCGTGGTCTTCTTATCCACTCGACGCGGCAGGAGGGGCGTGGGCACGGCGAGCTCACCATGCCGCTGCTACTCTGGCGACAGGAAGAAGAAGGACGATGCTTTTGCAAGAAACCCCCTGTACTTCTTTTCCCATTTACAAATAAGTCATTTTATGTTCTGGAATCTTATTACAGCAGCTGTATTTGAATTAATTGAGGCCCTTACCAAATTCCAAAATTTATGAAATTTTTTGGGTATCCTCCTTACATTAGAGGTAAGCACTCATAAATTTTTGAAAGTCATTTGGTGGTCATTTGCTTGGAAAATAAAATAAGAAATGCTATAGGCATTTCTGAAGTTCCCACAATTTCTTTAACTCTACAATTTGAATTCCTTTAGGAGGAGTACATTTTGAACACTTGGAACTTCCTTGACAATATATTAACTTCAAGTATTTTTTTTGGGTTAAATTTTGTCTAACTCATTTGAATTGTATTTTGGCATCTCTAGCAATTTGTTTTTAATTGGTGCCAAACCAGTTGTTTTATTGCTTAGCAAATTAATATGGATGCCATGATGCAATGAAACATAAAAAGTGAAAATTGTATTCACATTTTTAGGTTCTCAAACTTTGGGGCTGTTACAATTCTACCCCCCTTACAGGAATCTCGTCCCGAGATTCTAAGATTGTGGAAAGAAGTCGGGATACTCCTCACGGAGACTAGACTCCCTTTCCCAGGTTGCTTCCTCTTCGGAATGGTGAGACCACTTAATTTTGAGAAACTTGGTGGTCTTGTTACGAGTCTTTCTTTCTGCTTCATCCAGGACACGGATAGGGTGCTCGCGATAAGTGAGATCCTCCTGGATATCCAACTCCTCATGATTTACTCCATGAATAGGATCTTTGAAACAACGGCGGAGTTGGGATACATGGAACACATCATGCACATCTGGGAAGACGGCCGGTACTTCCAATTGATAAGAAAGATCTCCCCGCTTGGCCAGAACAATGAAAGGGCCAATGTAGCGAGGGGCCAATTTTCCCTTGATCCCGAAGCGGCGAACGCCTCGAAGGGGAGAGACACGGAGGTAAGCTTTATCACCAATTTCATTGTGAACCTCCTGATGATGTTTGTCATAGTAACTCTTCTGCCTTGACTGGGCAATCTTCAGATTCTCTCGTATGATTCTAACTTTCTCCTCAGCTTCATTGATAACATCTGGACCAAAGAGTGCCCTCTCTCCGGTCTCGGACCAATTTAGCGGAGTTCGGCATTTTCTTCCATACAGAGCCTCGAATGGGGCCATACCCAGACTAGCTTGATAGCTATTGTTGTAGGAGAACTCCGCGAAGGGAAGATACTTCTCCCAACCCTTGCCAAAGGAGATTACACATGCCCTGAGCATATCCTCCAAAACTTGGTTCACCCTTTCGGTCTGACCATCAGTTTGGGGATGGTAGGTTGTACTGAAATTGAGACGGGTTCCCATAGCATTTTGGAAACTCTGCCAAAATTTGGATACGAAGATACTTCCACGGTCCGATATGATCCTCAGGGGGACCCCATGCAATGGAACGATACGAGCCACATATAAGTCAGCTAGTTGACTCGCACGTATCTCGTCGCGGACTGGTAGAAAATGAGCGACCTTGGACAACCGATCAATGATTACCCAGATAGCATTGTTTCCCTTTGGAGACTTTGGCAGTCCAGTAATGAAGTCCATACCAATTTCATCCCATTTCCACTCTGAGACAGCAATAGGGCGAAGAGTGCCGGCAGGCCTTTGATGTTCAACCTTTACCCGACGACAGGTGTCGCATTCAGCAACATACTTGGCGATTTCTCGTTTCATCCGAGTCCACCAGAATTGCTGTCGGAGGTCTTGGTACATCTTGGTACTACCAGGATGAATAGAGAGAGGAGATTCATGAGCTTCTTGGAGGGTCAGCTCCCTCAATTTTCGTTTCTTTGGCACCACCAAACGGTCACCAAAATAAACTACTCCAGAATCATTGATAGAGAAACATTTGGCCTTCCCGCTAGCAATGTTCTCCTTAATTTGTAGGATACCCTTATCACGTGTTTGAGCTTCCTTTATCTGGTCTTCAAGAGTAGACTTGATCTTCAGATTTGCTAGATAGCCAGAGGGAACAATTTCTAGGTTCAAACGGATGAACTCTTCATGAAGAGCAGGTTGAGCCTTTTCAACCATCAGGTTGTTGCAATAGGACTTCCGACTCAGTGCGTCAGCCACGACGTTTGCTTTGCCGGGTTGATAGTTCAGACCCACATCATAGTCCTTGATTAACTCCTACCAACGCCTCTGCCTGAGATTGAGATCTGGCTGTGTGAAGAGGTACTTCAGACTCTTATGATCTGAGAAAATCTCACAACGGTTACCAAACAGGTATGGTCTCCATTGCTTCAGAGCATAAACAACAGCGGCAAGTTCTAGATCATGAGTTGGGTAGTTGTGTTCATGCGGCTTCAATTGGCGAGAAGCATATGCCACCACATGGCCCTCCTGCATTAGCACACAGCCCAAGCCTTGAAGGGAGGCGTCACAGAAGACGACGAAATCCTTACTAGTGTCTGGCAGGACAAGCACAGGAGCAGCCATGAGTTTGGCCTCCAGTGTTTTGAAGCTCTCTTCAGCTTTGTCCGTCCATGTGAACTGTTTACCCTTCTTGAGAAGGTCAGTCATGGGCTTAGCTATCTTGGAGAAACCTTCTACGAATCGGCGGTAGTAACCCGCCAATCCGAGAAAGCTACGAATGTCCTTGACTGACTTTGGAGCTTTCCAATCCAGAATAGATTGAATCTTGTCGGGGATGACTGTCACACCATTAGCGGACACCACATGACCAAGGAAGACAAGTTTGTCCAACCAGAACTCACACTTGGAGAACTTGGCATAAAGGCGGTGTTCTCGAAGTCTGGTCAGAACTAACCGAAGATGCTCTTCATGCTCTTCATCAGTTTTGGAATAGACGAGGATGTCATCGATGTAGATGACGACAAACTTGTCAAGATAATTCATGAAGATGGAGTTCATGAGCCTCATGAAGGTAGCTGGAGCATTGGTGAGACCAAAGGACATGACGGTATACTCATATTGACGTGGGGATAAACCCTGGGTTACCAGAATCCACGACTCGACAAGAAAACACAAGAGGCAAGCCCGGCTGCCCGCCATCCGACTGGCCGCAGGCCCGGTTGCCCGCCGTCCGGTGGTCCGACTCCGGCTGGCCGTCACCGTCCGACTGCCCGCCGCCGTCCGAATGCCCGCCGCCATCTGACTGCCCGACTCCGGCAGGCGGCTCGAGTCCCGCTGCGCACCTGCTACATGGAGTTGCCTACCGCATCCCATCGGACACACGCTGACAAGACCCGAACACTATACACGACGTCATGAAGGAGAAACACTATGCACGATGTCACTGAAAGAAGATCACTATTGATGACTAGCAAACACTATACGCTACAGTGCGCCACTATACCTGTGTCACCGTGGTCCACCTCTTGTCCCCTGGGCTTCCCTTTATAAGGAGCACCTGGGCTGCCATCGAAAGGGGAAGAGATCCATTTCCTTCACTCACACGTACACATACTAGCTAGCTCCACTAGATCGATCCCTCACATTCTCTCACACTCACGTACTGGATAGCCTCTCCTTCAAGCACACAGGCAGCCGGCCCAATTTCCCCTAGCTAGGAAGAGAAGATGAACAGCTCGAGGAGCAAAGTTGTAACACAATATACTCCATGATATCCAAATTAGATGCAGGATGTAGCGGTTTACCTCCTCGCGAGGGCCGTGAACCTAGGTACGTCCCCGTGTTCGCCATGCCCACGCACAATCCCGCTGGAACGCCGTCGCTCGCGCCGTAATTGCCCCTCAAGTAAGCCACCCCGTGGCATATGCCGAGAACATCCCTCGTCACATATAGGCCATAGCGAGTAACGAATGCTGTCTTGGGAATATCCTCTTTTCTAATCTTGATCTGGTGGTACCCTGACCTCAGATCCATCTTGGAGAATACTGTTGCACCAGCTAACTGATCAAACAGATCGTTGATCCGGGGGACAGGTACTTGTTCTTGATTGTTACCGTATTCAGTGGCCTATAATCAGTAACCAAACGAGGAACGGTTGAATCCCTCTTTTTAACAAAGAGTACAGGACAACCCCAAGGTGAGTTGCTCGGCTGAATAAAATCCTTCGCTAACAGCTCATCGATTTGTTCCTTCAACAGGGCCAACTCTTCCACCGGCATATGGTAGGGTTTCTTGGAAATTGGAGCAGTACCTGGAAGCAAATCTATGACAAACTCCACACTTCGATCAGGTGGCATGCTAGGCAATTCTTCCGGGAAAACATCTGGGAAGTCACACACCACATGTACTTCATGTATTTCCGGAGGGGACTCGCCTTCCATGCCTTCCAAGAAGTAGAGACTGATCTCCGGTGAGAGGGGAGTGATTGAGGATGGAGGTCTCGACTGCGGAGCCCAGTATTCCACAACAACACCGGACATATCGGTCACTGTAAAGGACTTGGCAGCATAGTCGAGTTCAGCTTGATATTTCGCTAGCCAATCCATTCCCAGTATGGCATCAATGCCATTTGACTTCAAAGCTACCAGCGCGAAAGGGAATGACCAGTAACCTATAGCAATCTGGACCACAGGGGTAATCCAATTGGTTTGCCATCGGGAACCTGGTGTGTTAATCACCATAGGAGACCCCATCTTCTCAAAAGCTATGTTGTGGTCTTTTGCAAATGGTATAGATATGAATGAATGCGATGCTCCAGAATCAAACAGAACAGTAGCATAGTTGTCATTGATTTTTAGCTCACCCATAAAGACGCTAGGGTCCTCCTCGGCTTCTTCAGCAGAGACGTGGTTCAGGCGACCACGTACAATAGGACCAGCCTTGCCAGCTGGTGTGGCGGGGGCTCCTGCAGGTGTTGCCGAAATAGGTGCCTTTTGGGGACACTCCCTCCAGTAGTGGCCAGCCTGGCCACAGCTGAAGCAAGTGAGTCCAGGTGGGGCAGGTAGCTGAGAACGATACCCACTTCCGCTCGCCCCAAGTGTCGAAGTAGTGGGGCGGGGCGGTGGTGGCCTGTATCCCGCGGTCCTCGGCATGAATGGAGCACGGGGCACAGCGCTATAGGGAATGAAATCCCTGCGCTTTTTGCTCTCGGAAACAGAGGAACTCGGGTGGTCTCCTTGTGCTGGCCTCTTGGAAGCCTCAAGTTCCTTTCTCCCCTGCTCAAGAGTAAGAGCCTGGTTGAACAGCTCCTGGTAGTTCTGGAACTTGAAGGGCAGCAACTCATAGCGGAGCATCGGCGCAAGCCCCTTGCGGAACAACTCTTGCTTGTCGGCATCATTGGTCACGTCCCGAGGGGCGTAACGAGAGAGATGGTTGAATTGACACCCGTAAGCTCGAAGGTCCATATGACCTTGTTGCAGATCCAGGAACTCCCTCCTCTTCATGTCCATTATAGGCTGAGGTATGTAAGCCGCACGGAAAGCTGTGCAGAAATCTGCCCAAGTGAAAGCACGGTCTGGCGCGAAAAGTGCCACATCACTCTCCCACCAACAGCCAGCCGCACCAGTCAGGAGGTAGGTGGCGAAGTTGACTTGCTCGGCCACTGGGACATGTAGCGCGACAAACTTGCGCTCCAGAGCACGAAGCCAGTCATCAGCTTCCAGTGGCTCCTCAGCATCAGCAAAGGTGGGTGGCTGCGAGCATAGGAACTCAGTGAGGGTGCTGCAGTCATTGTTCCTCCGTGCATTCTGCTGCACCAACTATTCGAGCAGCTGCTCATTGCGGACACGGTTCTCCTCGATGGCCATCAAGACCTGCGCCATTGAGGGTGGTGGCGGCGGTTCCTCCTCATTGTTGTTACCACGGCGTCCTCGAGCCATTCTGGAGAATTGACAAGGACACAGTTAGTATCTTCCTCTGAATGGTTGAGACAATAGCATTAGCGTCTACTCAAGTACACAGATCAGGGACGATAATACTTTGTGTAACAACGAACAAGGGACCAACAAGATGGAACTTGGGTCAAAACTCAGCACCATGTACTACTAGCGTGAGCTTCAAATGGTTAAGAAACCACGTGATTCAACACACTCTAGTTGGCACAATCCGGGACCTTCTGTTCAAGTCCTTGGGTTAAAACCCAGAGAAGGATTAAGTGATTAGACCGGGCAGGAATAACAGGGTTCGTAACATCTGAGTTGATATCGGATTGTAGCGCAGCGGGAGCAACCAGACACATAACACTAAAGGTAGAACCCAACCCCGTGATCCTAAAGTTTTGAGGTAACAGATGACAAGTAAAACTTTTAACTCAAATCAAAGGTAAGATTGCTCCGAGATTAGAATGTCACCAGATAAGCAGTACAAAGAATCCTAAGATGGTTTTCACAACTCATTTTTAGGTTAAAAATATTTTCACAAACACTATACTCAACGTCGACCAGTAGAAGGGTTTCCTACAGGTAGTCCTGCTCTGATACCAACTTGTAGCACCCCGACCGCGGAACTATACAGAGATGATGTGTGTCCGGTTATGCGATACAACCGGAGGTTACGGGTTTACCACTCCCCGGGCAAAACCTTTTGCAGGCGTTGCTCGGAATGTATCATCGGCAACGCAACACCCCGATTGATGCCATAACGCGGGCACAACTATCAATGCATAATAGAGAGATCAAGACTTGTGGAACAACTGGCACATCACAGACTCTACGACTCAAAGTATTATAGTTCAACTCTTATAATAGAGAAAGATAGCAATTATTACACCAGAGGTCACAGACCCAACAGTACAACATGCGGAAGCGAATTAAGTTGTTCTAACAACAAGATCCAAATTATGGCCTAAGAGGCCTATAGATAAACATTCCAACGCCAGCTGTTCCGGGATGTCCCAAGCTGCCACCTGGGAACCCCAGACTACTCGTCGACGTCCACATAGAACCCAACTTCAGTGTCGGTGAAGGCCTCCACTGAAAATCAACAAAACAACGTTGAGTTCGACGAACTCTGCAAGATTACTAGAGCTACTAGCTCGATGATTGGCTTTCAAAGGTTTTATGGTTGTTTTCTGTAAAGCTGGTTTTCTTTATAAAAGACATCTGGCATCGACTAATCAGAATATTTTCAAAGGGGGTAAGAAGTAAACTCTTTTCTTTTGATCAACTTCATCGACAGCCACCATCAACCATTGCACCTGTCTACAAAGGCACCTCCTCGAATCACCCTCGAGGAAGTCAACCTTCCAATCTTGAAGTCAAGTTTTAATCATTTGATTCAGGTTCTCTATGGTCTTATCGTCCGTTCCCAAGTCGTCCATAACCGTGGACACGGCTTTTCGAAAAGATTTAACCCTGTAGGGGTGTACAATGTTTGCCACGCGTACCGTCCGGCCCATTGCCTAGCTATTAGCTCTCTTCCATGGAAAGCCGGCTGAGTGGGAGCGGTTACGACTTCTCCCTCGCATGAGGCTAATCCAAGGATCATCAGTGTGCGGAAGGACAGGTTCAGTGCCTCCAACACCCTGCCCCGCGGCCACGGTCCTAAACACCACCATCCTCATCTCAGTCATTGCCACCATATCCACACACGCGCAAATGGAAAGGTCAAACTAGAGGACCCTTGGCCAGCCCCTCACAAGTTATTTAGTCGATGAGGGTTCCTGCTACTGCATAGGCCTCACGCATTGTTGCACGCTCGGTCTTGGTTCAAGACGTAAAGAACTCGCACCTAAGCGGCGAGAACGAGACAACACACCACATCCCCCGTGGCCTCTCATCCCCGCCTTTAAGCAGTTTATTAATGTCACCACAATTTTCCACCACATCCGGTCGTTCCATCAACTGTTCCGACAATGAAACATCCACCGGACGACTAAGCATTTAACTAAGCATGGCGAAGCATATATGACAAGGATATACATCTCGGGTACCCTACCATAAGGGTACCTGGTGCACGTGTCAACTAAGGCCCAACTATCAAGAGCCTACATGAAGCCCATGACGGAAGGCCCAACAAGATGGAGTACCCTCCAAGTTTAGACATAGGCATAGTCGGTTTATACTTTCCTTACATGTAAACAGGGTCAGTTGCGAACTCCCGAGACCCAGCCTATGATATAAAGGCTGGGAGGGCCGCCGATCCGGGATAAGCAATCCTCGAACCACCAAAAGCTCTAGCGAGATCGACATCTCGCCAGAACCCCTTTTGTAACCGCACAATCTCACACGATCAATAACAGACAAGCAGGAAGTAGGGTATTACTCTCCAGAGGCCTGAACCTGGGTAAATCTTTGCCTCTGCTTGTCAGCCGACGAAACTACCAGTACTACCACGTTCTCTCCCTGTAATCTCAACCCTAGTTCCTTAGCCATGGGATTTGATGAGTTAACCCCTCGTCAATTGGCGCCGTCTGTGGGAAAGAATAGTGCTGAACTCACGGTTTCTTCGGTTCCATCGGAAAGCGGCGACTCGCCGATCGCATCTACAAATGCCAACTTGCCGGCTGCATTGACAAACCAGAACTCGCCGACTCGGGCGGCACACGGCAACTCGCCGACTCACTCGACAAACGGCAGCATGCCAACTTCACCCGCAAAAATCACATCAGATCCTCTGATGAACTTCGAGCCGCACTCGTCAGGATTCCAGGTGACGTCTGCTGATCTCGAGTCAGGTTTGGATCTAACCGTTGGTTCATTCAATTTTTTCGTAAACAAGCTTGGTATGCAGGACTTGACGGATCCACGCCAACTCGCGACTTCCGGACCCGAGGGCAGAACCTCGGGTGGACGAACCTCAGTACCCTCCACCCCAAGGGCAGTAGAAGACTTGTGGACCAACTGGCACATCACATACTCTACGACTCAAAGTATTATAGTTCAACTCTTATAATAGAGAAAGATAGCAATTATTACAACCAGATGTCACAGACCCAACAGTACAACATGCGGAAGCGAATTAAGTTGTTCTAACAACAAGATCCAAATTATGGCCTAAGAGGCCTATAGATAAACATTCTAACGCCAGCTGTTCCGGGATGTCCCAAGCTGCCACCTGGGAACCCCAGACTACTCGTCGACGTCCACATAGAACCCACCTTCAGTGTCGGTGAAGTCCTCCACTGAAAATCAACAAAGCAACGTTGAGTTCGACGAACTCTGCAAGATTACTAGAGCTACTAGCTCAATGATTGGCTTTCAAAGGTTTTATGCCTATTTTGCGTAAAGCTGGTTTTCTTTATAAAAGACATCTGGCTTCGACTAATTAGAATATTTTCAAAGGGTAAGAAGTAAACTCTTTTCTTTTGATCAAGTTCATCGACAACCACCATCAACCATTGCACCTGGCTACAAAGGCACCTCCTCGAATCACCCTCGAGGAAGTCAACCTTCAATCTTTAATTCAAGTTTTAATCATTCGATTCAGGTTCTCTATGGTCTTATCGTCCGTTCCCAAGTCTTGATCTCCCCTGTGGCAGTTTATTAATGTCACCACAATTTTCCACCACATCCGGTCATTCCATCAACTGTTCCGACAATGAAACATCCACTGAACGACTAAGCATTTAACTAAGCATGACTAAGCATATACATAGCAGCTATAATTACTCAGGCCAACACTTCAATCCTATGGATATTAGGAAGGATACAGGTAATGGCAACAGGTATCTAATGCAACTAGTAGGATACTCTAATCCAAGCAAAAGACATTTGGAACCGAATGCAATATTATAGTGGAGAAAATAATTGCGGAAACATAGGAGAAGACATGCTCAGAGGAGGGATTACGCTTGCCTTGTTCAACGGGCTGGTAATACGGGTCATCAGGGTATTGCGGTGGAACCCCGACTGCTTGATCTATCGATGCATAAAAATACCGAAAAGACACAATCAATAACCACACAAGCAAAACAGGTGCAATGCACAAACACATGATGTTATGACATTTTTAATGCACTGAACTTTAATATAAAACTATCTAGCAATTTAAATGGGGTACAGAAATATTTATTTCAACCCGAGAGAATAAAGCCCCACATTTAACTTAATGATTTCCCTAACTTCTAAAAAGTACAGTACTGCAAATTTGTTCAAAGATGCATGCAAATGATGTTACTGGTTAGTTCATATTATTCTGAGCATTTTGGTATCTTGAACACATTTTTTCTGGTAAACCAATAAAAAGTTATTGCATTTCTAAAATCCCTTTTTTAAATCTGCCATTTTAGCAAATCATGTTGAACAACACTAAAACTAATTATCCATGTTTGGAAAATAGGTGAAACATGAAGTATGTTAAGTGTTGGACATTGTGTTAGTTCAAACTCAATTTTTGGATCATTATTTTTAAAGTTATGAATTTTACAAAAAGCTCTTCATTTCTGTCATTTTCATTGGTTTAATAAAACAGCAACTAAACTAAATTAGTTGGATGTGTGAGTTATACCAACATACATACTTTATTCTTCTGAACATTTTGTACCTCATTTGTAATTTTTGGACAAGTATTCCAAAAGATATGAATTTTACCAGTTTTTATTTGAATCCGGCTATTACTTTCTTTTTCAGAAAAACTACCGAATCCTTTTTGTACCGAGGGGCTGGCTAGCCACAGCCACTGCCATGTGGGGCCCATGCCACGCTGGCGTCCATGTGAGCGAACAGCGGCCCACGGCCAGTTTGACCGCGGCCATATCAGGACCGGCGCGCGCGCGCGGTGACCGCGGTGGCGACGCGCTCGGCTCCGGCGAAGGAGCAAGCACGGAGGTGAACTACGCACGACTACGTGGAGTCTGGGGGCGGCGCTACAGACCAAATGGTCACCGGCAACTGCTCAGGCGACGAGGCCGTGCAGCGGCGGGCTACGGTCTACGGCGAAGCTATGGAACTACGGCGAGAACAGGAGGGAAAGGACGTCTCCGCGGACGGCATGCTCACACTCGACGCGTGGGTGCTTGCAGCGGTGAAGGAGGAGGTCGGAATCGACGGCGAGCTTGCTCGGAGCGTGGCAGCCGGAGCGGAAGAAGATGCGGACGGCGATGGCGATTCCCAGCTCCCCTGCTCGATTCCTTGCACGGAGAGGAAGAGGACGACGCGGCGAAGCCTCCGGTGATCCTCGATCTGCTCGGGGTGGCCTCAATCGACGGCGGCGAGCTCGGCCATGGTGCTAGGGTTTCGAGCTCGTGGGGCAGAACAGAGAGAGAGAGAGAGAGAGAGAGAGAGAGAGAGAGAGAGGGAGGGAGCAGGTGAGGGGATAAGGCTGAGGGAGAGGAGCAGAGGAGCGTCGTGGTCTTCTTATCCACTCGACGCGGCAGGAGGGGCGTGGGCACGGCGAGCTCGCCATGCCGCTGCTACTGTGGCGACAGGAAGAAGAAGGACGATGCTTTTGCAAGAAACCCCCTGTATTTCTTTTCCCATTTACAAATAAGTCCTTTTCTGTTCTGGAATCTTATTACATCAGTTGTATTTGAATTAATTGAGGCCCTTACCAAATTTCAAAATTTATGAAATTTTTGGGGTATCCTCCTTACATCAGAGGTAAGCACTCATAAATTTTTGGAAGTCATTTGGAGGTCATTTGCTTGGAAAATAAAATAAGAAATGCTATAGGCATTTTTGAAGTTCCCACAATTTCTTTAACTCTACAATTTGAATTCCTTTAGGAGGAATACATTTTGAACACTTGGAAATTCCTTGACAATATATTAACTTCAAGTTTTTTTTTGTCAAAATTTGTCTAACTCATTTGAATTGTATTTTGGCATCTCTAGCAATTTGTTTTTAATTGGTGCCAAACTAGTTGTTTTATTGCTTAGCAAATTAATATGGATGCCATCATGCAATGAAACATAAAAAGTGAAAATTTTATTCACATTTTTAGGTTCTCAAACTTTGGGGCTGTTACAATTCATTTCCCATGGCGGTACCAAGTGTGAAAATACATGCTTCTTCTAATTAAGTTTTGTGTGTTTGTTAACAACATAAGTGATATCTTACCGTGTTCTTAAGTACTAATAGGTACAATTGATGAAAAGCACAAGATGGTGGTTGACCCCTCAAAAAGGAGAAAAGATCAAAGTCGGCTTCTTGTAGATTTAATTTATTGAGTCGTAGGGAAGCCATACTATCAAGGGGGTTACTCTTTGGAAAGTTTGGGGAAATCCATATCTGCACATATAGCTTTTTACACCAACACACTTTCTAGATAAACAATGGTGAAGATGTTTTCTAAGTTGGAACTATTGCAGGAAATTCAGGCCGGAGTCTCCGGCCAGCCAGAACCGGAGTCTCCGGACTCAGGGCAACCGGAGTTTCCGGCCTGCTCATTTTCCATCGCGTGGCACAAAGTGTGTCACCCACTAGAGTCACACCGGAGATACAGCAGAAACTCTCCGGAGTCTCCGGTCTAGCCGGAATATCCGGACCCCTAGTTGGACCGGAGATTCCGCCCAGACCACCGGAGTCTCCGTCCTCCCCAGGACGGAGTCTCCGGTGTAACTTTTCCTGCAACGGCTACATTTTGGAGACACCTATAAATACCCTTCTCCTACCTTGGGCTGGGTACCACGACCAGAATATCTTCACCCACCATTGTTGCAAGCTTCAACTCACTAGATCTCTCTCCCTACCCACTCACACACCTTGTCCTTCTAGGACTTGGGGGAGTTGACCTAGATCTACACTTCTACCAATGCGATTTGATTTACCCATCCATTCCATTGAGGAACTTGTTACTCTTGGGTTTGTTGGAACCCTAGACGGTTGTGGTCGTCTTTGTGGCTTTGGAAGACGCGGGGACTAGCCGGGAGCCTCCAATTGAGTTGTGGAGTTGTGCCCCGGCCTTGTGAATCTTGTGGCTTTCGGAGCCGCGGGATTTCGGTTAGAGCCTCCAATTCGGTTGTGGAGTGTGCCTCATCCTTGTAAAGGTTTGGTTGCCGACCTCAAGAGCATCATAGAGTGACTCGTGCCACTCCTCATCCAGAGGAAGCACGAAGGAGATACAGTGTGCCATATCACGGCTACACGGGGATCACTTTGTGACTCCGCACCGCTCAAACGGAGACTACCTTCCTTGTGAAGGGAACTTTGGGATAAAATATCCGCGTCATTGTGTGGTTATATCTTAACCTTCCTTTACTTGTTGTTGCTAGTATCTTGTTAAGTATATCTTGCTAACTTGTATCTTGCTCATCATATAAGGTTGTTTACCTAGTTGCATATCTAGAGAACTTATATTTGAGCAAAGGCTTAATTTGTTAAAAGAAAAAGGAAATTTGTAGTTGCCTATTCACCCCCCCCCCCCCCCACACACACACACACACCCTCTAGTGAATCTACTTGATCCTTTCAAAGTGCAACACCTAGGGGGTTGAAGACCGGGTGCCATACACCGAATATACATATTCTAATTCTTTTAATAAGTAAACATTCATCAAGCTGGTCTAGGATCAATTCCCTTGGAGTATCATTAAAATATTTATTTTTTATGGTTATGCCATCACAAAAGGCAATCTATGGTTCTAAATATGAGTTCTCGCACCGGGACAACATTCTACTTGCTTCTTTTGCCATTAGAAGCTGCTGGTCCTCCTCTCTTCAGATGAATCATTATGGTTACTACATGGAAGCACCTCCTTTAGTTGCACTCATGTTAGATCGACGAATGGAGCTATGAGTCAGGGTGCAGGTGGGACTGCTCGTGGGTAGCCCGCTTATGCCCGCACAGTCCCACACTTGTTAAGTGGGCCCTCCACGGTAGCCCGCGAAATTAAGTGGGTGTCCCGCAGAAGCCCACATATGCCCACCTATAGATAACTACTTTTTCTGCTGCCTCCCACATCGCTGCTGTTACATGTCGATCTTCTGCTTCAGTTGAACAGAGTACGTACACAGTTCAGTACTTGGTTACACACTAATACTAACTTGAAGAGGCAAATAACAGAGGCCAAAGCTATCCCAAATCTTCACGACAACATATTTCGTACAAACTTCAAAGCCAAATGCATCATTTCATGAAGAAAGCTCTGAAATTTCTCTGTTACATCTCAGTATTTTTTAGCATCAGCTTCAGACCTTAAAATCCATTCTAAACTAGAAAAACCAAAGCTTTTAAAGCATCAGCAGGGAACTCTTTCAACGCTCACATGCAAATGATGCCTAGTCTTATAGAAACTTTAATCTACAGAATTGCCGGAGAAGCACATCACAGAATTCATGGCGAAGCTCACCGGCTGCGTTCAGGTGGCTCCTCTGTCCTCGCCCCTATCTCTTTGCTTCCATTTCCTAGAATTCTAGGACCTTGCATGGGGTGCGGACTGGGGAGTCATAGCCTATGAGCCTTGCTCTATGATGTGAGAGCCATTGTGGAACACTAACCACAAGGTTCTTGTAGCGAGCTCCCATAAGATCCAAATTTATGATTCCTTGTCTAATTCCCAAGAGATTGTGAAATTATGTAACCTTTACACCACCATGTTATTATTTTGATAATGTATCTAGTGAGTAGTTATGCTTACTTGTGAGATGCATTATATGAGAGAATCAAGAAAACAATCGTCTCCATAAGAAAACTAAATTTGTTGATTCAAACATATCTTCGGACGTATAACTAATATGAGAAAATAATTTATAACCTTTTAAATCGGCATCTAGAAAAAAAATCCTCTTTAGAAACTGTTATAAAAAGTATGGTACATCAATATATCTAATGTGATTGTGTGAATGTACTGAAAAACTAAAGAATTGCTTCGATGATAAAGCTATGAACACCCGCTTTCCCCATTTAAAAGATATTTTGTACGAATAATAGCGTAGATAGAGGGAGTTGATGCAACAATAATAGTTTTTTGTGTCAAAAGTACAAATATACATTTTTTTTTAGAAATGGGGAGAAGCCCCAGCCTCTGCATCACGAGGATGCACACAGCTGTTTTATTACATCTTTTTCAAAGTATCAGGTTCCACTTATTACAACTCATGCATCAGAAAGAGTAGCGATAAACACTAGCCAGCGAAAAACAATAGGAATGAAATACTTATGCATCACTTAATCTATTGAAGATCTGCCAGCCAGCAAAGTTGTAGAATGCCCGAGCGACCGCCTCAAGCCGGCCACACCCAGAAGCCACTTCCTCCCGTTGCTCCAATGGGAGGAGGAAAGACCATGCGCCAAGTAGGGACGTAGCCTTGTAGGTGACCTGCAAGTAATTCATATGTTTGGACTTGTTAAAAACTAAATCATTCCTACACGTCCACAGGGACCAAAGTATAGCACACACGCCTACTCGTACACGTGCTTTATCTATTTTTTGCATCCCTCTCAACCAATTCCCAAACATATTCGTGATATTGGTTGGTGGTGGTAAATCAAAAGTGAATTCGACAATTCTCCAAATGAAACGTGCTAGAGGACAGGTTAAAAACAAATGCTGAATTGACTCCGCTGAGTTACAAAATTCGCATTTAGTGCACCCTTTCCACTTTCTTTTAACCAAATTATCTTTGGTAAGGATTACCCTTTTATATAGGAACCACATAAAGATCTTAATCTTTAGAGGAACTTTAGTTTCCAAATATATTTTCTCAAGAAGACCGTATGATCATTCAACATGTCATGATACATAGATTTTACTGAGAAAAGACCATTGGGAGTAAGATTCCATACAAAAACATCTTTCTCATCCGACAAAGTAACCTGCATTAGACGTTGCACCAAGTGTACCCATCTGTCCCAATTATTCCCAGCTAGATTACGCCTAAACTCCAAGTTTAGAGGTTGCGCTGCAAGTACAGTTGCTACCGAAACGTTTTTTCGGCGCACCAGATTAAAAAGAGAAGGGTACTGAACAGATAGAGACGTATTCCCTAACCAAACATCCTCCCAAAAACGAGTTGTCATTCCATTGCCCACAACAAAATGACCACGTGAAAAGAAAGCATCCTTGACAGCCATGATACCTTTCCAAAAAGGAGAATCCGTTGGATTACTTGTCGCTTGTGACAAGGATTTATTACTCAGATATTTATTATGTAACAATTCTTGCCACATCCCTTCCTCATTGAGAAGTTTATACAGCCATTTGCTTAATAAACAACTGTTTTTAACATCGAAAACTTCTACTCCCAAACCTCCCTGGTCCTTAGGTCTGCAAACAATATTCCATTTGGTTAAACGATACTTCTTTTTAATGTGATCACTATCCCAGAAGAAACGAGATCTATAAAAGTCCAATCTTTTCTGTACCCCTTTTGGTACTTGAAAGAAAGAGAGCATGAACATTGGTAAACTAGTGAGAACTGAGTTTATTAGTATAAGTCTGTCTCCGTATGAGAGTAACTTTCCTTGCCAACATCCAAACTTGCGTTCAAAACGATCCTCAATTGGTTTCCACTCACTATTGAGTAGACGCCTATAATGGATGGGAATACCAAGATATTTAAATGGTAGTGATCCGCATTCACAACCAAAAATATCCTTATAAGAGTTCACCTCGTCTTGCGCTTTACCAAAACAAAAGATCTCGCTCTTATGAAAGTTTATTTTCAAACCAGATAGTTGTTCGAAAATGCAAAGGATAAGCTTCATGTTAACAGCTTTCTGTAAATCATGTTCCAAAAAAAGTATTGTATCATCCGCATATTGTAAGATTGATACCCCCTTCCACAAGATGAGGCACCAGTCCACCGACTTGTCCATCAATCTTGGCTCTATTAATTAAAATAGCAAGCATATCTGCTACAATGTTAAAAAGAATAGGTGATAGGGGGTCTCCTTGCCGCAGCCCTTTTTTCGTTTGAAAATAATGGCCAATGTCGTCATTAACCCTTATTCCCACACTACCAAGCTGTACAAAATCTTCAATCATCTTACACCAGAGTTGATCAAAGCCCTTCATACGCAAAGCTTGTTGTAGAAAAGACCATTTAACCTTATCATAGGCCTTTTCAAAATCAATCTTGAATAAAACCCCATCCATTTTTTTCCTATGAAGTTCATGAATGGTTTCGTGTAGTACTACCACCCCCTCAAGAATATGTCTCCCTGGCATAAACACAGTTTGAGTCGGTTTTACAACTTTGTCAACAACAGCAGAAATCCTATTTGTTCCAACCTTCGTAAAGATTTTGAAACTCACATTGAGTAAACAAATAGGTCGGTATTGCTGAATTTGAACCGCATTCTCCTTTTTAGGCAGCAATGTTATTATACGAAATTTAATTTGTATAGATCAAGCTCTCCTGATTTTAACTGTACAAACATTGCCATTAGATCATCCTTGATAACGTTCCAAAACATTTGATAAAACTCAGCCGGAAACCCGTCTGGTCCTGGAGCTTTATTATGTTCCATTTGCATAATGGCATCATATACCTCCTTAGAAGTAAAATCTGCAACTAGGATGCTATTTTCCTCATCTGATAATTGCGGTATATCCTCAACTGAAGATTCATCTAAGGAAAAATTACTCGGTGCCGGTGCTCCAAATAATTTTTTGTAGTAATTTGAGATGTACAGTTTTAAATTATCTTGCCTACAATAGTCCCCTCATCTTGTTCTAGCTGAAAGATTTTTTTCTTACGGTGTCTGCCATTAGCAATGAGGTGGAAGTATTTCGTATTACTTCCCCCTTCTTGAATAAATTTCACTTTAGCCCGCTGCGCCCATTTAATTTCCTCCTCCCTTCGGAGTTGCTCCAAACTAAGAGAGGCCCCTCTTAAAGTTTCCCGTTCCACACTAGTTAGGGACTGAGTTTCGGCCTTGACATCTAGTTGATCAATGATCCGACACAGTCTATCCCTCTCCTGCCTATACACACCACTTTTGTTCTTGGCCCATCCACGAAGGAAACGCCTGAGATGTCTAATTTTGTGTTGCCAAATTTGTATTGGGTAAAGTCCCGTGTGGACTGACTCCCATTCCCTCTTTATCATGTCATAGAAGCCCTCTTGACTCAACCAAGAAAGCTCAAAGGAAAATTTACTTGAGTTCCCTAAGTAAGATTGATCTCCTGAATCAATTAACAAAGGGGTGTGATCAGACCCAGATCTTGTTAGGGCCTGAACCGAAACTAAAGGATATTTTTGCTCCCATTCAACCGTAGCTAGAATTCTATCCAATTTTTCGTAAGTGGGTGTGTCAAGCCGATTAGCCCAAGTGAACTGCCTCCTGAGAGATCGATTTCTCTAAGGCTTAAGCATTCAATGATGGCATTAAACATAAATGGCCACCGGGCAGAAAACCTATCATTGTTTTTTCCTCTGGCCTACGCATGATATTGAAATCCCCTCCAACCAACAAAGGTAGAGGTTGGTTCTCACACATGCGAACCAACTCTGCTAAAAAGTCAGGCTTTTGTGAATCTTGGGCTGCACCGTATACAGCCACAAAGATCCATTCAAACCCATCAGCTTTAGACCGTAAATGAAGTTTAACCATATAATCTCCAGTGTCAACTTTTTTGACAGCAAGAGACGTAAAGTTAATACCAATTAGGATTCCTCCAGAACGTCCATGTGGAGGCAAACAGAACCACGTATAGTCCCGTCCCCCAGAAAGATGGTTTAAAAAGGATATCGTAAAGTTTGATCTCCCCGTTTCCAAAATGGCCACCACATCTAAATTTCGCTCTCTAATTGACTCCTGAATATACCAAATCTTACCCGGGTCTCTAAGCCCCTCACTATTCCAAATGAAAGCTCTCATTTCAAGAAGATTTTTTAATTTTAAACCTAGAGCTGCGACGAACGTTAGAGAAATCAATTTTCTTTTTAGCCCTAGACCTCTTAGCTTTCACTTGATGGGTGGAAAGATCCGTATGATCTTCCAGGTCCACAGCTTCTTCCTCTGTTAAATCTTCACAAAGTGCCAAAACTTTGGAAAGAAATAAGTTTTTAGGAGGCTCCTCTTCAGAAACAACCGTTTTGTGTAAAATAGTTAAGGATCTATCCTTTTCTAAAGCCATCACGTTAGAGAAAGATGTAGCAACTTGTGTTGGTGAACGTCCTAAAGAAACCCCAAGCGAACTAGCCCTGTTAACTAATTCAGCCTCTGAAAAGTTTAAAATAGAAAATTTCGAATGTTTGGTACCTGAGGTAATAGGAGAATCACGCTTCTCAGCAATGTTCATTGCCCTCTCCAGAATAGGAACGTCGGCATTCGGTTGTGCCCGTAGACGAATACTCGAGCGCAGCCCCGCCGCAGAAGGTTCCGGGATCCCACCAAAAGTAACAATGTCCGCAATTGGTACCTTTGTGGGAGTCAGAAAAGTCTCCCACCCCAGCTACTTGTGACGGCGTGATCGAACTTTCCGGGCAGTAGATCAAATTTCCTTTTGGAGTCTTCTTGAAGCATGAAGACGGAGAGTTAGCGTCAGCTCCCAAGGCACCCACCGGTGCAGAAGGAGAGAGCACCCCTCGAGCAGACTGCATAAACGGCTGTGCCAAGGTGGGTACCGAGAGTACCGATGTCGGAGAAGAAGGTGCATCATCCTCCAAAATAGAAGCAGCGACATCCGTAGCGAGTGGGTCGGCAACCTGTTCCATGGCATGAAGATCTATTGCCTTGGCAGTAGCAGTCCCGGGTGAAGACGCGGTCGTCTCCACAACAAGGTCCGCAGCAGACACTGCTGGCTCTGCAGCTCCAGAGGGACCAGAAGCAGCAGCCCAGCTCCGTCCAACAGCAGTCAACAACGTGTCCCCAGTTTCTGATGCATCTTCAACGCCACCAGTAGCCTGAGCTAGTTCAGCAACAAAATCCGTCGGCTGTAACCTTGCATCCTCTTCACTGCTGACAGCTGGAGGAGTAGGGGACTGAAACAAGCGTTTTGCCTCCAGACCGCTCACGCCGTCGGCCACCCGTGCTTCCTCCTCCTCCATCATATCCGCCCAACGATTAGAAAACGAACCAAACCGTATGCTTGGACCTAGAGCAGCAGTGCGTGTGTGCGATGCAGGCAAGATCACTCCAACAGATGGGGTAGTTGCTACCGTTGTAACAACAGGTTCAGCAGCAAACGTCCGTCCTTGAACATCCTTAGTCGGTTCAGTTGCATTGGTAATAGCTGCCTTTGGCTCAACGGATTTGCCAGAGTTCATCGGTCCTTGTGACGATTCAGATTTTTTATCGTCCTTTCCACTAGCTCCATCATCTTCCTTCTCCTCTGGTGCCTGTGGCATGTCTTCCTCCACACTAGCCAGGATTTGTTCATCTTCAAGCTCGAAAGAGAGGCGATATCCTTCACCCTTGAATAAGATATCTTTATGATAAGGAATGGCTGATATATCTCTCACTCTAAATAGACCACGTACCACGTCAAACTTATTAGTGTAGGCCATATCTATTTTCTTTGTTTTCCCAAGCAAGTCTCCTAGACCCCATAGCGCCAAATAATCCTGTCTCTGGTCATCCGGTACTCCTCCAATCAAAACCCAAACATCCTCGAGCTGAAAGGATGGTTTTACCTCTGATTTCCACTCCTCAAACTCAACAGAACAGTCACTCTCTTTTGCATCAAATTTTCCAAACCTAGTAGCCCTGATCAACTCCATCTTGCTAGGGAATTGTGTCTTGTACACATTTTCACCAACAGGCTGAACGTCCCAATGGAAATCATCATCGATAACAATCCAACGAAGCACTTCCACAATTTTCTGAACTGACATAGATCCACCAGAAATCGTAATACGACCCATCCGACCACTGTCAGATTTAGGCCGAAATCCAGGTGTAGCATGAGCCTCCACAACCATAAGATCTTCATGAGCCAAACCAAAAAGAGAGAGGGAGGGCTTGGGTGCATCATGAAGTGGGCAGTCCTCATTTGCATGATCCACCGAACGACAAAAATCACAAAGAATTGCTATGCACTCACTGAAAAGTGCCCTTTAGCTCCACATCGGAAGCACTTCACCTTCTCTGCACTTTTATCTTTTTTCTCAGCCGCCTTGACAGTATCCAAGCTTTGACCCTGTTCTAGAACAGCAGCAGGAGCAGCGACGTTCGCTGCTTGTGCCGCTCTCGGCTCCACCCCTGCTTGACCAACACCAGCTGCCGGCAGAAGAACAGAAGGAGCTGCTTGCGGTGGTTGATCAGCAGTAGCAACAGCAGAAGAATTGCGACGTGGAGGTGGATGGTGCCCATCGCGCTCATTGGATCGACCACGCCTGTCAAAACCACCCTCACGGTGACCACGAAACTCCCTCCTGCGGTTCGGATAGCCGTTGTATTCATTGTTAAAACGAGTCCCTCCTCCGGCGCCTGGATGAAAGCCACCATAGCTGCCTCCCTGGAAATTGCCACCTTGCCCACCATTGCCCTGAAAGTTGTGACCCTGATTCCCGTTGAAGTTGCCACGACCTTGATCATAGAACTCGCCACGACCAGCATCACCGCCGCCGCGCCCGTAGTCATAACCTATAGCCCAATATCCTCCGCCGCCGTAGCCCTGATTGTTAAAATTGGCACCTCCTCGAGCATTGCTAGACCCAGCACCAGGGTCTCCTTCCCCATGGAAGCGGAAGTTCTGACTGCCGCCAGCCCCACCATTCTTGCCACCGCCACCATCTCGGTGCGCCATGACCAGCGATCGTCGAGGAACCCGCGGCGCAGGAGCAAAATCTCGCGACCAAAAAAGACCTAGAATCCTACGGAAGGAATTCCCTGCCTTAGATGATCGACAAACACAAGTTGGGCCCGTATGGCCGACTTGGCAATTTGCATGGAGTGGAAAGCGGCCCGTTTGGCCCATGCATGAATCACGGCATTTCAAATTTCTCCGTTGGGACAATCTACCGTCGGCGAGCTTCGACACTGGACGGTGACCCTCGCGATTCCGGTGACGAGCATCGGAACGGATCCTCGCTCGCCTCACCACTTGGATCCATTCTTTAGGATCAAAGTCTTCCAGCAGAAAAGTTGTCGGAGACAACGCCGGCGATGGCGACAGCTCGATCTGCCGCTCCACCGCTGAGGAAAGATCGGAAGAAGACGTACCTTTACCTAGCGGGGGTTCCTCGCCATCGATGCTGAGCAGCTACGCCGCCCTAGCCTGACGTTTGTGAAGCCTCTTCTCCATCCGACGGGAGATCGCCGGTAGATCCCGATGGGCGTCCACCTCCGGCGAGTCGCATAGGTACGACAGTCCGGATCCGGGGCCATCTTCTCCCCGGCAGCTTCGCCTTCAGATTCCGGCGAGAGGCACCAGAATCGCCCTAACGGCTCCGCTCCGCCTTTTTCGGACATCCTCTCGCGCTTCAAGAAAGGTGGTACCATCTAATGGAATAAAAGTAATGCAAGGAATGACTAGCACATGTATAACAAATATACATGTTATCTCAAATTACGATGTTTTGGTTTAACAAACCACAGGACTACTACATAAAATACCGACAACATCTCACTATCAGGGCTATGTTTCAGAATAGGCATCTTATAAAATCGTTTCATAAATTGTAATACAAATTCTAATGATGGAACACACCATTTATGCGGCTGATGTTCTACAGCATCATCGCAACAACTTCTCTTGTAGAATCTAGCTACTAACTATTATCCCATCGGTGGCTTTCGGATGAACAAAAGCCTAATCTAACATGATAATGTTGCTCAACTAGCATGCCAAAATGAAACTCTAATATAACAATAGATTTTAGTCCAAACATCCATAGATAAATTTCTATCCATGTTAGCCTCACAAGTCTTTCTGTAGCAACCTTGGTCATTTATCGTTACTATTAAAGTGGAGTTGGTTGTCGGTAGCGGTGGTGTCATACGACCCTTTCCACCATGCAAAGCTGAGTGATTAATTAATTTCCTATAAATCCAGATCAAGTTTACCTAAAAACCGAGAAGGAAAAGTGTGAATCGGGAGCAGTTAATTGCAAATCTTACTTAATTAGCGTTAATTGATGCAAGAAGCAGCCGGTGGTCTCTAGATCAACCGCAGAAGCAGAATATAGAGCAATATCTGTGTGTTTGAGTGAGATGCTATGGGTGAAAGGCCTCCTATCAGAATTGAAGCTACTACGGAGAGGGCCATTGAACCTTTGGTGCGATAACAAGTCAGTAATCAACATAGCTAACAATCCAGTTCAACATGACCGAACAAAGCATGTCGAAATAGATCGATTCTTCATCAAAGAGCGGCTCGATGAAGGCACCTTGAAGTTAAGTCATGTAACCTATAGAGAACAAATTGCAGATTGTTTGACCAAGGGATTAGGTAGTAAGGAATGTTCGTTAGCATGTAACAAGATGGGAATGATAGATATCTATCACCCATCTTGAGGGGGAGTGTTGGAGTATGTGTTAGTGTAGGAGTAGTAATACTACTCTGGTATTCTAGAGTATTCCAGAGTGTTGGAGAGAGAGTCAGTATAGTGGAAGAGTATTATTACCCTACGAGAGTCTAGACTATTCTAGTGTATGAGTAAAGATGTAAGCCTAAGTTGAGCTATATATATAAGAGGGTGTGATGGTCCAAGGGGCCAGCCATCCAGAAGTTTTGCTCCAAAAACTACATTTTACCTGGTGAAGTATTTGCACCATTAGCAATTCCCGTTTTGGAAATGAAAATTTGTCGTTTCGTTTTCAGGTTGATCCAAGCAGTGAAGTGTTGACTCCAGATGATCAAAAGTTGCCTAGAAATGCTGACACAGGCAGAGTTACCAATAACTTCACAGTGCAAACACAACCGCCTACTCAGCCTACAAAAGAACGAACTTTCATGGACCTCCTACTAGGAGATGAAGAATTTGATCTACCACCATATGTTCCAGAAGACGCCAGTTCCTATAGTTCACCATCAAGGATTGAGGTTCCACCGATGAGTTTGGTGGACAACAGTGCAGCAGAAAGTGCTGAGATGAAACATCCAGGTCTAGTTTGCCATAGTGAAAACATTGTGTCTGGCTCTATTGCTGGTTCATGTCCACGGTTTTCAGTTGCTCCAGTGTACACTTATGCTTCTTCAGTTTTTGATGTGGCAGGAAATCGTGAAGTGGTTGATCCAGACCAGGAAGCTGCCTACAGACTCTGGCGTCAGTCCCTAGAGGCTATGAAGAATCGGAATGCTCTTGATATTGAGATGGCATACGCTGGGAGCCTTCCACCAGATACAAATGATCCTGGACATCGAACGATTTCTAGTTTTTCTCAAATCCAACATTCCATTGGCAGACCTGGCAATATCCACAACCCTGGCCATGTACTAAACGACAAAACCTTTGAGTTGCATTCCCTTCTTGAGCAGATCAAAAATCCACTGAACCATTCAATATAGCTCACTCATATCGAGGGTCATGTACCTTCTCTTAGGTGCACATAACTCATTCAACTGTCAAGTATTACTTAGATTTATTCTCACAAGTGCTAAGCAGTAGTTTCAGTCAGTATGCCCATCCTGCTGTACTCTCTAACCTGCGAAGCAATTGTCACCTTGTATGGCTGAGCCATACATTACCTTTTGTTGTATTCTGCGTGCAGTGTTGATCCAGTTGGGAGCCGCTTTATTCAGAAGATGCTCGACACAGCAGCTACTGGAGAAACAACTATGCTATATAAAGAAATTGTGCCTCGCGTTTGCACACTGGCAAAGGACCCCTTTGCCAATTATGCCATCCAGAAGGTTTTCTCTTCCAACTCTTATGGTCTTTCATAACTTAAATCTTTGAGGATGTTTTGGATTAACTAAGCATATACTCTCGTGCTTACCTTCTATTTATCTTTCATCAGCTTCTTGAGCATGGACCACCAATTAGCATTAGGAAACTCACTGGCAATCTAATCGAGCAGGTGGTAGACCTAAGCCTTTACGCATATGGTTGTCGAGTGATCCAGAAGGTAAACTGAATACTGTTCGTTTTCCTAACATCTAATGTAGGAAAGCATTGAGATGTGTCTATAGATTGCAAAGCTGCGCTTCTGTATTTTCAAAGGCCTGTGATGTAACTCTCATATATGTTAGAACACTTAATTCGTTCGCTTTCTATTGTTAAGGTGTTCTTTATCTTTAGATAGCTTCTGCTTTAAATATCATGTAAGTATCCAATGCATAAATTAATTCAAGCTGCTTGTTTTCCTAATTAAGTCGGTTGTTCGGTACCACGGTGTGCCATATTTTTTCGCAGCGAATTTGATCAGTGATCAGTAACTTCCTTACTGATCTGGTCTCTTTTGCCAGGCTTTTAAAATAAGCGAGATTGATCAGCAGATAGAGATGGCCAAGGAGCTTGGTAGCAACCTGTTGAAATGTGCACGTGACCAACATGCAAACCACGTCGTTAAGAAATGTATAGAGTGTGTGCCTGCACAGTATAACCGATTCATCTATACAAGCTTATGTGGGAAGGTCAAGATGTTGTCTTCACATCCTTCCGGATGCCGTGTCGTTCAGGTACCACTTTGGGCATTGCATTTCTGACTGCTTCACGCTATTTTGTACTCCCTCCGTTCGGATTTAATTGACTTTCATTTGTCCACACATGGATGTATCTATACGTGTAATATGTCTAGATACATCCATGTGTGGACAAATGGAAGTCAATTAATTTGGAACGAAGGGAGTATGTGTTACATTACTCATCCTTCTCTCCTTGTGATCTTCCCAGAAAGTGCTGGAGTTCTGCAAGGATCCACAAATTATGCATGCTTTAGTCAAGGAAATCGTCGAATGCGCCAACGAGCTTTCGGTAGACCCGTTTGGAAACTACGTTGTGCAGGTACAGAGTGATTTGTAACTGATGAAATAAATCTCTCAGCGGAACAAAACTTCACCTGCATTTTTATGGACGTGTTGCAGTATCTTGTGGAGCATGGAGGGACCCATAACCGGGGAACCATCGTGCGTAAATTTTCTGGGCGGATTGTGCACATGAGCTGCCAGAAGCACTCTTCCAATGTCGTCGAGAAGTGCCTGATCCACGGCAGCCACCACGATCAACAGCTAATCATAAACGAGACCCTCTATGCCAGGGGTGCTCGAAACGCCAATCATCTCCTGGTCTGCCTCATATCAAGATCTTGCCAGTGTTGCTCCACATGCCTAGCAAACTGTAGAGTGCTAATCTTGTGTGGCTGCCTGGTCGTGCAGGGTATGATGATCCACCGGTTCGCCAACTATGTGGTGCAGACCATGATCGGCGTGGCGGATGAGTGGCAGTTCGACGTGATCATAGATGTGGTGAGGCGCAACATAGACAAGCTGGTGAAATACACCCACGGGAGGCACGTGATTGCGCAGGCCGAGAAGCTCATCAATGCCAGGGTGGGGCTCCTTGGCTCCATAGCGAAACCTGGTGTGAGGTTACAGAAGTAATAATCTGCCTGTCGTAGACGTAGAGTGAGATTTGCCTACCATACAATCCCCTTACCCATATTAAGTGTGGCGATACAGGAAGAAAAACGCCAATTGCTAGATTGGAGTTGTGGTGCTGTGTGTACCTCTGGTTTCTGTCATGGATACAGAGGGTTGGACTTACTGTGTTACAATGCAGGAGCTGGATGAGATAATCAGGAAAACTTCTACTCCGTATGAACTTATATTGGTCAGCTACATATAAAAGCTTCAAGAGAGACCTTGCTGGATTTGAAATAGTGCACTACCTAAAATACTCGTCATGCTATACTAAATCTGCGGCAATTAATATGGATCAGAGAGAATACATAAAATCTGGTGTAGCATTGCGCATCTTGTCTATTTGACACGAGAATAAATGGCTCAAAATCAACTGATGTACTGTAAAATAACCCTAATTTAGAGGCAATAATACAATTTCTAGTAAATTCGCAAGAATGAGATAGTAGTAGTACAATAAATTCCTCAGAAGTTAGAACCGGGGCAAGTATGGTGGCCCGGAGCCAGCGCTCCAAACGGACAAGTACACCACCCACCCCGACAAGAAGCACCACCGCACGACCTGCCCCGCCGGCGAAAACCGTCCACCGTGTGGAGCATCAACCCGTCGAAAACCTCGGCGTCCACGTCGGCGTACTTATCGACCTGCTCTATTTTGGTTCCAAATCTACTCTTCAAGAAGCGGTCCGTTATCTGCGCCCGTCGTACCGGCCAGTCCGCGCCATGCCGGCCGAGGTCATAGCTCACGTGTACCGGCGGCGGCCCGCGCGGGGCCACCGGGCTGTCCCACTCGGCGACCACGAAGAGGACCTGCTCTGGTAGTGCCGCCACCGTCTCGGGTTCGCGACCGTACCCGGCGGCCATCCAACGCGGCGCCCGCTCGTCCCGGTGCGGCTGGCTACAGAAGTGCGCGCGGTCGTGGTCATTAACGTCCTGCTCCATTCCCTGCGCCTGCAGCCTGTGGAAGCTCCCCAAGGCCGCGGCAGAGGCGAATCGGAAGTGCAGCGGCAGGGCGTCGATGCACGCGAGCGCCATGGCCATGACGTCGGCGCTCTCCGACACGGCGAGCTCCACGAACAGCTCGAGCTTCTCGCCCGTGGCCACGTCCACGTAGAGGAAGATGACCTGCGCCCGAGGCTTGTGCGGCGGAGACGTGAGGTCGGGGAACGCGAACGCGTGCGCCGTGGCAGCGCTCGACGACGACCTGGCGGAGCAGCTGGACGCTCTCCTGGCGAGGAGCGACGCCGCCAGCGGTTGGAACGGCACGAAACGCTTGGCGCGGCCGCCGCACTCGACGAGCCTCATGAAATCGCCCACGCCGTCGGCCAGCCTCTCGAACCGCCGCACCGTGTCCATGCTCAGCTGCTCGCCGCCGTCAGAGGCGAACAGCTTCTTGCTCGCCAGAGCGACGCGCGTCGGCAGCCACCGGTGGCACGCGTCCTCCTCGGCGAGGACGCGGTGTTTGTGGGCCCAGAGGACGCGCTCGCCCTCCGCGGCGGCGCACCTGAGCTTGTCGCGCCACCGGACGAGCGGCCGGTTGGTGATGTGCCAGTCGTCGGCCTCCTGTATGGCTGCCTGAATCCTGAGCAGGGCCACCTCCATCCTCTCCTCATTCTCTCTGCGGCAAGCGTTCTCGTCGCGCCGGCCGATCAGGTATGAGCATATCCTGCTGACTGCCTCGCCGACCACTGCTGAGCCGACGATCTCCCTAGCTGACAGTTCCGGCATACTTGCTCTGACTGTTCGGTATTCTACAAAAATACTTGTACCGTCAGAGAATTCTAGCGAGTTGCTAATATGTAATGATCATGTCCTGTGAAACCATCAAAGTATGGACCCGCAGCTCATGATTGGCTAATGCGGGATCTGCCCGGAGCATCTCCCACTTTTTTTTTTTTTGATAAAGGGAATTTTATTACTTAAAAGTTTTAAGCATAACACCCGGTTTCTGCATAGGTAGGATGCACACAGCCAACCGTACCCAATGTTTCAAGAGTAAAATAAAAAAGCGAATTACATATCATCATGAGAAATTATAGAAACGCCTAAGGAGATGGAGGGTCAATCCGTAGATTATGCTGTCACCCATGTTGGATAAAAAATCCCTCGCCGTATCCTCCAACCGCGTAGACACCTCCGTGAACAGGGCGCGGTGCTCCGCACGCTGCAACGGCGCCCATGAACGGATCAATGCTGTGCACCGGTAGATGACCTGCATAAGAGACGAACATTTATTATTAAAAACCTTATCATTTCTACACAGCCATAGCGACCAAATAACGGCAATCGCTCCCACCCTACATAGAAGGTTAAACCTAGAATCCACACCATTAAGCCAACTGCCAAAGATATTGGCAACGCTTCGAGGTGGGTGCAAGGTTGATGCTAACTGGATGGATGACCATATAGATTAGCGAAATTACAATGGAAGAACAGGTGTTGTATACTCTCATCATGCTGACAAAAGACACACGTTTTGCTTCCTTGCCAATTCACCTTGCAAGGTTATTTTAGTAAGAATTACGCCTCGACGAAGATACCACGCAAACACCTTAATTTTCAGTGGGATCTTCATCTTCCAAATTTTCTTGTTATTATCAACTGGAACAACAGGATGGATTAAAGCTTTGTACATGGAATCCACCGAGAATAAACCGTTCTCATTGAGATTCCATCGAAATTTATCAGTCCCTTGTGTCAATTGCACGGAGGCAAGACGCTGTAACAAGGCATTCCACGATGCTTGTCTAGGACCAAACAGACTTCTTCTGAACGACACATCTGGTGGGGACGTTGCCATCACCTTAGCGAGGGTATCGCTTTTATGTCGAACAATGTTGTACAAGGCCGGAAATTGTGCACGGAGAGTGGCATTACCTAGCCATTTATCCTCCCAGAATTTAATTTCAGATCCATCCTTAATAGAGAAAGACCCGTATGGAAAGAAGAATTTTTTCGTGGCCATGAGTCCGGACCAGAAGTGAGAATCACCCGGTTTCCAGTAAACCTGGGATAACGCCTGTGAACCCACATACTTTCTTCTTAGAGGGTTTGCCAAACCCCTTCTTCAGACAGAAGCTTGAAAAGCCACTTGCCAAGGAGGGCTTTGTTCTTGACCTCAAGGTCATGAATACCCAAACCACCTTGGTCTTTAGGTCGGCAAACCACACTCCACTTAGCCAATCGGTACTTTTTCTTCTCACTATCCCCTTGCCAGAAGAATCTTGATCGGAAATAATCCAGTCTTTTCAAGACACCTTTTGGCAATTGGAAGAATGATATCATATACAGTACCATATTACTCAGTACAGAATTAATGAGTACCAGTCTGCCTCCCAAGGATAGTAATTTCCCCTTCCAGCTATGTAATCTAGCCTGTAGACGCTCTTCTACCAGTTTCCATTCATCATTTGTGAGTCTCCGATAATGAATCGGAATTCCCAAATACTTAATAGGAAATTGGCCCTGCCCACAGCCAAAAAGCTCGGCATACTGAGAGACATCATTTTGAGCCTCGCCAAAACAAAACAACTCGCTCTTATGGAAGTTAATCTTTAACCCCGACAAATGCTCGAACGCTGAGAGGATTAACTTCAGGTTCCTAGCCTTTTCGATGTCATGATCCATAAAAAGAATTGTATCATCAGCATATTGAAGAATGGACAAACCACCATCCACGAGATGAGGAATGACACCATCAATTTGGCCATCAGACTTTGCGCGTTCAATCAAAATAGCGAGCATATCAGCCACTATATTAAATAGCATTGGTGATAATGGGTCCCCTTGTCGCAGCCCCTTTTTGGTCTGAAGTATTTGCCTGTGTCATCGTTGACTTTAATGGCAACACTCCCTCCCGAAATGAAGCTATGAATTAGAGCCCGCCATTCAGTAGAGAAGCCTTTCATCCTAAGAGTTTGCTGTAAGAAAGGCCACTTAACCTTGTCATACGCTTTCTCAAAGTCAAGCTTTAAAATAACCCCATTCAACTTTTTCCTATGCAGCTCGTGGACTGTTTCATGAAGGGTAACAACTCCATCCAGGATGTTACGACCTTGCATAAAAGCGGTCTGAGAGGGACGAACCACATGGTCAGCCACAGTGTTCAGCCTTATCGTAGCTACTTTGGTAAAGATTTTAAAACTAACATTAAGAAGGCAAATTGGTCTATATTGTTGGATCCTCTCTGCCTCATTAATCTTAGGTAATAAAATGATTTCACCAAAGTTCAGGCGGAACAGCTCCAATTGTCCACTATGAAGGCAGCAGAACAAATTGAGGAGATCTGGCTTGATAACATCCCAAAAAATCTGATAAAATTCAGCCGGGAAGCCATCGGGACCAGGGGCTTTGTTGTGTTCCATTTGGAAAACCGCCTTTCTCACTTCTTCCTCAGAATAAGGTGCAGTGAGAAGACTATTTTCCTCATGAGAAACCTGGGGATATCGTCAATCTGGGACTCATCCAAGGAAAAGTTGCCTTCCTCCGGAGCTCCAAACAAACCTTTATAATAATTAGTAATATATGACTTTAGCTGCTCATGACCTTCAATCGTTCTCATCCTGTACAAGGGAGTAAATATGTTTCTTCCTGTGTCTGCCATTGGCAACACTATGGAAATATCTCGTATTCGAGTCCCCTTCCAGAATGAATTGAGCTTTCGAACGTTGATACCATTTAAGCTCCTCTTCGCGCAGTAACCCACAATCTTAGCATTTGATTGGCTTTTTAGCTCAATCTCTGCACTGATAGTGGGCGAACTTCTGCTAAGGCCTCGAGGTCATCGATAATTGATGAAAGTCGTTGTTTTTCTTTTTTAAGTAAACCCGTCGTGTGTCTAGCCCAACCAACAAGGTAGTTACGTAAAGCACGTATTTTGTTATTCCACCTCTGGATTGGAGTAGATCCAGCAACGGGTCTTTCCCAGATCTTTCTGACCATGTCCTGGAAGCCCTCAAGGTTTAATCATCCAAGTTCAAACTTGAACCGATGGGTACACGATGGCCGAGGCATTCCAGTAGTCAATAAGATGGGAGCATGGTCTGACAGAGCCTCAATACGCTCTAGAGCCGTACTGATACGAGAGGAAATTTTGATTCCCAATCAGTATCCATAAGTACACGGTCTAGCTTCTCGTATGTCGGTTCCGGTAGACTATTTGCCCAAGTAAATTGTCTGCCAATCATGGACACCTCTCTCAAATCCAAGTTGTCAATGACGTTGAACAAAAGGGGCCAGTGATTGTCAAACCGGCTTTACTTTTCTCGAAAGGAAACCGCAGTAAGTTAAAATCCCCTCCAATAATCATAGGGTGAGGATTATCTTTTACCAGGTTAACCACCTCCGTAAGAAAAGCGGCCTTAGGGTCCTCCTGGGCAGGTCGTACACGGTGACAAGACTCCATATGAAATTATCAGCTTTGTTTCGGATGTGGAGTTTAATGTGGAACTCCCCTTCCGAGACCGCCAACACATCCATAGTATCAGTCCTTACTCCGAGTAAAATGCCCCCAGAACGTCCCCGAGGCGGGCGAGAGTACCAAGCAAAGTCCATACCTCCCGAAAGTCGATTTAATGTACTTTGCGAGAACTCACGCCTACCCGTCTCAGAAATACCCAAAAAATCCAAATTATAATCCCGAACGCAATCGCAAAGTGCAAGTATTTAGCCAAGTCACCAAGACCTCTGCTATTTGCAAACATGTCATTCATTTGGAAACAGTGGGGGATTTGGATAGTTTGGATCTTTCCGAGATTTCTATTAGAAGAAGATTTGGATTTTCGACATGAAGCATTTAGCTCATATAAGGGACTGTCGACATCCAAACCTACCTCCGACACTTCACCTACTAAATGAGAGAGAAGCTGACCATCTGATGTGGCATTCGCTTCCTCTTCATCGAGATAGGTGGCGTTCAACCCGGTCGAAACTTTAGGAATAACCGTTAGACGGTCAAATTCCATATGTCTCAACACACGAGTCGAAACTGAAATTTGAGAACTATCATTACCAAGCTTAACACCTACTTTACCAAGTTTTGATGAAATAGAAGAAGGCGAAAAAGTAAGAAAAGACTTAGAGGCGGTGTCCATACCATGCGAGTCCAAGTTCTACTTCGCCTTGCGGCGCATAGCCTTCACCATGGAGTCCTCGTCAGTAGCGTTGGCTCCATCCATCGCTGATCCAAACCTCCCACTACGACGTGGAGTTGCGTTAGGGGGAGGTGTGCATGGCGAGATGAGGTTGCAAATCGTTGCAACAAACATCCCCACGACCCCGATATAAAATCATCCAAATTCATGGAACATTGTAATATATGCTCATGCAGCAAAAAAAACTGGGTATGCAAATGCAACAACGGGTTGCATCCAAACGTTTAAAAGGTGTGGTGGAACAAATGCAACATGACAACGAAAATGCATCTAACATATGTGACCAATGCATATAACAAAAAATCAACATATTTGCAACATGAAAAAAATCAACTTGAAGTGCAAAAAGAAATTTTGCAACATGTTGCTCACAGGTGTACAACAAACACTTTACATAATTGCAGCTTGGTGAAACACTCTTTGCAAAATAAAACATTTCACTTAATTGCAAATTGCCACCAACAAGAATGAAGGTGTCACCCTTTGCCGACTGAGGCACGCATGCTCAAATCCGGTTCGCCGGAGCCCCTTCTGAGCTATATTGTATGATTCTAGACTCACTCCCCGCCGTCCCAATATGTATTCAACCTCGGTGGCATGCACCAAGCTCCACCGTGAGGTGTCCATGGTGCTTGGGGGAAGCATGCGTATGGGAATGAAACACTACGCGAAATGGAAGATCTCCAGGGAAGAAGGAGCTCCAAAGGGAGTGGAATTTGGTTGTCGGTAGCAAGTCTCCATGGGATAGGAGAGAAGGAGGAGCTCCATGGTAGAAAAGAGTAGAGAACCACAGAGAAGAGAAAATAGGATTTCCACAAGCGACGAATGTTTTTCTCACGAGGCAACTGGTTTTTTTTGGCCCGGTCAGCTGCCTTTTCTGAATTATTCAACTTAAATATCCAATCTTTTGTGTCCAATACACTCCCATAAGCGAAACAAACAGACATGGCAGGATTAAGATGTTGCAAGAGGTTTAGAGAAAAAATCAAAGAAACATTAGAGCACGAGTCAAGGGTGCACACAATCTCAAATGCCAAAAACAAAGTCGTACTTATTCTTGAAGATCCGTGTATTCCGCACCTTCCAAGTCTTTCATAGAGTCCAAAAAAACAGTGAGACAACTTTTTGGCATTTCTCTTTCCAAGTTGATAATGTGCACAAGGCCCCAAAGCCTTACATCTATATCCAAGGGTCAATATGTCGGATCAAAGAATATCGTCGCTAGGTGGTCTACGGATGTTGATGTAATTTTAGTTACTTCTTGCATTCTTTGTACTGAAAGTTGATAAATAGATTGGAAGTTTTCTCGCAAAAAAAAATCAGTCTGAGTCTAGTTTGGAGCCTTCCAGCTTCAATCAGACCTCGTGTGCAAATGTACAATTGGATGAGAAGGTGGCACACGTCTTCTACAGTATTATGGCAAAAGGGAACCATATGTCTTTTTTGGGACATTTTGCAATTGATCATGTCTGATCTCTATTGGGAGTCCGTTCATGCACGATGTAGCCAGTCAAAGAAACGGTTGTTACTGAGCCCCAAAAAAAGTAGAAGTGATGTTTCTGAATTGTTGATAAGTGATCACTACAAGTAGTGCACCTATGCATATTTGTCGAATAGTTTCACTTATGTGAGCTTCAAGTGATTTGAGGGTGAGTGTGGGGATGTATAATATGCACAGGGTCAGATCTCACTTCTTTTTGGAGGGAAGGGGAATAAAACATAGATGAGGAAAATCTAATTAGCACACATATGCAAATTAGTCTTCCCGTATTGCGCCTATTTGGATAACATATTTTTTCTATAGAGATAGTACATTTAGGCATGCAACAATCTACCACCTATTGGACCTCCATAGGCCGTCGAGACTAGCCATGACATAGGCGTTTTACATTATCTTGTGGGTTGTAATGCGTCTATTGTTGCACAACCTTTTACTTTATCTGTTGGATTGCGGCTGTGTGCATTTTTCGATGCAGAGCCCGGGTGTAATACTTAAACCATTTGAGTAATAAAGCCCTTTATCTAAAAAAAACAATCTACCACCTCATGTTAACATCATCACATTAGTTACTAAGTCCAAAAGTTAAAAATAATTTACCGCTTAAGCAGTAATTCGAATACTGATCTTCGTCGAGGGATTAAAAACTAGATCTCATGTCACTATGTATCGACGGAACAAAATTTGTCACACCATTTGCGACATTAAGTTACTATGGTTGCCAGATTAGCAGCAAAGGTTACCATGATAATTTTTCCATGGTTTCAGACATCGCAATGAACTACACAGTTAGAGAATGAGTTTTAAAGTGTTTCCAACAACTTAGAGATGAAATCATTCCACAAAAAATAGTATCATACAACCTTGCATCAATGTAGGATGGCATACAAGAAACTGGCAACCAAATTAAAACTAAATAGTGCATAGTTTGGCAATCATGTGACAACTATCTGGCAACTACCAACAAAAAATATGTGAAACATTTCAATACATAATCTAGTTTTGAATATGTCGTCGCGATTAAACCTCGGTAAACCTGGAACATCGATTGGGTTAGCGGTTGAATACATGAAACTATTTAAAGGTCAAGAATTGAGAGAATTTGATTTGATGTCATCATTTGTACGCATGAGGAAGATGGCCTGGAATGGCAGTAGGGGAACACTAATATACTGCGGACACCATAGTCCGGCACAACATATATACCATATGGTTAAGCGGGCGGAATGTCCTAACCTAAAGAGCTAGGGGGATTGGAGTTCTTAACAAACAATATTGAATAGCCTTCAAATTTAACACCAAGTACATAGTCAAGAACGACAAAGGCACGATGCTTGGATGGACTAGGGGAAGAGCCGAAGAGGCCAGGGTCCCTTAGAGACAGGATCCTCTGTGGTGGCCGGGAAAGTTCTAGTCACTCCTAATCTACTCTTGTTTTTAATTGGGCTAATTAAGCTTATGTGTGGATGCGTGGATTGCTCACTAATTAAAGGATAGCTCACCAGGACCATCTATGATAAGTAATGAGGATTCTAAGGTGGTCCTATACTTATTCGCATGGGCGGACGAGGGGAAGGCCGGTGGGGCCGTGGCCCACCCCAATCTCATGGCCCATCTCGTGTCGCTAGAGAGAGGCAAAGAGGGTTCACGGTCGTGGAGTCGAAGGACCCAGCGCTGCGCATCTCCCTGGCCCGAGTCGAGTGACCCAGCGACGACGGACGGCCTAGGTCCGACGGGTGGCGGCTGCCCCTCCCACCTCCGCGCCCGGCCGGCCTCACCCAACCGCCTAGGCCCAGATCCCCTCGTCGCCCGTCCCCTACGTCCGCTCGGCCACCGCTGCATCCTGCCCTCATCTCCTCAGCTCCCGCCTCCTGGCTCCTGACACGCCTCCGCTTCCCATGAATGGCGCTCCGTCGCTCGCCGCCTCACCAGTGAGGCGCAGTCACGCGCAGAGTAGGAGCAGAAGAACAATAGCGGAGCAGCCAGCATCAGTGAGCAGTTTAGCAGGAGCAGCCGAGTCGCTCGAGGAGTATGCAAATTTCCCCATTATTTCCAAACTCAAAATGTCTGTGATTGTAGAATTTCTTATATGTTTCTATTGTAATCGTAGGATACTATAATTGATTATGAAGAGGGATAGAAATGAAGCAAAGAAGATCGCGCCTTAGATGCTTGAGGTTTCTTTTGAATCAAAGATTGACATTCCGTGGACATGATGAGAGCGAAGAATCAAGCAACAGGGGAACTTTATTGAATTTCTAAAATGGCCTGCTAAAAGTAATGAAGAAGTTAGTAAGATTGTTTTGAACAATGCTCTTGAAAATTGCATCTTGAACAATCCCTGGGATACAATTTTTTTAAGTTAATAATCCTCCTATGATTTTTTTTGGAGTGTGCCCACCCTTCTTTTTTTTTTTCCTGCGTCCGCCACTGCTTATTCGTTCTAATTTCTTATCTATTTGTTCAAGTACAACCAAATTAGCAGTTTGAGTCGGAGTTTGAGGCTGCGTTTGGTTCAGCTTCTCGGACCTGCTTCTACTTTGGAAAATCTATAAGCTAACCAAACAGGTTTTTTCCACCACAGATTCCGGGGAAGCAGCTGATTCCTCTAGTGTAATTTCCAAAGCAGGTCTACCCCTACTTCCATCGCGTTGAAAACGAACTTCTTGGCAAAATTACCCACGCTGCCACGGATAAGTCATACCGCTTCGTTATATTATTTCCATCTGAGTGCGAGAGGTGCCCTCGTATCCAGAACCGATTGACCGGAAAAGCAGCGCCGCCCACCTAGGTTTCCTGCCGCGCTGCTCCTCGGGGCGGCCGGCCCGCCGACGGTTCTCCGTTGGTCCGGCTGCGCTCCGCTGCTCCGACCTTGTTCCCACGGCACGCCTCGATTCCCCCACGTCCCAGTCCCCATCCGTCGTCTCTTTCGCCAACCTGCTAGGTAAGAAGTATGGCCGCCGTCGCACTCTGTCGTCTCTCGCGTTCCACCGATCATCCTCTTTGGTGGAGCTAATTGACTATTCAATCTCAGATCTAGGTAGATATTGTATCTAATTCCCGCGTGGACCAGAGCCTGTGATTGACCGACATGTTAGTTTGCTAGTGATCGCATCGTTTTTCTCTTTACCAGGCAGCGCTCGGAGACGAACGGGGACACAGGTGCAGCTGCGCTCCGCAACCAGGAAGTTGTCTCTAGTAGCTAGCTCGGGGCCTCTCGCTAGATGGATTGAAGCAAGGCAGAGCAGAGTGCGTGTGCTGTCACGATGGAAGAGAGAGGAGTGAACACGCCGGAAATAAGGCCAATCCGCCGGAAATGCATGGAAAGGTAGTAGCAGATTGCCTACGTGCATGCAAAGCTAGCACGAGATCGATCCAATCAAGCTGCGAAGTCCAGGCAGCTCCGGCGAGGTCCCGGAAAGTTCCGGGATGGTTCTGATGATTTCCGGCGAGATTTTGATCATCTCCGGCGAGGTCCGGCCACCTTCGGCGAGGGTCTGGCAATATCAAAGTGGCCAGAGGAGTTCCAGCAAGGTCCGGCATGTCTTCCCCTATCTCCGGCGAGGTTTTTGGCGAATTCCTACCAACTCCGGCGAGGGTTCGGCGATATCAAGGTGGTCGGAGGCGGTCCGGCGCAACTCCGGCAATGTCCAGCGTGTCTTCCCCTATCTCCGGTGAGATTTCAGCGAGGTCTGACCAACTCCGGCGAGGGTCCGGCGATATCAAGGTGGCCAGAGGTGGTCCGGCGTGGTGGACCGGCGAGGCGCTAGAAATTCCGGCCGATGGCTCTCCCACGGTCTTAGGTGTATTATAGATAATTCGCGTCAAATTCACAGTTTCACAGTTGATTCAGCCAAACGACTTTCAGCTTTACCACAGTTTTCATCTCACAGCTGATTTTTCACAGTTCAGAGTTCACAGCAGCTTTTTTGGAATCCACAGCTGAACCAAACACACCCTGAGTCCCATCCCAATAGGGCTCACCGTCCCACTATAAACAAGGGGTGCAACAAGATTAGAGAGCTCAAAAATTATGTAAAACATTGTGTTTCATGGTTGTGAATCACCCCTCCGACGCGGCATATTGTGATGTCGTCCCCGAGCATCATCAGTTGTATATTATATCATGTTATTGTGTGAATATTATTGTGTTATCAAGGATTGTTGTGCTATTGGCATGAGGCTTGTTTTTCATTATCAAATGGCTCGTGGATTACATCTATTAGGCAAGAGCTTCGTCTACACCAACGGATTGCTTACCAAATTAATGCTTCCCCATATTCAATTTACGTGTATCGCTCACGTGATTGGGAGATTCTACCGGTTTCTTTGGATTAGCAGGTGCCTCATGAAAGATCGGGCTAAAACCCAAAACACCATGAGGTCATTCCAGCATTATCTCGTGTCAGAGCATCATATTGCTCACGGGGCAATTGTTGTTGTCACGATTATTTTGATCCATTATGCGGCAAGTTGTTTAGTGCACAGATTGGATCAGCACATCGTCGTGGAATTTTGCTTCAAGGTCGAGGCGGTTTTTGTGAATCGTTTAAAGTCCGTAATTCGAGACGATTGGATTGGATACGCGGATATTACTAACTATATTAAGGCAATGCACTTTCGTAGCCTGAGAGGCCTCCTTCCACTGTAGCTTCTACAGTGTTAGCTACAGTAGTACTGTGGTACACTATAGCTGTCTACAGTAATTCAATCCGAGCCGTTCTCCGGCGATCCAATGGTCCGCAGGACATGCCCGTGACGCTTTTCCAAAAAAAACCTCACTGATCGATAAATCAACCCGCAGTCCACAACTTCACGCTAAAAGGGACGTAACTGCAATTTGGGCAAAATTGAAGGACCTTCCTGGAAAACCATCACCAAATCCCCCCTCCCCTCCCCTCCCCTTCGCGCGCGCGCCGGAAATCGTTGGCGCCGCCGACGCGCCTCGCCGCCGCTTCGGTCCTCCCCGCTCGCATCGACGCCCACGGCGGTCTGTGTCGTCGCCTCCCCTCCCTCCCTGCTGGCGAACGCGTGTTGGGACGCCCCAGAGTCGCCGGAATCGACGCCGCCGTGGTCGCTCGGGCCGCCGCGTCCGAACGCCGCAGCCGTCGCTCCGATGACCCGGATGCAGCGGCGCCGCTGCCTACGGCCGCCCCGCGGCCACGCACACTCGTTGCGCGCACGCTCGCGTCCCAGCACGCGCAGACGCGTCGCCGGCGAGGTCCACGCCGCCGCGTAGGCGGCGCCAGAGCCCGGCCGCAGGTGACACCACGCTGACGTCCCAGCGAGCCTGGACTACCTGCTGGGCAGGGCTGGCTGCTGCGCAACTCGGCCGGCCCTTTTTTCTCCCTTCTGTTCTTTTTTCCTGTTTTTCTTTTTTTTTAACTTTTGTAAGTTTTGAAATACAACTTCTATAATTTACAAATATGCACGATTTCAAATGTGGACATTTTCAAATTTGAATTTTACCACATAAACGCGCCACACAAATTTGAATATTTCAAAAATTTAGATGCCTTTCAAATCTAACTATTTCACCAACTTTTATAAATCAAACAATTCACAGACATAAACCTTTTTTGTACTTCGATACATTCAAATCTAAACACATTTTGAACATAAACATTTCCAAATTTAAATTTTCTGCACCAAGATAATTACAAATGTGACAAAAAAATATCAACATTAACATACCAGTAAACTCTAACTATTCGTGTCATACGATCAAAATTCAAATTTAAAAGTTTCAAGATTTAGAGTGCCTCTTAATTCTAAACATTCAATAAATGTAAACCAAATTCAAATATGAATACCTTCTCAATTTAAACAATTTTAGAACTCGAACAAATTTTAGGTGTAAATTTTTCCCGAATATCGGTACACTCAAATCTAAACAAATTTTAATGTGGATATTCCCAAATTTCAATTCCTCACACCACGATATTCATAGATATGCCAAAAATATCAACATTACCACAATATCTGAGCATTTAATAAACGTGAAAATGATTCAAATATGAATAGCTCCCCAATTTGGTTATTCTAAAATTTTGAACAACTTCCTTTTCCGATGTCAGTTTCCTGTAATAGATTCATAAAAAAAAATCCATAATGACTGCAATGCTAAATGTGAGCATCCCGCAATTTAGCTAATGCCATTATTAAAAAATAAACTTTTACTTTCTTGCTATAAGCCACAATGCCTGCAAATATAAATGCATTCTACAAAGAACGCCACCATTTCTACTCACAAAATATATTAAGTAGCCAAAAAAAATATTCACAGATATATTCACCAAAGGCCAAAGGCGCGGCGTGCCGACCCGCCAGATTCAACTAAACTGCAATGGTGCAACTCCTGTATTAAAAAATAACAAAAAAATGTATTTCCCCAGATAATTCTTTCTCTCCAAAATATTCAAAAAAATTCTAAGTTTCAAAGTAGATTTAAAAAATACACAAGAATTGAAAACTTTTAATTTATTAATTACAATAATTCAAGTCATACATACGAAATGCAAAAAAAAATTCTTCCTCCCCAAAAAAATAATATTCAAAAATTTCAAATACTTCCAAATAGATTCCAAACAAGATTTGTGGGATTTTTTAACGACAAATCCCCAACAAATATTCCACAACACAAAAAATATTATTTCCCCAAGAATATTCGACAGAATCCACAAAATCTCGAATATATTTCATGCATTTTTCCCAACCTTCCAACAATTATTGACAATATGTAACACTAAAAAAAAATACATCATATTTACTCACAAGGGCGCGGCGTGTCGCCGCGCCGATTTCACCTAGTTGTTCTTTATGAGTCAGTTTTTTTATGGTTCTCGGCATGCCATGGGTTGTGTGGTTTCATCGGCGCCACACAAGTCGTTGTGTGCGCCACGTTGATCCGTTCGGCACAATAAAATTCTCTTTGTGGGGCCTCAAGAAATAAACCACATGATCTAAAAAAAATGGAATCGGAGGAGATAATTGTTACTTCCTTCGTAACTCATTAATTTTGGTGAGTGTTTCATGGAATTGATTCCCACACAACACGGATTCCAAGAACAGTGTGCAAAGATTTGTTGGCCACATGTTAAGTTGGTCTTTGGCATGAAATCAGATTGGTTAGCTCGCATTCCTCGAGAGTCCACCGATAGAAATTTCCTCGCCCGGCTCGAACCCGGATCTTCTCTGCCGGTGTCACCAGCCGGAGTCGAGATTATGGAGGAATCCACATCGTCCTTTTATACATTAGATGCAGTGTGTGTGTTTCTCCATGCCGTTGACAGGCATGTGCAAGGTGATCGCCCGCATAGTGCCCATAAATGTTGTGGCCCCCGAATCCTACTTAAGTGTAATAACGAGAATTCCACTTTTTACCCCTAATTATACATTTATGGTACTAATTACCCAATCTAGTTAAAATTCGTATAGATTACCCATTTTAGAAACTTTGGAATCTCTTTTCTGATGAATATACGTTGCGTAAGCTGTGAGGTGATGATTGAGATTAGAAAATGTGAGAACAACGGTGAGAAATGGAACAGATTGACAAGAGTAAGATTGTTTACTATCGCCGATGGTGTCCTCCATCTTTACATAATTTTGTGCGCCACATCAGTCTAATATGTCGGTCTTACTTTACAAAACATTCAAAATGTCAAAATGGGGTAAACATTGTGTTCAAAATTTTAAATATAGGGTATTTCGATAGAATTATCACTACTAAATGGTGTAATATGTGTCACATACACACAACTATGGGATAAAAAGTGGAATTCACTCGTAATACTCAAAACACAGATTTAGCTCAGGATTGCCCTTTTTTATTTACAGGGTTTCTCTGAATTTGAAGTTACCACTTAGCAGGTTTCCATGCCAAGGCTCAATACATTCAAGTCTTAGCGTCTACTGATTTTGCCATTTCCTTTTTTCCTCATTTTCGAGACAAACATTGCTTATGTAATTTCATCCATCTCTTAGTTTTTTTCTTAATCATTGAATCCACCACTCGACATAGTCTAGCAGTTCGGCTCTATTTGATTTGAGATTATATGTATTTGATATTATAATGTTAATATTTCCTATAATACTGATCAAACTTTACGAGATTTAACTTTCTGTTAAGCTAATATGTTTTATATTTAGCATAGAGGAAGTGGAGCCGGATCCTCTGACTTAGCCCACCCTAACTTTGCCTAACTTTGGGTCATTGACAGGTGGGACCCACACCTTGTGGACCCCACATGTCAGTGACCCAAACTAAGGGAAAGTCAGGTGGGCTAAGTCAGAGGATCTCGTTCCAGAGGAAGTATGTGGACGTACCCATGGTGGGCGGGCGGACATGTGTGTACGTGTGTGTGTCGCCGTGTCCTCCAAGTGTGTACCAACACTATCTAGGAGACCACAGATGTGTGGAGATTTTTTGCCTCCCGAGTTCCAGTGCTCCCTCCTATTTTTTTATTTTTTTTGAAAATCAATCTATAAGTTTCAAATCTAAAACCAAATCAAGAGGTAGCCAATGATATATCCCACGAACGTGTAAAATATCAACTTCAAATATGTTGTATTTTTAGCTACACAACAATGACAAAAGTGTGGATCTGAGTATGCCTATTTTCAAATCTCAAAGTTTTATTCGATCTATTATTTTGTGTAGCCCCAAATATAAAGTATCTTAAATTTAAAATTTGCACGTACGTGGGATATATCATTGGCTACCTCCGGATTTTTTCCAGAATTTTTAAAACCTCACAAATATGATTTTTGAATTTTTTTAATAGGAAGGAGCACTGGATCCCAAGAGCCAAAAACACTTTCCGACCACAGATCCACTGATCATCGTGTAAGACGTCACATACAGATATGCACTTCCTCAACGAACGACACCAGGGTCTGTTTGGTTTTGGAACCAAGTGGAACGGAATGGAACCGTTCCGCACCCAAAGCCAATTTCTATGTTTGGTTGTGAAGTAGAATGGAACCAACTAATTCCTCCAGAGGGAATATTCCCCTTATATGCGGAACGCATTGGTTTGGCCCAATCGGCCGGACGGGTGGAACAAGCGCGCTAATCCTATTCTCGCGACCCTAACCTCGCTCTCTCCCTCGCTCATGTCTTCCTCACATCCAGCGCTGAAACCCACGCGACCCTAGCAGGCGAGGCGTGGCGGTCGTAGCAGGCGAGGGGCGTCGGAGGCAGCTTGCAGGCGAGCGGCGGCGGCTGAACAAGCAGGCGGAGGGGGCGGAGAGCAAGCGGCGGCGCGGGGGAAGCCGGCGAGCGGCAGCGGCTGAGCAAGCAGGCCGCGGGGGCGGGGGCGGCGCGGGGGAAGCCGTCGAGCGGCGGCGGTGGAGAGCAAGCGACGGTGCGGGGGAAGCCAACGAGGATCGATGTGGGTGCTCTCGGTTGAGAATGGACGTTGATTTTGAGCTTAACTAATATTGTATACCTATTTTTCTCTAGAAAATTGCTTAATGACAATAATAACCTCACTCTTCGTTAAAAATCTGGCTCATGCCATTCTTCTTTCCATTCCACCTCATTGTTCTAACCAAACACAGTAACCATGACATTCCATCCCGGTGAAATATAACCGTTCCAATCCATTCCACTTGGTTCTAAAACCAAACACACCCTAAAAAATGGAGAGCGCCGTGTGCCCGTCTCCAATGGTATTTTTTCGTGACGGCAGAGAAGGGGTCATGGTTAACCGGAAGACATGTTGAAGGGCGAAGTTTCTTCGTTCAAAGGAAGATGGCTCTGAAACGACGAAAGCACGTATGACCAGGACGCTGGGCATGAACTTCATCAGTTCATCTTGACCTGGACATGCGTTATTCAATCTTCGGTTTAAATGGTTAAAAGTCAACACACTATTTGAAGATAGAGACCAATCGAGCCGACTGCTAAGAGCATTAAACAAGCGACGTTAATACTTGTGAGGAGACTGCTAAGCATTAAACAAAGCAGGATTCGCATCTACTCCCTCCGTTCCATTTTAATTGGCTCACATATATCTAGATATGGATGCATCTAGACATATTTTAGTGTTAGGTACATCCACATCTAGATATATGTGAGTCAATTAAAATGGAACGGAAGGAATATCAGTCACAACTTTCAAATCAAAATATGATCCGCACCTCAAGACACAAAAAGGGTAAGCCGTGACTTTTTACAACTCCCTTTTGTTTTCTTGTTCTATCACGCTGTTGAATTTGAACTGGAAAGCGCAGTCGTATAGATTAAGCAAATATTGTGTTTCACATTGGAGAGAAATATGTACTCACTCAGGTTGAAAATGATTGACACTCTAAATATCGATGTATCTAAACATATTTTAGTGTGTAGATACATCCGTATTTAGATAAATTTGTGCCAACCATTTCCGATCGGAGGGAGTAGTATAAAAGCACGAAAATTCTGTTTAACAAACATTGTCTTGTATCCCCTTTACGCTCAACGGCTGTGTGCATCGTCATGATACAGAAAATGAGGCTATGCCCTTTACGCTCACTCCCTTTAAGAACGAGGATGGAAACGGTGGTAGAGTTTGGCCTGACTCCCTGGGGAAAATGGGCTTGGGAGACAAAATAACAGAGCTATCTATAAAACGTAGGCACCTAACTATTCCATGAAAATCCCATCTGGTTGACAAATGGTTATTCTTGGATTGGACTTACATGGCCAGCTCCACATCCATTCTGAAATCTCTGGAGGAAATGAAGCTTTTTTTCTGGAAGATTGCCGCATTTATTTCCATAAGCTTCTGCCTGACAACCAACCACTTTTCTCTGATGCTAAAGAAGACGACATCGGCGCAACTAACCAACCATTGTTTCTTGCCATGACTGTAAGATCACTTTTTTTTGCAGATCCAGTTTACGCCTTTTATCCTTAATCATGGGTCGGGAGTTTTAGCCAGCGTGGTTACGCACCATTTACTTGGCCGTCAGTAGACACTGCACCTGGGAAGGCTTGATGATTCGTCACCAATCCAACCGACACACGGCAAGGGTCGTTAGTTTTATGTTCAAAAAGTCTGAGATTTGGCAACCCTTATCGGCACTCTGCTGCCAAGTTACACAAGCCCTAGTAAACCAATTCTGACCGCCGACAAGCTGATACTCCGACAATGGCCTAATGAATATTTCTGCCCCCTCTGCCGCCGTAATCTGGAAACGGCGCAACACTTGTTCATGGAATGCCCATACGTGCTGGACATTTGGGAGAATGTGGCTGCTTCCTTCAACGCCAGTAAGCTGCGGCCGTTGTCATGGACTAACAAAGGACTGTCCATTCAAGATTGGTACAGAAGCACGGTTGACACCGGCTCCAAGGAGCAGCGTAAGCTGGCTCGTACTCTAGCAAAGCTCGTGTGCTGGGAAATTTGGAATGAGCGAAACCGTAGGATCTTCAAGCAAACATCTTTAGAAACTGCTGCACTCACTGTGAAAATCAAAGAGGAGGCCGCTGCGTGGAGTTTAGCTGGAGCACCTATCCCTTTATGTGCTCAAGTAGGGGGAACACCTTTTGATCCAGGCTGAATGAACTTGTCCTTTAATGGGCAAGGTTCTAAAACCTGCTTGTAACCCTTTGTAAAACTCCTTCTAGCGCAATTAATACAGCAGCTCTCCTGCAGTTATTCTAAAAAAAAAAGTAAACCAATTCAAAATGTAACCGTAGCAGAAGCACATGCAATCCTGCTGGTGTTAAAGGGTATCCAAAAGCTGGTCGGAACAAATTATAAGGGCTACAGACTACAGTCACATCGAGCAGTGGAAGCCTGGAGCATGCAGAAACAGCGTGACCTGACACTCACTAGTTCAGTAGCAATAGTGAGAACCCTGATACAACAATTGAATAGGCAATACATGAACAAAAGATAAAACACAATGTAACAGTAGCTGTCTCTATTGTTGCAGGGAATCTCGCTGAACAGCTCGGCCGACGACAGGCGGCTGATGGATGGCTCCAGGTTCACCTCTAGGGGTGCATACGCAGCCCTCTCCTCCCAGCTGCAGGACGATCAGCTCGCCAACATCTGGAACTCCTTCACTCCACAAAAAATCAAGATCTTCGGATGGCTGCTCCACTTCAACAGGTTGAACACCCGCGCCAACCTCTACAAGAAGACGATACTTGACAATGCTATCTGCCCTCGATGCAGCCACCCTGTCAAGAACCGCGAGCACCTCTTCTTCACCTGTTTCGCCGCTCGCGCTGGCTGGACAAGGATTGGCATCGCCCCCTCCTTTGGACAGTTCACAGACTTATGGACCTCTCCCCTACCAGACGGACTACCACGAGACGTCTGGCCCTCCATCGCCCTCGCCATCTGCTGGAAGATTTGGGACGCTCGGAATGCCAAAGTGTTTAGGGCCATTGACCAAAATGCCTCTGTAACTATTGGTAACATTGTCTCAGACTTAATTCTTTGGGTTAACCGGTGCAAAAGACCGGATCAAAAGGAACACGCCGACCTGTGGTGTACGTTCCTGTCTTCACGCCGTGCATGACCTTGTAATCTGCTGCTGAAATAAAATTCAGGTGGGGATCTTCCCCCCCCCCCCCCCCCCCCCCCCCCCCCCCCGACTTCTCAAAAAAAAAGCAATGTAACAGTAGGCTGTGGCATCGTCACTGGCAGCACCACCGCCACTCGCCTACAGGCATTGATTCACCACTCTCAGTACCACTGCTATGCGCATTCAGGTACGAGAGTTGATTTTATACAATTCAGCCTGAAGCCCGAACCACAACAAGCCACAACAGAAAAATTAAGTTCTCAGACATTGTACACTTCATGTAAAGCTCTTTAAAACCTTGGCTCGGCGGGTGCTCATGCGGAGTTTCTCCTATAAAAAATGCCATCGGGTGCTAGTGCCTGGGATGGTCTCATTTTTTGTTAAGCTCTTTAAAACCCATTAATTAGTACATGTTATAACAACAATGCAAGTCATGAGAAAACAATAGTATACTTTGGGGTGAGTTGTGTGCAAAAATATCCTGGATTGCAGCATTTTGTAACCAAAACAACCAAAATGGGTACCAAAACTTAACATCATCATCATGCTACAAACAACCCACAAATTAATAAATGGATGCATCATGAAAGCCAGAAAGGCGCAAATAAGTTTCAGTTCACCCTCTGTTCAAAAAAAAAAAAAATCAGTTCACCCCTCTTACAGCTCAAGCTGCATTTCCCTGCCAGGAGAGAACAAAATACGCTCAGATGGTGGATTTGTGTCTTGGGAAACTGGAAAAGCAGAGGGACAAACATACCTTAGGTTTAGACTTGCTGGGTTTGGAGTCAGCAGCTTGTTTGCTATCAAGAGGCCGCTTGAAAGGAAGGAAATCTATTCCACCCATGAATGGCTGCAATGCCTTTGGCACTTCAACACCATTCTCCTTCTGGTAGTTCTCCAGAATACAGCAAAGGTCCTCTCAGTTGCAGTCAGCGTAGAATTCAACATATGAACAAACTGTTTGGATTGCTCATCATTCTGCGATTTGTACATACATAAGTTGACATAAACTGGTCAGACTTCGATCTAAACAAGGCATAAGTAAAGCAGACCAAGGTTGTCTACCAGTATCCATTTGGAACAAAATCCTACCTTTTTCTGGCCATAGCCTATTCCAAGTCTCCTTGCCTGATAATCTGTGCAATTTGAACAGGACACTAATTCTCTGAAGGTTTTTGATGCGGGGAACCATGCTTCCAAATCATACTTTTTAGCCGCAGCATCATTAAGAGCACCAGAGACAATCGAAACTACTTGATACGGTAGGCCAATCTGCAAGATGGACATTATAGAAAGGTTTAAACATGTCAGGAACACATAGTCGAGCATATAAACATGGTGTTAAGGTTTGCAAAGCTTCAGGCAGATACCTCCTTGTAAAAGTCTTCGAACTTTTAATCATCTCCTCATGCATCTCCCATGATTCATTGTCGTTTGGACTTGTAGCACAGAACTGTTCGATCTTTTCAAACTGGTGGACTCTGAAGATACCAGCTGTGTCTCTTCCGTGTGAACCAGCTTCTTTCCGGAAGCAAGTGGAGAACCCAGCATATCTAAATGGGCAAAGTTTGTTATCAAATTACTAGTGCATACTGACCAAAGAAAAGCTACCTAAAGTTAGGCGTTGCTCACCTAATCGGTAAATCAGCTGGATAAATTCGATCCCCTAGATGATAAGCACATAGCGGTTGCTCGGATGTAGCTATGAGATACTTATCCTCTCCGTCGCCTGTTACCTGCCAAATGCAACTAATAGTCATGAACATACTATTGCGTATGTTGGATTAAATAATACTGTTGAAACATTGATCAAATGAACACTGGTCATCAGGAACCAGTGTACTAACAAGATCAGAAGTAAAAAGTGTTGCTTTAAATACTGGAATTGGATGAACACTTAATCTGAAAACCATTACTGATGTCCAACAGACTGTTAACTACAACTGTGTGATGCTTACTGAAAAGCTGTGAACACACAACCGCAAACTGACAACAAGAGAATATGCTACCATGCACCGAGAAAGCGTTGGAAAAATGGCCTAATATTTCAATACACAAACAAATGAAAGTGCAGTTGCTTATAACATCCGAATATGCAAGAAGGGACAATTTTAGACCTACCTTGTAGAGCTCCTCGTCAAATTGGGCCAACTGGGCACATTTTCCCATAATTTCCTTTCTCATGAAAAAGGGAGTTTGCATAGGTGTGAAGCCTCGTATTCTCAGGAATGCTAGCCCAAAATTTATCAATGCCTGGTTCAGGAGGACACCATCGCCCTTCAAGAAGTAACCTCTTCCACCAGCAACATCGGCACCTGAGAACATTGAGTGGGCACCTCTATCAATTATCAAGGAAGAAAAAAAAACAGCAAATGCTGTAGATTAACAAAAAGCAGAAAAACAGTGTGTGCTTGGATATATAGAGAAAAAAACACGATAAGTGTATGCACATTTACATCTTAAATAGGTGTATCTTTCTTCCGGCTCTTAACCTTCCGTATATATATATATATATGTAGATTTGTCAATGTACGCAGCTTGCTTGAACTGCAAGTGAGTTTTTTTCTTATGACTAGCTAAATATCCAAGTGTCACTATGGGTCTAAATCATGTGGCACGCAAAAACTGTGGTAGTAATCATGAATTCATGAGATATTTTGCAAACCGAAAAACAAGATGGTGGATGTCATAGAGCCAACCCCCCCCCCCCCCCCCCCCCCCCCCCCCCCCACACAACAAGTGAGGAAGTTACTGTTGGATTGTTTGTGCGGGGTTGCGAGTCTCTCAGTCTGGCAGCTTTCCATACTGCCTATTGACACTGCAGTCTAAGTCTCAAACTCATATACCCAGGGTAGCAGGGCAACAAAATTCTTTCGGAATTGCTTAACTGCTGAGAGCTAATTTCACGTAGTAGACAGACCATCATCACCAACTCCCATATCCATAGGAGTGAGCAAATAAGATCTGACCTACCACATGCTGAGAACAAACTAGCAATTGGATAATGGTTTGTGCGACACTAGGTGCTGGAGCCAACTTGCTAATACAATGAACTCAACAGTGCTAGTTGAAATCAGAAACTTTAATTTGTTCTAGAACAGTGCTAGTTGAAGCCAGAAATTTCAGCCAGATCCACAGAATACTACTCCTATAGTGAAGTGTCTAGCATAAGACATTTTGCAAGATCAGCTATAAAGCAAAGCATGCCCCAGCATTGTGCGCAAGATGATAGACCCGTACAAATTTTAGAATCGTGCTGATTATTTCAAAATCCATTAAAGAAACCTATATTTGTAGGTAAACTGTTGCCAGTTTCTATTCTTCCTAAGTTGCAAACAAAGGTTGTTGTGTTACGTAAAGGCCAAAAAAAAATCACAGACGGACAAACTAGAATGACAACCAGCACACCAAAAGAAGCAATTTATTATGACAACAGTTGGCAGGTAAAGGAAACTGCATTTGAACTTTGAATCAAACTCGAACAAAGCTAATCCAAGCATAATGAAAAAGCATTGTTCAACCAACAGAGGATTGTTTTTGAGCATATACCCTTCTCCAGAGCTACAATGTCAAGCATCATGCACAGATCCACTGATTCTTCAAGTTCCCCTCTAGTCTTTTCTCTCCCCATGTCCGCACAATTGCATTGTTTGCCTGTGAGAAGGAACTATTAGACCACTCGAGATGCATTTACATTAGTTCGGCGAAGCAAAGCTCATAGGCAAACTTTACAGTTCTATTAGTGGGCCCAATATAGTGTCCTTGGTTATCTCTAGCTAGAACTTTACAGTTCTATTGTTTCTCTTGTGGTATAATTGGACACAGCTCGGTTGAGTGCAAAAACCCTGGGGAGAGGGATGCTGCAGGGATGCTCAGCCCTTTCGAGGCTTGCTTGAGTTAATCGGATCTCTTCCCACAGGATCCTCTGATTTTCCTCCCCCCGGTAGCAAAAGTCACGAGATTAGTTATTTAAAACAGGCCTTCTGCCTTGGATTGCTTTGGCTGGATGGTTGCCCTAAGTTACGCCAACTTGAGTTGGTTTTGTTCCTTGATCGGAGGAAGCTTCCGTACTCAGCGGATTTTCTATGTGCATGTGCTCCTGATGAAAGAAAGAAGAAATATCAGGGGGCACGTTCTTCAAGTGGTTCGGTGTCGGCTGGGCAGGGTCGTGTTGCCTCCCCTAACAAGGAGAGACCGAGCCAGGCTTTCAGTAAGAACCGGGCTGAGGGTGGACAACAGAAACCTGAAGATTTTGCTGAGGTCACGTCGCCGGCAAATAATAAGAATCCACGTGCCCGTGCTAAGCAAACTAAGGTCAATAAGGTACCGAACAAGTCTAAGGAGACAGGTCAGGATGGGGGTGCAATCACGGGACAGAAAAGAAAGCAGGTGTATCGTGCAATGGCAAGCCCCATACTGACAGCTGAAGCGGTAAACCCTCTGGCTTTGGTGATACATACCAGTAAGTCAGCTCTCGTGGAGGATGGAGAGCAGATTGGTGATGATGTGAGCAATGATTCCAACAAGAAACGTAAGAGTGGTGACAAAGGATCGGCGGATCAGGCGGGAGCTGTTGAGCAGCCCAGCCGCACGCAATGAGGATTTTATGCTGGAACTGTCGCAGTTTGGGGTCGGACGCGACAGTTGGCGAGCTGCGCTATCTTTTGCGAGCTCACCGACCCTCCCTCCTCTTTTTGTCTGAGACTAAGATGAGGGATACCAGAGTACGGAGCTTCATGTGGTCATTAGGATACTCTGGGTGTTATGCTGTTAGTAGTGCTGGCCTTAGTGGTGGCTTGGCCTTGTTTTGGTTGTCGTCTGTTTCTGTCACAATTAAACCTTGTAATGCACGGTGCATCGATGTTCACATTACACCGGATGATGGAATAAAATGGCGAGCAACCTTTGCTATGGGGAACCTCGTAGGGAACTTCGGTCGGAGTTCTGGGATTTTCTTCGTTTTATGCAAGCACAATGGGATGGTCCTTGGTTATGTTGCGGAGATTTCAATGAGGTTCTAAGCCAGGATGAGCATCTTGGACCTCGTGACAGGACCGAAACGCAAATAAGCGCATTCCGAGACTGTTTGCAAGATTGTGAGCTCATGGATTTGGGTTTTGAGGGCCCAAAGTTTACATGGAGCAATCGACAAATAGTAACAGTCATGTTAAAGTTCGTCTTGACCGGGCTGTTGCGAATGGTGGTTTTTCTCGGCAATTTGAGGACTGCTCGGTGGAAAACCTAATAACTACGACATCAGATCACTATGCCATTCTCATATCCTTGGGGGGGTACATCGAGATTACATCTGCAGCAACCGGTGCAGCAGGGCTTCAAATTCGAAGCTATGTGGTTGCGTGCTCCAGATTACAGGGAAGTTCTTGAGAAATCTTGGTCGGATGGGCGTACTGGTTCCAACTCGCTGCAAGCAACGTGGACGAATCTGAACCGTGTTGCTGGTTCGTTGAAGGACTGGAGTCGAGCCACCTTCGGCTCAGTTCGGAAACGGATCCGGCAGTTGGAAAGGAAGCTACGTGATATTCACGAGCTTGGACTAACAGAGGAAAGTTTGTTGGAAGAGAAACAAGTGGAAGGTGAACTCTGTGAGCTTTTTTAGCGTGAAGAGATTATGGCCAAGCAACGTTCTCGAGTTGAATGGCTTAAAGAGGGGAACCAAAACACTTCTTTCTTCCACGCTAGGGCTTCGGCGCGGCGGGAAAACAAATAAAATTAATATGTTGATGCGGCCAGATGGTTCTAAGTGTGATGTACAAGGGGAGATTAAAGGTATGGTACAGAGTTTTTATGAGGATCTTTTTTCTTCTGAAAGTTGTGTGTCAGTGGATGCAGTCCTAGATGCTATTCCTTCTAAGGTGACGGCGGAGATGAACGAGGAGCTGTGTAAGCCGTACACCGATGAGGAGATCGGGTCTGCTTTGTTCCAAATGGCTCCGACAAAGGCGCCGGGACCGGATGGCTTTCGGCGCTATTTTATCAAACTCATTGGGAGTTTTTTAAGGAGGAAATTTGCCAAGCTGTGAGGTCTTTTATCGAGGGAGGAGAGGTACCGGATGGCTTCTGTGACTCGGTTATCGTTCTCATTCCAAAGATTGCTAAACCAAAGGAATTAAAAAACTTTCGACCAATCAGCTTGTGCAATGTGATCTACAAAATTGCCTCCAAGGTGTTGGCAAACAGATTGAAAGTGATTTTGCCTCTCATTATTTTGGAGCAGCAAAGTGCTTTCATTCCCGGTAGGCTCATCACTGACAATGCTCTTATTGCCTTTGAGTGCTTGCATTCCATACGACATCACGATAACAAGCGGCCGTTCTTTGCACTGAAAATTGATATGATGAAGGCCTATGACAAAGTTGAATGGAATTATCTTCATGGATGTCTATGTAAGCTTGGTTTTTCCCCTAGCTGGATCCAATCGGTCATGAGATGTGTTACATGTGTCCGTTATGCTGTTCGTGTTAATGGTGAACTTATGGATCTGGTGGTGCCATCCAGGGGTATTCGTTAAGGGGACCCAATTAGCCCCTATTTATTTCTTCTATGTACGGAAGGTCTGTCATGTTTACTGCAACAAATCTATGGAATCAAAAACGGTAGACTCGGTCCTCCTATTTCCCATTTACTGTTTGCAGATGACAGCATTTTCTTTGCGCGAAGTGATAATTAGGAGCGTGGATGCCCTTAAGGAGACACTAAAGT
>CAMZMU010000118.1:21552605-21815691 GCA_947311845.1 Poa pratensis
GTTTGAAGCCAAGACTCTGGGTTCCATGTAAGAGAGCAGCAGGAGCCTGGGTAGAAGAATTGCCATCTGTTGTGTGGGGTATCAATACCACACCAAATAGATCAACCAAGCAGACAGACCGTTTTTCCTAGTGTATGGAGCAGAAATCTGTTTTACCAAGTGATATCATACATGACTCGCCGCGTGGGCCTTATGTTGAAGTTGAGAACGAGCAAACCCGGCAAGATGCAGTTGATCTGTTAGAAGAAGAAAGGGAACAAGTCCTGAGAGGTCACAATTTATCAGCAAGATCTGTGGCGCTATCACGCACGCCGGGTCGAACGAGAACTTTTCAAGAGGGAGACCTAGTTTTTGCGATTGACACAATCACAAGCTGGATGCACAAGCTGTCACCTCCATGGGAATGACCTTTCATCATAAGCCGGAAGTTGCACAACGGGTCATAGCACCAAAGCATGGAGGAAAGGAACATGCCGTGGAACATTAGCCAACTTCGTCCTTACTACACCTAGTTTTAGAATTGAGTTCACAAAGATGTACACACGATGTAAAAAGACAGCAGGTTTCAGACGCACTCTTTTCCTTACCAGGGTACCTAAGGGACTGGAAGGTTTTTTAATGAGGCGGCTTGCTGATCTAATATAGAATAAAGATATATGTGCCCAAAGAACCACCTCTTTTATGCATTTACTTTACAGTTTGTACTTATTTCTGTTCAAGATTCATTATGTTTCATAACAATGAGCAAAACTCCTGAAAGAGGAGACCCGCCATTGTATTATTCATAACGATGAGCCGGAAACTCCTGAAAGAGGAGACCCGCCATTGTTTATCTTATTGAGAACAATGAGCTGGAAACTCTAAAGAAAAGAGACCCGCCATTGCATACGTTGGTCTTAGGGCTACTTGCTTCATGAAAGCACAGCTTCAAACCTAATGACCCCCATGATGCCACTTTGGTCATGGGGGCTGATTATCTTTAAGGTACAGCTGCAATCCCATAACCCGGGTAATATTTAAAGCCATTATTTTCTTGTCTATCTTACTTAAGCTTGATGTGACTCCGCGATTATATGTCCTAGTTTGTTCTCCTGTAATTTCAATCAGTTATGATGCCATGGGGACTTAACTGACACTGTTTTTATAGAGTGAGATGCAACAGTGAAATCCATGCGAAGCAGGCTTATAGTTAAAGATAAACAAAAGGGTCATCTAAACCATTGAATTTTGCAGAGCTAAACACAAGAATTTTGTTACATCTCATGCAAATTCCAAGGTGTATAGCACACCATCAAAAGAATATTGTATCAGCATAAAGTTATTACAGCAAACGCCACAAAGGCCAAATAGGACATTGTTTTTTTCGCAGATATCAATCTGCAGGAGCAAAGCTCATTGTTCAGTGGTAGTAGCAGGAGCCCTTGCTGGGTCATCAGTTGTTGGTTCTGTGGAAGGAGTAGCGGCTGGCCGCTCGGGAACATACTCGTGGTCTCTTCTGCTTGGCTCGCCGGGTTTCCCTTGGAAGCCTCTGCCGGGTCAGCCACCACTTGAGTATTCCTGAGTCTTGGGGCTTCCTTTGACTTGGCCTGCTCGAACCTCCCCAGTGTTGCAATACTTGGCTTGGACTTCTAGCAAATTGCGTCATGTTATACCAACAATATTATCACTATGTTTGGACGCTGGAGGGGGCATAGCTGGTGTCCCTGACCCGGTAACAGCAAAAGCAACCTTTGTTCAGATACCTTTGAGGTACCACAATTGCTGGTTCCGGCTCTGGGGATGTGACCTACCGGCCTTTTTGTCAAAACCGGGTTTAAAGATTCCAGTCTGAGGCCTTTCAGCAATTGTTGTGGCAGGTACCGGGTCATCTTATCAATTTGGGCAAAAGACTTGTCGTCGAATTTCGAGCCATCTAAGTTGAACTCTGGGAATCCTTTGCAAGTTTTGCCGGGTCAATATCAGGGTAGTCGATTTGGCCAATGCAAGATGCGCATGGCGCCCTTGCGACAGCAGGAAATCTTCCAGCGAGAAAACCATTCAGGAATGGTGGAGAGATGGCTCAGAAAATTCCTCAGTGATTTGGGCGGCTCATCTGTTCCACGGGCTGCAGCAATTGCTCGCCCAGCTCCATAATACAGCTGCTGTACCAAAGCCATCACACTCCGTATCTGTGTTTCAGTGTTTTCCAAGTTCAGATGGTTCTGGTTCCTGCAAAAATATTTAACAAGGTATTCATGAGTATGATAAAAAAAAGTATACAGATTTAGGCAAGAGAAAAGATAAAAGATTCATACCCCAGATTGCCTTGACAAGATCACCTAGTAGGTCAGTGAAAGATTTGAGGTCTTTCTCTGCCTCAGCTAATTTTTTCTCGGCTGACTCCAGCCGGGTCTTCCAAGTTTCTTCAAGCTTCTCCACTTCCTTCTTCAGAGATAATTTTTTCTGTTGAGTTGGATAGGGAGGCTTCCAGTTCTTTGAGCCTTGTCTCCATTTCAGACTTTAGCCGGCTCTCACTGGCAAGTTGCTCAGTGAGCCAGCTAATCTCTTCAGCAGCATGGGAGAAGTTAACTGCCGTAGTAGCAGTCGAGTTTGTGATGGGGACTGCTTCGATCCACTTTGTGAACTTGTCGACTGCCACCAGGAGATGAGTATGCCCTCCATGCGAAGATTTTTGAGTGGCCCAACCATATCGAGCCCCCACTGGCGAAAGGCCAGGCCAATGGTATTGTCTTCAACGCTGATGCAGGTGCGTGCGGCTTTGTGGCGAATTTTTGACAGCCGATGCACCTTTTGACTATGTCCTCCGCGTCCTTGAGTGCTGTGGGCCAGTAAAAAACCTACTCGAAAGGCTTTGGCTACGAGTGATCGGCTGCTAGCGTGATGTCCGCAGGTACCTGCATGAATATCTTGAAGGATGGCTTTGCCATCTTCGAATGCTATGCATCGTTGGAACATACCTGATATGCTTCGTTTGTACAACTCACCGTTGATGATGGGTATGCTTTAGATCGTCGAGTGACACATCGTGAGTCGGTTATGTCGTCAGGTAGCTCGTTGCGGAGTATGTACGCTAGGAAAGGTTGAGTCCAAGTTGGCTCGATGAGGAGTACCTCGACTGGCGGTCCTCTGTGCTGGGTGTTTTGCTCTTGCTGGTGCGGTCGATGTAGGAGGTGCTCGTTTTTCCTTGATTGATCTGTGCTTAATGCGCTCGAGGAAGACACCAGGTGGAACTTGCGCCCTGGTCAGCCTAGGTTGGCTAACATGTTTGCTTACTCGTTGCTTTCTCTTCTATGTGCCGCAACTCGCAGCCTTCGAATCTGCCCACCATTATGTTGTTCAGGTCACGGTAGGCGATCATGTTGTCTGCAATGGCGTCACAGGCCTTCATTGTTTGTTGCACCACCAGGTTCGAGTCACCGTAGATCATTAATTGAGTGCACCCGAGAGCTTTAGCCATCCGCATGCCATGCATTAAGGCTTCGTACTCGCCTCGTTGTTTGATGGTAACTCGAACCCCATTTGCAGAACGTAGCGAAGCTTGTCTACTTTTGGCGATATGAGGATGACGCCTGCGCCTGCGCCCTCGTTTTTCTTGGATCCATCGAAGTACATGGTCCATGAGTTGGACACATCTGGCGCTCCAGGCAACTGGGCCTCGATCCACTCGGTTGTGAGTCAGGTAAGACTTGCACTTTGATGGCCTTCGGGTGATCGTACTTGATGTCCCTTGGTCCCAGCTCAATGAGCCATTTTGCGACTCTCCCAGTTGCGTTGAGGTTTGTGAGAATATCCCCGATCGCTGAGTTACTGATTACAGTGATTGGGTGTTCTGCGAAGTAGTGCGTCAGCTTTCTTGATGACATGAACACGGCGTAGGCCAGCTTCTGATAGTGCGGGTACCGCTGTTTTGATATGGAGAGGACCTCGCTCAAGTAGTAGACTGGTCATTGTATGCTCTGGGTGTGTCCCTCTTCCATGCGTTTGACCACCAGTACGGTACTCACCACCCTGTTGGTAGCCGAGACGTATAGGTATAGCGGTTCCCATTCCTTGGGTGCGACGAGGACTGGAGGGCTTGTGAGGACTCTCTTGAGTTCCGTGAAGGCTGCTTCGGCTTCTGGCATCCACTCAAACTTGTCTGCTTTCTTCATCAGCTGATAGAACGGGAGTGCTTTTTCGCCTAGTTTGCTGATGAAGCGACTGAGCGCCGCCACTCGACCTGCTAATTTTTGTACGTCATGAAGCTTTGAAGGCCTTTGCATTGTCAAGATGGCCTGTATTTTCTCCGGTCAGCCTCGATACCACGAGCTGAGACTAGATAGCCCAAGAGCTGCCCGACTGGTACGCCGAACGTGCACTTCTTGGGATTGAGCTTGATATGGAAGTGTTTGAGGTTGGCGAACGTCTCCCGTAGGTCGTCGAGTAGTGTGTTTTCTTCCCTTGTTGTGATGAAAATGTCATCCACATATACTTGGACGTTTCGTCCGATCTGCTTTTTGAGGCAATCTTGCATCATGTGCTGGTATGTTGCACCCGCGTTTTTGAGCCCAAAGGGCATGGTTGTGTAGCAGTAGACCCCGAGTGGTTTATGGACGCCGTTTTCTCTTCGTCTTCTTCATTCATCTTTATCTGGTGGTAACCTGAGTAAGCGTCGAGGAAGGACAGGCGTGCGCATCCAGCGGTGGAGTCAACGATCTGGTCGATTCGAGGTAGCGGGAAGTGATCCTTTGGACAGCATTTGTTGAGGGTGTGAAGTCGACGCACATCCGAAGGATATCTGTATGCTTATTTTCTACAAGTACATGGTTAGCCACCCATTGTGATTTCTTGATTTCTCGGATGAACCCTGCCGCGAGTAGTCTATCAACTTCAGACTCGACGGCAGCTCTTTTTGGGCCGGAGACACGGCGCATTGTTTGTTTTACTGGCTTGGCATCTGGAAACAGTTGGAGAGAGTGCTCAGCGAATTCCCTGGGGATACCTGGCATGTCGGCTGGACACCACGCAAATATCTCCCAGTTCTCACGGAGGAATTTGACGAGCGCGCTTTCCTATGCGATAGGCAGACTCGATGATACATTGACTGTCTTGGACGGATCAGTCGGGTGCACCTGATGTGACTTTGTGTCATTTGTTGCGTTGAACGCTCTGTCGACTGCCAATTTTTTGTGTTCCGGCATGAGTGTGCGGTCGTTGGAAATCGACAGATCGGCGAGTGCTTCTGCCATACCGAACGTCTCAGAGATTTTGCTGAACTCACGGTCGCAAGAATCGGACATTTGAAAGTTTCCAGTGACAGTGATGACTCCTTTTGGCCCTGGCATCTTGAGTTCGAGTAGGCATAATGTGGGACTGCCATGAATCGAACGAACGTTGGGCGTCCAAGTATAGCGTGGTATTGTGACTTCCAGTCGACGACCTCGAACTCAATCAATTCCGTCCTGAAGTGACTTGGGTCCCCAAACGTGACGTCGAGTTGTATTGTGCCTTCTGGACTGACTGCTTTGCCTGGGACGATACCGTGGAAGGTATTTGTGGACTTTGGTAGGTTTTCGACTGACCTGTTCATTTTGCGGAGTGTGTCTGCAAAGATGATGTTGATGCCGCTGCCTCCATCCATGAAGACCTTGGTCATGGCGTAACCTCCAATTTGCGCGTCGAGTACCAGAGCTGCGTGCCCTGGTCGAACTAAAGCTGGGGGGTGGTCCGCCCGGCTGAAGTTTATGGCCGTTTCGGATCCCTTCAAAAATTCAGGAACAACAGGAGATGCCATGGCAGCCATGTTCACCTGTCGAGTGCGTAGTTTTTGCTGCCTATTGGAAGGGCGACCCTTCTGTATCATGTACATCTGCCCCTGAGGTTGAGGGTACCGATCCTCCTCTACCCGAGGAACAGGGTGTATGGCGCCCGCAACATGTCCGCCTGCGGCTGGCTGTGGTGGTGGTGGAGGTGCCATCAGGGCAGGTACGGTGTTCGGCTGAGGTGCAGTTGCGGCGGGTGCCTTTCTGAGATTCATGTATTCAGATGCCAATTCTTCGAATTCTCTACAGTTCTTCAACGAGTGATTGGAACGCAATTTCCCGTCCTCCCCTTTGTATAGGTGGAATCTGCAATAGTCATCCATCTTGTCATAGAATGAGCGCTTGTTTTGTGCATCAGAACGTGGCTTTCACCACTCTTGCTTCTTGTAGCTGTTACTTCGTTGCTCGCGGTCTCGACTGTCCCGGCGATCGTCTGGCCTCCGGTCACGGGGTTGGGTGAACCCAGCCGCCATGAACTCGGATTGTTGTCGTCGTGATGACGTTTGGAACGCTTGCGCCTCCGATCATCTCTGTATGTGTCCCTGTGGCTTCGACTGCCGCTGTCATGGTTGTCGCGTGGTGAAGAGGCGCGGGTTGCTCACACCGAGTCTTCCCCCTCTGCCTAATCAGTCGCGATTTTTATGAGGTTAGCCAGGAGGTTGGCTTTTCTCGACCAAGAGCTTCTTTGAAATCTCTCCTGGCGAGACCCATGATGAAGGCGTCCATGGCCCTATCTTCCGATATTGCGCCGACTGAGTTGCGTATGGTGGTCCATCGCCGTATGTATGATCTCAATGTTTCATCTGATCGCTGAGTGCAGGCCCTCAGTTCTTTGAATGTTTTCGTCGCTCGCACAGAGGTTCGAAGTTTTTGATGAAGTCTCTGCGGAAGTGATCCCACGAGTCGTATGTTGATGGAGGTAGCGCCTTGAGCCAGTCGCGAGTTGTACCTTCGAGCATGAATCGTATGTATTGCATCGCCATAGTGTTCGTGCCTCGTTGGCATGAGACGGCGAGTCTGTAATCTTCTAGCCATCCTGAAGGTTCCTGTCGACCTGTGTACTTGGGTTGCTCAGATGTTAGCTTGAATCCTTTGGGCATTCTTGTCTCGCGGACGCGGCGAGTGAAACACAGAGCTCCGCATGGCTCGGGCTCCCGGTCAGAATATGAGTCGCTACTTGAAGACCTTCGAGATATGCTTCTGCTGGACCTATGTCGGCGTGTGCCTTTCCTTGCTTCCTCTGAGTGGCGACTGCGACCGCTACGATCGTGTGCTGCTTGTCGCGAGCTGACTATGTTGCGATCTCGACTCCCTCCTGGAGTTTTTGCATCCGGTCGTATGGCCTGCACCGCTAGGGCTAGTGATTTGAGCTGTTGGCGATGCAGGGTTGCGTTGGGATTGTCTGCCGGAGGCTTAATGACGTGGATCGCACGTTCGTTGGGAGACCCCAAGAGGAAGGTATGAAGCAGTGTAGCAGCAGTTTCCCTCAGTATGAAACCAAGGTTTAATCGAACCAGTAGGAGCAAGAAATCACTTCTGAAGGTTGTTGGTGGCGCCGTTTACTCGATCACCAACGTGCAATCTGCACACAACACAATCAAACTACTTTGCCCCAACGAAACAGTGAGGTTGTCAATCTCACCGGCTTGCTGAAAACAAAGGATTAAACGTATGGTGTGGAAAACAGTAGTAAATTGCAGAGAATGAAAAGGAACAGTGTTTGCAGTTGGTTGTATTATCAGTGTAAAAGAATGGACCGGGGTCCACAGTTCACTTGTGGTGTCTCTCCATAAAAGATAACTAACATGCTGGGTGAACAAATTACAGCTGGGCAATTGACAAAATATTGAGCGCATAATAATGCATATATATGACATGATGATTACTATGATATTCATGTGGGCATTACGACAAAATACATAGACCGTTATCCAACAGCGTCTATGACTAATAATCCACCGCCAGGTTGTCATACCGAGTTCCCCGTTGGTATTAAGTTGCAAGTAACGGATAATTGCATTAAGTAATGTTCGTAAAGTAAACAAATGCATTAGACCTAACGGCGTATCCTTAAGCTAAGCATCGGTTATTTTATCCCTAGTGGCAACAGCACATCCACAATCTTAGAAGTTATTGTCACTCTCCCAGATTACCGGAGGCATGAACCCACTATCTAGCATAAATACTCACTCTTGGAGTTACAAGCATCTACTTGGCCAAAGCATCTACTAGTAACGGAAAGCATGCAAGATCATAAATAACATATAAGATAGATTGATAATCAACTTGACATAGTATTCAATATTCATCGGATCCCAGCAAACACAACATGTAGCATTACAATAAGATGATCTTGATCATGATAGGCAGCTCACAAGATCTAAACATGATAGCATAAAGTGGAGAGACAACCATCTAGCTACTGCCATGGACCCGTAGTCCAAGGATGAACTACTCACGCATCACTCCGGAGGCAGGCATGGTGATGTAGAGCCCTCCGGTGATGATCCCCTCTCCGGCAGGGTGCCGGGAAGAGCTTCTGAACCCTCCCGAGATAGGGTTGACGGCGGCGGCGTCTCTGGAACTTTTCGTGGATAATGGCTCGGGTATCTAGGGTTTTCGCGTCGGGAGGAATAAATAGGCCAAAGGGCGGCGGCTGCGGAGCCACGAGGGCCCCACACCACCCACGGCACGCCAGGGGGTGGGCCCGCGCGGCCCCATGGTGTGGCTGGCTCGCGGCCCCCCTCCGTGTCTCCTCTGGACTCCGTCTTCGTGTTGGAAAAATAGGAGGTTCTGTCCAAGTTTCGTCCAATTCCGAGAATATTTCCAGACTAGTTTTTCTGGAATACAAAAACAGCAGAAAACAGGAACTGGCACTATGGCATCTTATTAATAGGTTAGTCCCAGAAAATACATAAAAATGCTATGAAGTGTATATAAAACATGTAACAATTGGTATAATATCAACATGGAACATCAAAAATTATAGATACGTTTGATACGTATCATGGTCCTTCTGGACGGATCTCGTTGTCGATGCGTACAACATCTATGCTCATCTCGCGTCAGCGAAACCGTTGTAGACCTCGGAGTCGATTTTGTTGGTGCAGATCTCAGAGTCGACGTTGCTGTCGTTATGAAGTTCGAAGTCGTCGAGGGAGATCCCGCAGTCGAAGGTGTCATCGAGTGGAAGATCTTGCTCGAGATCGTTTTTGCGGTACGCTGATTCAGCTTCCTTACCTTGGAGTTCTTTTGCGAAGAACTCGTTGATCTCTTGAGTCGACATGGTTGTTGCAGATGAGCAGGCTTCAAGAATCGATGATGGGGCGGACGCAATCGATGGAGCCTCGGGTGCGGCAGTCGCGAGTTGTTGCAGATCTGTCAAGTCCTGCGTACCAAACTTGTTTACAAAAAAATTGAATGCTCCAACAGTTAAATCCAAACCTGACTCAAGACCAGCAAACATCTCTCGGGCTTCTGGCGAGTGCGGAGCAAACGCGCCTTTTGTTGGTGAAGTTGGCGGGCTGCCAATTTTTTAGCGAGTCGGCGAGTTGCCGTATGTCGACTGAATCGTCGAGTTGTGGTTTGTCGATGCAGTCGGCAAGTTGCCGTTCGCAGATGCGATCGGCGAGTCACCATTTTCCGATAGGACCGGAGAAACCGCGAGTCCAACACTATTCTTTCCCATAGACGCGCCAATTGACGAGGGGTTAACTCATCAAATCCCATGGTTAAGGACCTAGGGTTGAGATTACGAGGGAGAGAATGTGGTAGAGCTGGTAGTTTCGTCGGCTGACAAGCAAAAGCAAGGATTTACCCAGGTTCAGGCCTCCGGAGAGTAACACCCTACTTCTTGCTTGTCTGGTATTGATCTGAGAGTATATGCGAGCTACAATGGAGTCCCGGCGAGATGTCGATCTCGCTAGGGTTTTGGTGGTTCAAGTGTTGCCTGTCCTGGATTGGCGGCCCTCCCAGCCTTTATATAGTAGGCTGGGTCTCGGGAGTTCGCAACCGACTCAGATTACATGTAAGGAAAGTCTAAACCGACTATGCCTATGCCTAATCTCGGAGGATACTCCATCTTCTTGGGCCTTCCGTCATTGGCTTCGTGTAGGCTCTTAATAGTTGGGCCTTAGTCGATACGTGCACCAGGTACCCTCATGGTATGGTACCCGAGAGGTATATCCCTGTCAATAGGGGAGGATCCATATTTCAGTATGCAAACGGTATATTCTCTTCATGGAACATGACCTAGATAAAGAAGCAAATCTGAAATTAATATTATCAGCATTCGAGAAATTGTCGGGGTTGAAGATCAATTTCCACAAGATTGAATTGTTTTGCTTCGGCGAAGCCCAAGATGCAGCTGCTCAATATGCCATAATATTTGGTTGTTAGTAAGGTCAATTTCCTATTATGTATTTGGGCATACCAATACATTATAGGAAAATGACTAATGCGGAATGGAAACATGTCGAGGAACATCTTCACGCGAGGCTATCTAGTTGGAAAGGAAAATTACTTTCTCTTGGCAGGAGGTTGGTTCTCATTAATTCGGTACTAACATATATGGTGTTGTACATGATATCCTTCTTCCAGCTACTCAAAGGGGTCTTACATAGATTGGATTACTTCCGATTAAGATTCTTTTGACAACGGGGTAGTGAAAACAAGAAATATTGACTGGCTAAATGGAATGTTATTTGACTACCAAAAGACCAGGGAGGACTGGGTATTCATGACCTCTAGGTTAAGAATTCAGCTCTCCTCGGTATGTGGCTTTTTAAGCTACTTACTGAAGATGGGGTTTGGCAAACGCTCCTTAAACAAATATACATTGGCACGAAGTCGGTATCACAAGTATATTAATTGGAAACCTGGTGATTCTCACTTTTGCTCTGGTCTGATGGCGGCAAAGAAACATTTCTTCTTCTTTGGAGTATTTAAAATTAAGGATGGATCGGAGATAAGATTCTGAGAGGACAAATGGTTAGGTAATACCACCCTCCATGATCAGTATTCGGCCCTATACAATATTGTTTGTGAAAAAAGGGGATACCATAGCCACGGTTATGCAGTCTTGACCACCCAATGTGACGTTCAGGCGAGATTTAATTGGGACGAGACTCGCGTCTTGGAATGCCTTGTGGCACGGTTGACATCAGTTCAACTAACACAAGGCCCCGATGAGTTTCGTTGGAATTTATGTGGGACTGGAAAATTCTCGGTAGATTCCATGTATATGGCGTTAGTCCATTTCGATGTCCCAGTCGATAATTAAAAAAATATGGCAAATGAAGATTCCGCTTAAACTGGAAGTGTTTACTTGGTATCTTCGTAAGGGTGTCATTTTAACAAAGGATAACTTTGTTAAGCGAAACTGACATGGAAGTACAAAGTATGTGTTTTGTCCACAACATGAGACAATAAATAACTTATTATTCAAGTGTAGCTTTGCGCGTTCTATTTGGTTATCTATCCAGATAGGTTCTAACTTATATCCACCCAAGTCCGTTGCAAATGTATTTGGCAACTGGCTACATGGGATAGCGAAAAAGTTTAGAATTGTTATTAGGGTGGGAGCGGTATCCGTTATGTGGTCGCTTTGGCTGTTTAGAAATGACAAGGTTTTCAATAATAAAGATTTTATCGTTTGCAGGTACTCTACCGATGCACAAGTAATCTCCGTTCGTGGTACACATTACAAAGGGTGGGCATAGTGACCTCTTTATAGAGTCATGTGCACGACTGAAAGAGGTGGCGAGGGATATTTTTATCCAACATGGATGGTCGCTTGATCAGCGGATTGGTCATCCGTAGGCATTGCGTTTTACCTATACATGATTGTAATTCGTCTAGTGCTGCCTTTTATTTCTTTTTTGGAACTGTTGGATTGCGGCTGTGTGCATTCTTATGCAGAGACCGAGTGTGATGCTTAAACCTTTTAAATAATAAAGCCCTTTATAAAAAAACACGGATTTGAATGACACTCTGATACGTCCATTTTGCATCACTATTTTATAGCATAATTTACTGTTATTCAATGATATATTTCATATTAAGAGGAGTTACTTATGTTATTTTGTCTTATTTTGCATGTTTGATGATCATTGGATAATTAACTGCCGGAGTCAGATTTCAGCTGGAAAAAGCACGTCAAGGCACTATATTTCTGGAGCACTAAAAATATTTCCGAGAAGACAGATGTTCCTATTTTATCAGAAGATGGACTAAGCCAAAAGGGGAGGCTGAGATGGGCCCACACCACCCCTGGGCGCGGGGCCCACCTTGGCCGCGCCCTAGCCAGGTGTGGTGCCCCTGGCCCACCTCAGGCGCTCCCCCTTCGCGTACTTCATCCCCCAGAAACCCTAAGACACGGGGAGTCCGAGAAAATATTCCGCCGCCTCCACGAGGCGGAAACAACAGAGAGAGAAAAAGCTCTCCGGCAGGGAGAAATCTGCCGGGGAAATTCCTTCCCGGAGGGGGAGATCATCGCCATCCTCATCGTCATCGCGCTGGACTTCATCGGGATCATCATCATCATCATCTCCACCGCCATCACCACCATCACCGCTGCACCATCTCGTTCCGCTGTAACATCTAGGGCTATACTTTGTTTAGTTCATAGGGGAAACTCTCCCGGTGTTAATTACTCCTTGTGGTTGATGCTATTGAGTTTTATCGGTGAATTAAAGTATATGTTCAGATCGTTATCCATCATTATATCACCTCTGATCATGATCCATATGATGTCTCGTGAGTAGTTCGATTAGTTCTTGAGGACATGGGAGAAGTCACGCTGTTAGTAGTGGAATTATGTTGAGTAATATTTAATGGTTTGATATTTAAGTTGTGGTGCTATTCTTCTAGTGGTGTCGTGTGAACGTCGACTACATGACACTTCACCTTTATGGGCCTAGAGGAGTGCATTGTGTATTTGGTTGCTAATTGTGGGGTTGCCGGAGTGACAGAAACCTAAACCCCCGTTAGTATACCGGTGCACAAGGGAGCGTAGGATCTCAGAGTTTAAGGCTGTGGTTAGATTTATCTTAATTACTTTCTTGTAACTGCGGATGCTTGCAAGAGGTATAATCACAAGTATGTATTAGTCCAAGTAAGGGCGGTGCATTAGCATAGGTTCACCCACACAACACTTATCAAAACAATGAAGATTAATCAACTATGTGAAGCGAAAGCACTTGACTAGAATCCCGTGTGTCCTCAAGAACATTTTGTCATCATAAGTAAACCAACCGGCTTGTCCTTTGCTCTAAAAAGGATTGGGCCACTCGCTGCAATTATTATTACTGTCTTTTACTTACTGCATTTTATTTACCTGCTATATCAAAAACCCCTAAAAACTTGTCTGCTAGCATTTACAGTGAAACCTTTACCGAAACTCCTTGTCAGCACCTTCTGCTCCTCGTTGGGTTCGACACTCTTATTTATCGAAAGTACTACGATACACCCCCTATACTTGTGGGTCATCAAGACTATTTTCTGGCGCCGTTGCCGGGGAGTGAAGCGCTATTGGTGAGTGGAATTGGTAAGGGAAACTTTTACTGTAGGTGCTATTTTTATTTCTGCTTGCTACTTTATTTTATCATGGAGAGATCTCCATTTGAATCCCTGTTTGGAAATACTACTACCACTGCTACGGTAGTAGAAGAGGAACCACCTGATCAAGTAATTCCATTTAAAATACCTATGAAAATTGTTGAACGAGTTACGAATAACCGCTATGCAGGAGATGGAACTGTCCCTCCTGGGGATCATTTGCTATTTATTCATGAATTATGCGAGTTGTTCAAGTGTGCAGGTATTTCAATGGAAGAGGTCAAGAAGAAATTGTTTTCTATATCGTTGACTGGTAAAGCTGCAAAATGGTATAGGATGCTGAAAATGGGCGTTCTATTGGCTGGGAGGAGATTGTGCCTCTCTTTTATTCTAAATTTTATCCTCCTAGTGAAATTCATCAAGATCGGAATCATATATATAATTTTTGGCCTCATGATGGAGAAAGTATTGCCCAAGCGTGGGGGAGATTGAAATCATTAATGCTCAAATGCCCCATTCATGAGCTTCCTGGTAATGTTGTTATTGATAACTTCTATGCAAGGCTTTCTCTTCAAGATAAAACTCTATTGGATACCTCTTGTGCTGGATCATTTACGCGTAATAAAGAGGAAGTTAAATGGGACCTTCTTGATCGGATTGAGGAAAATACTGAAGGATGGGAGAACGACAAAGGTAGAGAATCAGGTATAAAGTATGATTACGAATGCATTAAAACTTTTATGAATACTGATAATTTTCGTAATCTCTATGATATGTATGGTCTTGATTCTCAAGTTATTGCAAACTGTTACAAGGCTTTTGCCTCTTATCTTGATGTTCCTAAAGAAAGTTGCAATAAGTATCATTTGCCTTACAAAGATAATACTAATTCTGCCAATATTAAAAACATTGAAGTTCATACAGTTGATCGTATCTTGCCAGAACCTTATATTGAGAAACCACCTTTTCCTGTTAAAATTAGGGAACATTCTATCATAGCTAGTGTGGTTAATAAAAGTGCAAAGAAAGCTTTAGAACCTGCTGAACAAATAGCGGTTGAACCCACAATAGCAATAGTAAAGGATTTGGTAACTGAAAATGTAGAAGGAGGACATATTATCTTTTGTGAAGATGCCTCTAATATTGTTTCACATCCCAGTAGAGCTAGGAAAACAAGTGTTCCTGTGCTTTCAGTCAAAATAGGAGAACATTGCTATTATGGTTTATGTGATATTGGTGCAAGTTCTAGTGCTATTCCTTTTGATCTTTATAAAGAAATTATGCATGAAATTGGTCCTTGCGAACTTGAGGAGATTGATGTGGTTATTCAGCTTGCTAATAGAGAAACTATCTCCCAATTGGTATTGTGAGAGATGTTGAAGTTTTATGTGGTAAGACTAAATACCCTGCTGATTTTCTAGTACTTGGTTCTGTTGCTAGTAAAGCTTGTCCCATTATTTTTGGTAGGCCTTTCTTGAATACATGTGGTGCATTATAGATTGTAAGAAAGAGAAAATTTACACTAAATTTAATGGAGAATCTTATGAGTTTAATTTCTCTAAGTTTGGTAAACAACTTTATGAAACTGATTGCCTAATGAGACTCAAGAACAACTTGCTTCTATTGCTGTTGCTCCTAACAATGCCTTGCAGCAATTCATGGAGGAACACGAAAGTGAAGTATTTATGGAGGAGAGGAATGAGATTGACAATGCCTTTCTTCGTCAACCACCAATACTTAAGCATAATTTGCCTGTGGAAGATTTGGGTACCTCAGCGCCTCCTAAGGAAGATCCTGTCTTCGATTTAAAACCGTTACCTGATAATCTTAAGTATGTTTATCTTGATGAAAGGAAAGTATATCCTGTTATTATTAGTTCTAAACTTTCAGGTAATGAAGAAGCAAGGTATTAGAAGTACTAAAGAAACATCGAGGAGCTATGGGATACACTTTGGATGATTTAAAGGGGATTTCTCCTACTATATGTCAACATGCCATCAACATTGAACCCGATGCAAAACCTGTTGTTGAGCATCAGCGTCGCTTGATCCCTAAGATGAAAGAAGTGGTAAGAAATGAGGTATTAAAACTTCTTGATGCTGGTATAATTTATCCTATTGCTGATAGTAGATGGGTAAGTCCTGTGCATTGTGTCCCTAAGAAAGGAGGAGTTACTGTTGTACCAAATGAAAATGATGAACTTATTCCTCAAAGAGTAGTAGTTGGATATAGGATGTGCATTGATTTTAGAAAGGTCAATAAAGTAACTAAGAAAGATCATTATCCTTTGCCTTTTATTGATCAAATGTTAGAAAGGTTGTCTAAGAAAACCATTTTTGTTTCCTTGATGGTTATTCTGGATTCTCACAAATTGCTGTTAAAGCACAAGATCAAGAGAAAACTACTTTTACTTGTCCTTATGGAACTTATGCTTATAGACGTATGCCTTTTGGTTTGTGTAATGCTCCTGCTACGTTCCAAAGATGCATGTCTGCTATTTTTCATGGTTTTTGTGAAGAAATTGTGGAAGTATTCATGGACGATTTTTCCGTCTACGGAACTTCCTTTGATAATTGCTTGCACAATCTTGATAAAGTTTTGCAGAGATGTGAGGAGACAAATCTTGTTCTTAATTGGGAGAAATGTCATTTCATGGTTAATGAAGGAATTGTCCTAGGGCACAAAATTTCTGAAAGAGGTATTGAAGTGGACAGAGCTAAAGTTGAAGCAATCGAGAAAATGCCCTGTCCAAGGGATGTGAAAGGTATCCGTAGTATTCTCGGTCATGCCGGTTTTTATAGGAGGTTTATTAAAGATTTCTCTAAAATTTCAAAACCCCTCACTAATCTTCTTCAAAAAGATGTACCTTTTGTTTTTGATGATGATTGCAAGGAAGCTTTTGAAACTCTAAAAAAGCTTTAATCACAGCTCCTGTTGTTCAACCTCCTGATTGGACTTTACCTTTTGAAATAATGTGTGATGCTAGTGATTTTGCTGTAGGAGCTGTTCTTGGACAGCGGGTAGACAAGAAGTTAAATGTTATTCATTATGCTAGTAAAACACTTGATGCCGCTCAAAAGAATTATGCTACTACTGAAAAGGAATTTTTAGCAGTTGTTTTTGCTTGTGATAAATTTAGACCTTATATTGTTGATTCAAAAGTTACTATTCACACTGATCATGCTGCTATTAGATACCTTATGGAAAAGAAAGATGCTAAGCCTAGGCTCATAAGATGGGTACTTTACTGCAAGAATTTGATTTACATATTGTAGATAGGAAAGGTGCTGAAAATCCTGTTGCTGATAATTTGTCTAGATTAGAAAACATTTCAGATGATCCTATACCTGTTAATGATAGTTTTCCAAATGAACAATTGGCTGCGATAAAGGTAAGCTCACGCGAAAGTCCTTGGTATGCTGATTATGCTAATTTTATTGTTGCCAAGTATTTGCCTCCGACCTTTACAGCTCAGCAAAGAAGAAAGTTCTTTTATGATTTGAGGCATTATTTTTGGGATGACCCACATTTGTATAAAGAAGGAGTAGATGGCATTATGCGAAGATGTGTTCCTGAGTATGAACAGAAAGAAATATTGAGCAAATGCCATGGAAGTGCTTATGGAGGACATCACGCTGGAGATAGAACTGCGCAAAAGGTTCTACAATCAGGTTTTTATTGGCCTACCCTTTTTAGAGATGCTAGAAAATTTGTTTTATCATGTGATGAATGTCAAAGAGTAGGTAACATTAGTAGACGTAATGAAATGCCTATGAATTATTCTCTTGTTATTGAACCTTTCGACTGTTGGGGATTTGACTTTATGGGTCCTTTTCCTCCTCAAATGGTTATACTCATATACTTGTTGCTGTTGATTATGTTACTAAATGGGTAGAAGCTATACCAACTTCTAGTGCTGATGGTGAGACATCATTAAAAATGCTTAAAGATATTATCTTCCCTAGGTTTGGTGTGCCTAGATATCTCATGACTGATGGGGTTCTCATTTTATTCATGGTGCTTTTAGAAAAACTCTAGCTAAGTATGATGTTAATCATAGAATTGCTTCACCATATCATCCCCAAACAAGTGGTCAAGTAGAATTGTCAAATAGAGAGATTAAGTCTATTTTGCAAAAGACTGTTAATAAATCTAGAAAAAATTGGTCTAAAAAGCTTAACGATGCTTTGTGGGCTTATAGAACTGCTTATAAAAATCCTATGGGAATGTCTCCTTACAAAATGGTTTATGGAAAAGCTTGTCATTTGCCTCTAGAATTAGAACATAAAGCCTATTGGGCGGTGAAAGAACTTAATAGAGACTTTAAACTTGCCGGTAAAAAGAGATTGCTTAATTTGAATTCTTTAGATGAATGGAGAAATGCAGCTTATGAAAATGCTAGGCTCTTTAAAGAGAAAGTTAAGCAATGGCATGATAGAAGAATTCTTAAGAGAGAATTTAACGTAGGTGAAAAAGTTTTATTGTATAGGTCTCGTCTCAGATTTTTTGCAGGAAAATTACTTTCAAAATGGGAAGGACCTTATATCATCGAGGAGGTCTATCGCTCAGGTGCGATTAAAATCAATTCACTAGATGGGGACAGACCACAAGTGGTTAATGGTCAAAGACTCAAGCATTACATTTCTGGAGATTCTTATAATGAAGATGTTGATTTATCAAAGTGGTAACTCCAGAGGATTTTATAAAAAGTCAAATTCAGACAACTGCAAAAGCTGATTTGGAATAGGTAACAGTTTCGGTAAGAAAAAGTTCGCGATTTACTTTTCAACTAAATATTTGTTGTTTTTACATAATATGGAAAATTATGAGTCGGAAAAGGGTAGGAAACGGTGCCCGAGGGCACCACACCACCCCTGGGCGCGGGCCCCACCCTGGCCGCGCCGTGGGTGCGTGTGGGCACCTCGGAGCCCGTCTCCGACCCCGTTTCGTCCTGTACCTTCCTTTTGTCGTAAAACTTTTTGCTATATAATCACCCGGATCTCCCGAGGTCCGTATATCGTGTTTTCGTCGAGTTTTGTTTCGAGCTGTTTTCTGCCAGGAACTATTTCGGATTTAGAGCGCCATGGTCTTCTCCAACGACAACGAGAGCAAGGAGGCGTGGAGGACATCATGGACCAGAGGATCGAGGAGGAGGTCAAGAGCGAAACCGATGATGAAGTAGAGGAAGACTCAACTCCACGTCCTCGCGCTACTATTGCAAGCATCGGGGTGACTGCCAACCCTTTCAATCCTGTGAAGAACCTGAACATGGGTGGTGAGGCATCGCGTCATGCCTTTGCACCCAAGACACTCGCCTCAAACTCCAGTAACCCTTTCCATACCCTCATCCATAAGTATCAATTTGAGAGAGTTCCGGAGATGGAGTTGCCTACTTGTTGGGATATAGATCGATCTAACAATGCAGGAAAAGAAAGCCCTAAGTCCAGTGAGAAGTGGGGAAACAATTCCAAGAGCTGGGATTCACCTTCTGACCAGTTCATGAACCGCATCGAACACAATTCGGAGATGATCCGCATCCTCACATACAAGATAGATGAATTGAAGGATTTGGTCGAGAAGCTCATTAGGGAGTCGCCACCAAGAGATCAAGCCTAAATCGTCAAGGGGTAATGGCACTCCCTTGGCTTGTTCCAAGCTTGGGGGAGTGCCCAGTATCATCTTTATCCTTTCGTTTTTATAATTTCGTGGTCATATCATGAGTAGAGAAGTTATCTTATAAGATGGTTTGCGATGTGGAGTGTCAATCCTTTAGTTATCCATGTATCCGTTGGTTTGAGTGTGTCTTTGTTCAGAATATTAATGAGAAGTTCCACCTTTACTTTCGGTACATTTTATTTTAGCCTGCAATCTTCTTTATGTGCTGATCTTGCCATTAGTATTGACGCCACTTTTGGGTACATTAAGTAAATTATATTAGTTGTGGCAAACTTAGTATTGGTCATTAGCAACAATACCATGAAAACTTAAGTAGAAGGAGGGAATTACATGCAAAAATATTATCCCTTTATCTTTCTTTCTTGCTAGCCAATAAGATTAGTATTCTTTGAGTTAAAACATTTGTGCTTACAGGGAAGATAGCATGGTTGCTTCTATTACATATATATTTGTGTGTATCCCCCAACTTTTATGCTTGCACATGACCTTGCTAGCCTTAACCACCGTACTGAGAGGGAATGCTTCTCGTGCATCCAAATCCTTGAGCCAAACCCATGCCATTTGTGTCCACCATAACTACCTATATGTGGTATTTCTTTGCCACTCCAAGTAAATTTTTCATGTGCTACCTTTAAATTATTCAAAATGTTATTATTCCCTTTTGTGTCAATGTTTACTAGCTCATGAGGAAGTAGTGTGGTTATCCTTTATTCTACTTGTCAAACAGACTTTACACCTGGACTAGTGGCATATACATCCGCTTATCCAATAACTTGCAAAAAGAGCTGGCAACGGGATGCCCAGTCCCAATTAATTACAACTTTAACGCTTAATTCTCTTCACACTTTTGCCCTGAATTATCAGTAAGCATTGACAAACAGTGAAATATCTGCGTGTGTAAACCAAAGAGAAAGAGGGATGATCTGCCTTGCTGGTAGAAATAACGTCCTTCATGGGAGCCGCTCTTAAAAGTCTGTTTGACAGGGAGAATACTGTTTTCACCCGCTACCATTCGTTGACAATTAACAAACACCCTCAAAACTTAATTTTTGCTCTCTATATGATTTCAAAAACTTAAAAGCTCTAGCACATGACTTAATCCCTGCTTCCCTCTGCGAAGGGCCTTTCTTTTACTTTTCATGTTGAGTCAGTACACCTATTTCCTTCTTCCTTGAGCAAGCATTTGAGTTGTTGTGATTCAACCATATATATCATTAATATTGTCAATCATGTCTTTATCCTTCTTGTCTTAGCACAAAGACTTTTGCCTCTAAGAATATAGCTTTGCAAGTTATCAATGACTGTAAAGAAGGTGTGATAATTGAGTGTGGAAGTTCTGCAATATAAGCTCTAATATAAAGACTCCTTTCGAAAGATAAGTATTGATTGCTTATTGTTCTATGACCAAGAATGAAGTGTGCCATTACTAATCTATAATTTCCTTCGTGTATTTTTATTGTGGTTGTTTCACTACTCATGTTCAAGTTAGGTTATATGAAGAGTAGTTGCTGTTTAAAATGAGTGTGTTGTTTAGTAATTACTGATGCTTCTTGTCCGTATTCTTTATTATCGACGCTTCACTCCATAAACTTTTGTTCTAGTTTACTGAGCTCAGCTTTCGCTTGGGGACAAGCGAGGTCTAAGCTTGGGGGGGTTGATACGTCCATTTTGCATCACTATTTTATAGCATAATTTACTGTTATTCAATGATATATTTCATATTAAGAGGAGTTACTTATGTTATTTTGTCTTATTTTGCATGTTTGATGATCATTGGATAATTAACTGCCGGAGTCAGATTTCAGCTGGAAAAAGCACGTCAAGGCACTATATTTCTGGAGCACTAAAAATATTTCCGAGAAGACAGATGTTCCTATTTTATCAGAAGATGGACTAAGCCAAAAGGGGAGGCTGAGATGGGCCAGGAGGGGCCCACACCACCCCTGGGCGGGGGCCCACCTTGGCCGCGCCCTAGCCAGGTGTGGTGCCCCTGGCCCACCTCAGGCGCTCCCCCTTCGCGTACTTCATCCCCCAGAAACCCTAAGACACGGGGAGTCCGAGAGAAATATTCCGCCGCCTCCACGAGGCGGAAACAACAGAGAGAAAAAGCTCTCCGGCAGGGAGAAATCTGCCGGGGAAATTCCTTCCCGGAGGGGGGAGATCATCGCCATCCTCATCGTCATCGCGCTGGACTTCATCGGGATCACATCATCATCATCTCCACCGCCATCACCACCATCACCGCTGCACCATCTCGTTCCGCTGTAACATCTAGGGCTATACTTTGTTTAGTTCATAGGGGAAACTCTCCCGGTGTTAATTACTCCTTGTGGTTGATGCTATTGAGTTTTATCGGTGAATTAAAGTATATGTTCAGATCGTTATCCATCATTATATCACCTCTGATCATGATCCATATGATGTCTCGTGAGTAGTTCGATTAGTTCTTGAGGACATGGGAGAAGTCACGCTGTTAGTAGTGGAATTATGTTGAGTAATATTTAATGGTTTGATATTTAAGTTGTGGTGCTATTCTTCTAGTGGTGTCGTGTGAACGTCGACTACATGACACTTCACCTTTATGGGCCTAGAGGAGTGCATTGTGTATTTGGTTGCTAATTGTGGGGTTGCCGGAGTGACAGAAACCTAAACCCCCGTTAGTATACCGGTGCACAAGGGAGCGTAGGATCTCAGAGTTTAAGGCTGTGGTTAGATTTATCTTAATTACTTTCTTGTAACTGCGGATGCTTGCAAGAGGTATAATCACAAGTATGTATTAGTCCAAGTAAGGGCGGTGCATTAGCATAGGTTCACCCACACAACACTTATCAAAACAATGAAGATTAATCAACTATGTGAAGCGAAAGCACTTGACTAGAATCCCGTGTGTCCTCAAGAACATTTTGTCATCATAAGTAAACCAACCGGCTTGTCCTTTGCTCTAAAAAGGATTGGGCCACTCGCTGCAATTATTATTACTGTCTTTTACTTACTTGCATTTTATTTACCTGCTATATCAAAAACCCCTAAAAACTTGTCTGCTAGCATTTACAGTGAAACCTTTACCGAAACTCCTTGTCAGCACCTTTGAAGCTGAGGCGAAGGCATGTGAGGAAGGCTTGAGATTGGCGATGCAGTCGTGCGACAAAGCAATTGAGCTTGAACTTATTGAATTTTTTTGATCGATGCTATTCAAGAGAAGAGTCAAGACCGATCATACTTCGCTCATTTGATTTCAGTCATTAGAGACTTGTGTAAGAGTTCAATTATTTCTATTGTAAAAGTGGATGGATCTCAAAATAGGGTGAGTCACTGTCATGCAAATTTTGCGAGAACAGAGGGTAGAACAGAAGTATGGATTGGCTCGAGACTTGAGGACTTGTCTTAGGTATTTGACCAAGACCTCGTTGTAAACCCTATTGCTTAATATATCCCTTTTTACCCGAAAAAAATATGTTCAACCATATGACAAAGCCTTGGAGAGATATTACTGAAGGGGAAGATGCAGGGCTTTACTCAAGTCATTCAGCAGTTCCTCATGTGGATCTGGGCTCCGTTTTTTCTGATAGAAAGTGCATTACAACACCAACATGAGGTTGAGTTCTCGGGGGAGCCATCGTCGAAAATGAAGCTTGGCGTTATACCAATTGCCAACATTTTGACCCAAATACATCCGGCTATGTCTTTGAATAGGAAACACTACGCTCTCATGTTGGAACGAAGGGCGGCACACCGTCGGAGGCATAGAGGTTCACCTATAACCCGGGATATACCATAGCGACCAAACTACCAGTGGAGGAGAAGTCCGAGAGCTTATGTGATCCTTGAGTTGTAATAAATTGAATGATGAATTTAGTAATAAAAATGGCTATGTGTATCAAGTGAGGCAGTGTCGGGGTTATAGTTATACTCCACTTTTGGGAAAAAGTAGAGTATCAATGCGAAGAGATTATTACAAACGTAAGCACACGAACCATAATCACATTATCTGCATGGCGGGTGGTGTAAGTTTGTATATGGACACAAGTAAATTTTATTTGAATGCAGAAAAAAGTGCATGACTTGCATGATGAGGTATTCTCATTTCAAGTATTTGTGGAACCAGTCTAGCATCAAGGCAAGCGCTTGTTCAGCTGTTTTGTCTTCGAAAGGGTTGGTAGCATTGTATCTGCAAGCAAAGCCATGCGCAACTCCTGGAAAGATCTTCATAGTATGGAATCTGCAACAATCGAAGTCCTATAAGGCCCAGTTTTTCCTTTTGCCAAAGAACATGGAAAATGTGTTCATGTTAATTCGTCGCAAACAAATAAATCTATTCATGTCAAACAGTAAGAAACCTAGAGCATCACTTGTCAGGTTGATCTACAACTACGTTTCTACAACTTTACAAGTGTTAACAGGCCAAATGTTTGATGCTCTTCCGATCCAAATTTATTGTCACCAGCCCTACACAAAGTTGTACAGCCGTAGCTCACCTTCCACATCAATTATTTCGGATAAGAGGGAGTATCGGTTAAACCTATGAAACTATATAACCGGATGATTTTATCTTCTGTGCTTATTGTTTAAGTTTTTTTTTGTTGAGGTTAAAGGCGGTCGTATCCGCCATCCGATTAGATAGAATAGAGGTTTATGTACAGAATTTTGAGTTAGGGAAAAATCCCTTTACTGGCAAAAACCAAAAAAACTGAGTTATGGGCTATAATTGAATCATATGTTTCGTGTTTTAAAACTGAGTTATGGGCTTTCATGCATAGCATAGGGTAACAAGGCAAGTGCACACATCCTGATTCCTGCATGCATTTCCTGCTAATTATTCCATTCAAATATCTGGAGAACGGAATCACCAGAAACTCACCCCACTTCTTTGACGCAAGGTATGCACGAACCGATAGACCAATTTTGGCGGTGTAAGAATGTCATTCTGAGCTCCAAGAATCTCAATGGGGTACTTGACCTCTGAGTGGCAATGAACTTAGCATAAGAACACAGGCCTACTTCTTCACCAGCAGGAGTATGAAAAGATTAAGAAAAAAACTCACCTCTCATATCGTCAGCGGTGACTGTAGAAGGATGGGAGATGACAATTGCTTCTACCTCATTCGTTTTCGCCACTTCCACGGCGAATTTCCCTGTTAGTTATTCAGTACAGGAAGCGAGCATGAACCAAAAAGTCTGTCCTGAAAAAATGGTTACGAACTAATCCTATTCAAGGAATTATTATTCTCTGCAACATTTTGTATTCCTAGCGTGTCAAAACAGTATGAACAATTCATTTCTCTTGTGTTTGGTTTCACTAACCGCCCCAACAGTAGCCCCCAATTCCGACAACAGATTTTCTGTTCCTTTTCAAAGCCTCGAATATGGGTTTTGCATCTTGAGCAGCTTTTACCTGTAAGAACGATCGATTGTATGGGTAGATAAATAAAGCAAAATGAATTTCGGAGAACTGATATCAATAAAATTGATTTACAGGAGAGTGAGTCTGGATCCACTCTGTTATGTTCACGCCTAGCGTGTAAGGTTGTCCATTGAATAAATCGGGCACCAGAACGTAGTAGCCAGCTTCACCAACTTTGTCAGCAATTTTCCTTCATTTCCATGAACACAGGACAAATCATAAGCCTTTATTAAATTTAATTTAAAGAACAATCATATCGGTCCGTGGTTTCTTCCCTTTCTGTAAGAAAAATCACTGGCAGAGCATATATAGCTCTTGCCCTGCTTTACAAAAAAAGATGAAGACAGATAGAAACTCATGGTACACTGAACCGTACGTAGGGATGAGAGAAACTATAGTTCTTATCTTCTCGGGTTGATGAACAGGCAATTTTAAACCGGAGCGTATGGTTTCTAAATGTCCTGAGTAGCTAAATTTCACATGGTAGCACAGCATAACAGCGATGTTTAAGGAACGGCGCATTTGCGTTGATGATCTCCACGAATTGTTTGAATATTCATAACTGGTATACTTCTCTAGCAGACAAATACAGGCGGCTAACAAAATATTACAGTCATTAATATTTTAATTGAATCATTATCCTTTACAGAAACACCTGCCTAATTGCTTACAGTCATTAATCTTATCCTCTTATATCTGAATCGGCAGAACACCTGCCTAATTGCCTAGGAGTAATACCAAGTCATTCACTTCATTATTTTGTACTTGTATGTACGAGCTGTTCATGAATTAATCGATCTGCACAAATTTTCTAGTCATCGCGAGGGAAAGAAGAGGAGCAGCCAGATTGGGCAAAGGAAATGCGGCAAGAAGAGGTCGTACCTCAATAATGGTGCTTCGAATCCTAAAAAAACGCACCAGCAGAACTAAGTTATTCTCCTAGTCGCTTGCACGTTCGATAAACAGTTTACCCAAAATGAACTAACCGAAGACGTCGGAGGCAAGGACGATGGCCCTGTGGGAGTGGACAGCACCGGTGAAGTAGGCCTTGAAGCCGGCCACGTCGTTGACGACCACACCGGCTTCGTCACCGCCGGCCGTCAGGTCAGGCGGGTTGTCAAGGCACTGAGAGTGAGAGCCAGCGGTGGTGGCGCTGCAGGCTAGCACGGTGAGGCTGACGAGGCACAGATAGAGCAATGGCGAAGCCATGGTCCTGCCTGCGAGGTTTGATGCTTCCTCTCGCTGTCTGCGTACGTTCCGTTCGTCTGTTTCTGTTAAGGACAAGGGACTTGCAGCAAGCGGTAGTTGGCAGGTTCGCCTCCATGTCCCCGTCGTGCTTTCCTTTTCTTTTCTATTTTTGAATGGTTGTTTTTCCTTTTTCTAGTTTTTTTTTGACAAGGAACAAACATTCTATTAAACTTCAGACATGGCTAAATCGCCAGCCACCAGCACATTTACATTGTTCGGGACATCATCCGGCCATAGCAGGCCGCTGCCCATCTCACCCGACACACGGAGCGCCGCCATCACATGCGCTACTTTTACAAGTTCTTCGACAGAAGTTAAACGAGACAGAGGTGAAATTCAGTCTAGCTAGCATCTTGGCATCCCTTACCAGGACACCCACAGGCGATCGATCATACTCTGTATTGTTCAGAGCATTCACCAACACTAGGCAATCAGATTCTATCACAATTTTCGTCATACCGCAGTTCATAGCTGCAGTTAAGCCCTGAATGCATGCCTCTGCTTCAGTATGGATTGCACTTTGCGGATAGTTCATAAGCCCTGCTCGGCTGCTCCAGACCCAACAACACTTCCTTGTTCATCTCGTATCACGAATCCCCATCCACCACTCCGGGGATTTTCAGTAAAAGCTCCATCCACATTCACTTTCAGAGTTTCAGCAGATGGCGGCGTCCATCTGTCCTCGTCCTGATTATGTTGTCTCGGCTGCTGCTTATTTGCATAATATTCAGCAAACTCCAAAGCCCACCTCCTCGACTGGAAAGCCACCTCCTCGACAGATCGTGTACCATCCTTCGCGCTCTTTTTATTCCGGGGTGTCCACCACTGCCACAACATAGCAAGAATCAGAAGGCGCTGCTTCTCTTCCAAATTAAAAATGGCCATCAACATATCTATTGCATTCAAGCATGAGCACAGGTTGATTCTTACTGCTTTATTACCAAGGGCATGTGTTTCCGTGTGCCCCTCTCTCTAAAACTTAAAAGGGTAGCATTGTCTTTTATTACAACTAGCAAAATGCCCGCGGGCAAACAAATTTGGCCAAAGATGCAGCTAATCAATTACTCTCTTAAATTTGCACAAAACAAATCAACAAGTCCAATGGGTTCGGGAGTTCTGTGTATCCATGCATCCGTCCCTTACTGTCCATCCGATCTAAATCGCACGCACTGCATAATATGGTGACTATTTTGCACTTACACGCCCGTATAGACGCCTAGTTTACTAAATCCTTACGATAAACTCATCCAAGAATTTCTGTACCATCAGAGATGGAATGCATGGTTCTATACCGGATCCAGATCATTGTGACCACGCACGTTGACGATGACCAGAGAATATGGCGGCCAGCGGCAGCCGGCAGCGGCCGGCGACGACCACATAAAGCGCGTCTCGCGGCCGTCGGAACTTTGCAATAGACAGGAACACCGGAACGTAAAGTGGTCGGCATGGGTGTGCTCAGCTTGGGGAAACACGGATGTTGCATGCATGTTACGTGAGCCTGCCGGCCGTCGCGTTAGCTAATCGCCGCCGGCCGACGCGTTATGTCATATGTGGTTTCCGAGCCCCGCCGCCGCCACAACCTGAAAGCCATGGGTAGTGGCCCTCGGTTTACATGGTTCCCGGCTCTCTGACGCGCGTTACCTGGTCGTCTCCGGCTGCCGCGCGTAGCCTGGTCGTCTCCGGCCGCCGCGTCGTGTGAGCCTCATGCGTGTACAGATTATGTTTGTTCGATCAAGAAAGGAAAAGAAATGCCTGAACGTCGAAGGGATTTCTTTGTAAAAAATACACCAAATTGGTGTCCAGGCGGGCATGTTAATGCATATTAGGCACGGTTATGATGATGTGCGTCAGATTAGGATCAAAGGGCTGAGAATTGAGGGATGCATGGATACACAGAACACCAGGATGCATAGGATACGTTGCCTTCCATCTCTCCCCCTCAAATCTTTTTTTTTTCTTTTTGCGATGGCTCTCCCCCTCAAATCTTGTAAACATCAGTTCATGGAGGCCGTCAAAATGACAACACGACACACTGCTAGTCGTATGAATACATTTGTTAATCCGTACCAAGCACTTGGAATTGCCATATACCATCATATCTCAAACGAAAACATCAATTATGAATTACAACATTTTCCTTGAGAAGCATACTTTCTTATAGCCAATTGATAGTCTCTTTGCATAATCATTTGCAACACGTTGTTTCTTTGTTCTTGTAACAACATCGTGTTGCTGAGTAAGAGCAAGGGCATCACCTGAGTTGTTTCCCATTTCGAAAAATTTCAGACATGTAAGCAAATGAACTCTACAAACACCAACAAAGTAGGTATTGTGGTATTAGTGTGAGAAGATTAACATTCAGATATACTACACGATCCATAACTAAAACAATTATCGTGGAAATATATAGATTATGTGGTGATGTGACATTTTCTTAAGTTAGGATTGAGTCTTTGCAATAAAATGACTTTATGCATCAATCGAGTCAAAGGATAAGGATATTGCCTTTTGAGTGAAAGAAAACTTTATGACAGAGCAAGGAAATGAAAACAGAAATAGTCAGCCTTTCCAATTACAAACCCCTCCATTACATTGTTTACATAGTGAATTAATTTGTCCTTCTGCCTAAACAACCTTTCAGTATATTGATATTTGAAAACATGATAGGAGTCAGTTATGTTACAAGGATGCTTCATTTGCACCAGCCTATAGGAGTGGAGTTGAAGAAATACATATTGACCAGAAGAGCCGAAGAAATTTAATGCATCACCACTAGTAGAGAACCCACTTCTAGTACCGGTTGTAGATGGCCTTTAGTACCGGCCGCACAACCGGTACTAAAGGGTCGGCACTAAAGGGGTAACCCTTTAGTACCGGCACCTAAATAAAACCGGTACTAAAGGGTCTCCACGTGGGCGCACAGGCGAGCGCGACCCTGAGGACCTTTAGTACCGGTTTGTAATACAAACCGGTACTAAAGGTTCCTGCTTTTTTTGCTTATTTTTCAGGGGGTTTTGGTTTTTTTTTCTTTTCGATTATTTTTCGGGGTTTAGGGTTTCTGTTTTTTTCCTTTTCGCTCATTTTTCAGGGTTTCGGAGGAGATCGCGTATAAAGTACTCACTACACATATAAAGTAGTCATTATACACATACAAAGTACTCTCGTCACATATAAATTTAAGTACTCCTAATTAATTACAATGGAGCCGGTTCCCTTGTAGCATCGACTGCCGGCGGTTCCCTTGTAGCATCGACTGCAGGGGGTGGAGGTGGTCTTTCGTCAAAGTAGAATTCACCGTGTTCATCTATGACATGTGTAAGTAAGAATCCCGCCAATTCCTCCGCAATAGCTTTTACGCGGTTGCGTGGTAGGAGCTGGTTCCGCTTGTTTGACATCTTTAAAAGAAGGAAATAAAATCAGCTATGATCGAAACTAAACACAATTGATGGTGGCAAAATAAAAGTTGTGTATGATGTTCACGTACCTCTCGATTTCTTACACTCTTGACTCTCTCATTGACCTTCGTGTGAATGTACTCGCAAACGTAGTATCCACATAGTTCTGTCCCCTGTGGTTGTCGCAGACACCACTATATATACAAGAATATAATTTAATCAAATAATAATCAAGAGAATGATAATGGTATTAGAAAGATACACGTAGTAGTACTTACGTTGTTAGACTTGAACTCCAGCTTTTCTGGCCATACACCGCGTTCTTCCGCTTTGAACTTTCTGTAAACCCTGTCCGGAAAAGAAAATGAATTGAGTAGTTATTACTTATACTTTTGATATCCGGAAATGAACGAAAGAGGCTGATATAGTGCGATTGAAATTACCTCTTGAGCATTAGACGCACGCTTTTGTATTCATTTTGATCTCTCCTTAGTGAGTCCCAGACTTCAACTTCTCCTTCCTCGAGTCTAATGATTAGCAGAATGTAGTGGAACCTGCGCACGTATATACGCAGGTATTCAGAACTTATCGATTACACTTATATCGGGGAAGCAAAATAGAATGTGTAGAAGACGGTAAAACTCACCCGAAGTTGTAAGGAAATAGTATTTCCTTTTTGGTACTTTGTCGCTTAAAGAACGTTAGCAAAACGTCCTCTGTGTTCACGGGATTTTCATCCACGGTCTTGACATGAACTTTATCCGGGTCAATGAAACCAATGTCCCAGATTCCTCGAGTCTGCATTCACGTATCTTCATTCTGCATAATTAGCGTACAAAAGAATTTTGTGACGATAATTACAAGCAATGAACGAGAGCTTATAACTATAAATAATTAAATTACACGAATAAATTACTTACAGACAATAGCAGCTGATGAGAGATTTGTCGAGAGCACGTTGATTGTACATCTGAAAAAGTTCTCGGAACTCAACATGCACACAATATTCTCGGAAGTAGTGTTGTTCCTTAACCGCCGCCATGAGAGAGAATTTCCCTTCTTTTGCGGCGGTCATGTACCAGCGATTCAAATTCCATAACTGTGTTGTTAGCTGGCTCGGATTTTCCACCATAGGCAGCCCGAGTTCAAAATCAAATCGTGGGGCAATCTCCGCCATGGGGTAACCTGAGTCGCCAACGACAACTTCTCCATGCTCGATTTCCCGAGTTTCAGAAGGTACAATGAGCGGGGCGAGCGATTGTGCTTCTTGTTCTCCGAGCTGGGCAACTCCTTTCCCGCACAATTTCTCTTGCTCATTCTGCGAGGAAAGTACCTTGTCAATACCTCGCTCGTAGTCTGAAATGGGCGGAGGTGGAGGGTCATATAGGTTGTCAACGGTGTGATCTTTTACCTCATTTGGTATAGTCTTCAGAAGTTCCTTTATGGGGTCAAGTCTTGCCTCCACTCTTTCCTTCTTTTTCTGCTCAAAAAAGGCTCTCGACCCTTCACGTAGGCTCTCAGCTATTTCCTGCTGAGTCATCTCAGAAGTTAACTTCTCAGGAGCCTTGACTTCCTTGGGGTTCTCAGGAGCCCGCACACTTTTTCCACGTTTCTTGACAGGGGTGGACGACGGGAACAGCTTCCGCTTTGTCAAGTTACTAGTGGGCGCATCAGTCGGTTGACGGGACAGCGCGGGAGATGGACTCGCGGCGGGATCCCAAACTTCGTGGGGGAGGCGGGTGGACTTTGATGTGGTGAATGTCTAACGGGAGGAGTCGGTGGCCTTGGCTCCGAGTCTGGAAACTTGATGTATTTCTTCTTCCATAGAACGATACCAAGCTCAACTTCTCCCAATGTCTTCTCGCCTTCAGCTCCAGGAATTTCAAGACGTATTGCGTTGAATCCCGGCATAACTTTCGTGACCCCGACACGAGCAAATCCAGGCGGAATCACACCAAAATGGAAGGTTTCTCCAGGTTGATGTCGTAAAGCATAGCCAGTCGCCACCGGATAAGTAATGTTCATCATCGGCGCATGTAACTCACAATTTGTCTTCTCCGTGATATCATCCACGGGGTAGTGAGCCGCCGATGGTTCAGCAACTGGTTCATCAACTGCAGGATCTTGTAGCTGCGTGGAACCCACGCTGCTTTTCCGCTGAGATGGGCAGGCATCGCCTGCAGGATCTTCTACTCGCAGTTGAGATTCCCTGGTCTGGGTCATTGAGGCCAGTTGCTTCTGCACATCCTGCACCGTGCGTTCTAATGCAGTAACCCTCTCCGCCTCCCTCTTCTTACTTCTGCAATGTTTTCTATAAGTTGCAACGTCTTCCGGAAACCCTTCAAGAAAACCAACCCCGCCTCCTCTGCCTCGACATCGCCCCCAGTGTTCTTTATTCCCGAGGGCTTGTGAAAGCTCGTCGTCCTCTCTATCGGGAACAATTTTCCCTCCTTGACTAGTACTATGACTTTTTTTATTTTTCTGATGACTCTTCTAATTTTTCTCCGCCATTTTCCCTTTGCAACAATCAGCCCTGTTTCTGGGTGCAACACTGCCCCATGCGCGAACAACCAGAACTTGGACCTGTCGGGCCAGTCATCTGTCTGTGGAGGATCCCTTTTAGTCGCAGCTCGTCTTCATAGGCTTGCCACTTAGGCAAGGCAGTCTTGTAGCCACCTGAGCCCAAATGATGGAAATATTTCTTCTTCGAGGCATTCAACTTATTTTGTGTCGATCGGGCCACAGCGACGCCCGAATTCTTATACGCCGCAAATTCAGCCCATTCATCTTTTAGCTTCTCTAGATGTCCTTTGAAAACTATATCTTTGTTCCCATATTTTCTCCACAATGTGTTCTTCCAGTTGTTGAATTGCTGGGCCATCTTGCTAAGAGTCCACTCCTTGACTTTATCCTTCATCTTCTGTGGGAGATCTGCCGGTAGGTTGAATTTAGACATCATCGAGTCCCAAAGGGTCTCTTTAATTCTTTGCTCGAGATATTTTGCGCCTATGTTGGCTTTCTTCGGCTCATTCCATTCTGTCACAGTGATCGGGACCATGTCCCTTACAAAAACTCCGCACTGTACATATTTATTGTAGATTCCATCGGGTTTCTCGGTTTGCCTTTGAAGGTAACTTCGTCGATCGACAACGTTGCACCTTCCGGGAGCTTTAACCCTTGGGCCGGGCCTCGTACGGGGATTGACGACTTAGATCCAGAGGGCTGAAAGAAAAATGTTTCGTTAATAAGTGCGCATATAAATCAATTAATGCATCTAGCTATAGTGATCAACAAGACTTAATATATACCTTCTTCTTAGCTAGTGATCCAGACGGTTCTTCTTCGTCGTCGTCGTCTCTGAATTTTTCTAACTCAAGTCCCTCACCGGAGTCATTCAAACATTTCGCGCTGAATTCTTCGGCGTCTTCTCCGTCGGACGAATCTTCTCCATCGGAATATTCTCCATCGGAATTGGGTCCGGCAGCGTTGTTATATATTATTTGTTGGAGACGGTCTTCTTCCTCCAAATCTCGGACGAAGGTGGGGGCATCGTCCGCCATAGCTCAATGTCACTGCAAATTTTGAAACTTAGCAATATTTCTAACTTAGCAAAAAAATTGAAACTTTGCTACTACAATTTCAAACTTAGCAAAATTCACATATTTACTAGCAAAACTTTCAAAAATGCTAACTAACAAAATGTCTTCAAACTTTGACTAAACATTTTGTATGACTAACAGTAATAAAAATTCTTTGACTAAACATTTTGTATGACTAACAAAAAATTCATATTGTAATAAACAGTAATACAAAAAAGTAATAACAAAAAAACACAAAAATTATTGGCAGTAGCAATTCATGATTGTTAAAAATGGGCAACAACACAAAAATTTGCATAATTGTAAAGTGTCATTTAACATTTTTCATACACAAATTTTAAACAATCTAATTAAACTTTAAAATATACTTCAATATACTTCAATTCATCAAAATTGCTAACCAATTCTGTAACAACAATGTAAATACCACAACACTATCTAAGCAAGATTTTTTTATTTTGAACAACAAATTTTCATACTAATTTTAAACAAGAATTTTCATACAAAAATTACAAAACTACAAAGTACCTAATTACAAAAAATGCTTTCTATATTTTCATTCTAAGCTATCTATATTTCTGTTATTTTGCTATCTACAAAATGAACAAAATGCTATCTATATTTTGCTATCTACAAAATTGCTACAAATTTCTAAAAATGCTAAACAAAATTTAAAACTTAACTAAAAACCATTTTAAAAAAACTTAACTAAAAATGAAAAAAATACCTCTGTGTGGCCGAGGCGGTGGCGGAGGTGGCCGGACCGGCGACGGCGGAGCGCGTGGCGGTGGAGGCCGGTGGAGGAGGCGCAGCAGAGGAGGCCACGCGTGGCGGTGCGGCCGGCGTAGCGTCGCTGGCGCGTGGAGGGGGCGGCGGAGGGCGCGGCGTCGGGGCCTTGGCGTCGCGCGGTCGACGGTAGTGGAGGGCGACGTGTGCGCGTGGAGGGCGTGGCTTAGGGCGGCGGCGCCGTCGACGGCGTGGAGGGGCGCGGTACGTAGGGGCGTCCTTCGCCGGAGCAGCGCTTCACCGGCGTCGTCGAGGAGAGCGGGCGTTGGCGTCGTCGAGCAGGACTTGGGCGAATTGGGGAATCGATTCGATTCCCTGCACTTAACTGCAATCAATACCCCTTTAGCACCGGTTGTACTCTACAACCGGTACTAAAGGGTCTTTAGTACCGGTTGTATAGAGTACAACCGGTACTAAAGCTCAAATTTGGGCCGCGCAAATATTCGCGCGCGAAGCCCAACCCTTTAGTACCGGTTGTATTATACAACCGATACTAATGGGCTTTTTATTGGTTTTTTATTTTCTGTTTTTTCTATTTGGTTTCTGTTTTCTTTTTTCTATTTGGTTTCTGTTTTTTTCTAGTTTATTTTTATTTTAGATCTATGTAATTTAATTGTCTTAAAATTTGTACTAATTATCTATTTATTTTAGAAAAATCGTTAACACACCAACGACGTCAATACGTAGGGGGGACACGTGTCCTCCCCAGCGCTGCGGTAAGACACGTGTCCTCCCCAGCGCTGTGGTAGGTGTTTGTATATCTATTTGGTTCTATTTTGTTTTTTCTCTACTTTCTTTTTATTTAATATATATCTAATTTAATGGTGATGTGTGGTCTGGGCCCCTCCCCAGCCGGCCGCCATCTTCGCAACCGTGTGCTTTTGTTTATTTTTCTTTCTATTTGTTTTTTTCTTTCTATTTGTTTTTCTTCTTTACTTTTTTTGTGGACTGTTTATTGGTATTAGTTAAGAGTGTGTTCGTAAGTTGTGTGAATCAAGATACAACTCCGATGTGCGGTCAACCGTCTTATGCAGAGACGATTTAATATACAACTAGATATCTACGTTACAACTTCACTAGTTCTAAATACTGGATAGAACAAATTAAGGTACAACTTGAAATTATGATACAACACAAGTAAAACAAAGACTCTACCTATCTCCCATCGATGCAGCCTGCACCATCCGCCGTGTTGCCATCCTTGCCCTTTGACGAAGATTCTGCCTTCTTGCCTTTGCCCTTGAACGAAGCTTCAGCCTTCTTGCTCAGTGCTTTAACCGTCCTTTCCTTTGATGACGGCATGAAATCGTCGTCATCATCGCTGTCAACTACCCAGAGACAGGAACGACCGTACGAATCACGGTCAGCTTCAGTTCGGTAGAACGGACTATTCGTAACTTTCCTGTCAAACTTCTCTGCAAGCGTGAGCATTTCTGCACGAATTTGGAGCGGGGTCCTATACGGGAATCCATCGCGGCATAGCTTCGCCCCGAGCAAAGCGAGATGACTCTCAATGTGCAAAATTTCTTCAATTGGAACTACCCTACCATCTACATTCAAATTGCTCGAAAGCCTGGCGAGATGCTCGGATGTGGAAATGTGAAACCCGGACACACACTTCTCACAAGGACCAATACACACCATGCTTGCGCTCAAGTGAGTACCATGCCTACCTTCGACTGGGTTTTATAGAACTACCGGTGGCGGCATTTGGGGGGAACGATAGCGGGAAATATTTGGGCGGGAAACGGTGGCGGGATCGAAGTTGCCTACCTTCTCCAGTGGCCACTCTGACCGGATCAGGAAGAAGCACACGGATCGTATGTTTCCTTCCAGCGCTTGGGAGCCGTTGGATCAAGCGGTGTGTTTCTTTCGAGCGCTTGTGAGCCCTTGGATCAGGAAGAAGCACACGGATCGTGTGTTTCCTTCCAGCGCTTGGGAGCCGTTGGATCAAGCGGTGTGTTTCTTTTAAGCGCTTGTGAGACGTTGGATCAGGGGTGAGCCCGACTTTAGTCCCGGTTGGTGTTACCAACCGGACTAAAGAAGCACACGGATCGTGTGTTTCTTTCAAGCGCTTGTGAGACGTTGGATCAGGGGTGTTTCTTTTGAGGGATTGTGAGCTGTTGGATCAGCAGTATCACGACCACTTCGTGAGCCACATGACCCGGTTGGTGTTACCAACCGGGTCTAAAGAAGCACACGTACCCTATATATAGCCCACCTCCCGGAATTCCAGCGTCACTCACTCACTCACTCACACAAAACATTCCAGCGTCACTCGGAGATGCATCTTTGGGCAACCAGCGTCAAGACGTCTTTGATGACCTGCGACCGTTCCAAACGGTTGCAGATCATCAGAGATGTCTTGCCGGACGGTTGTAGATCATCAGAGACGTCTTACCGCTACTTGGATCGAAGTGGCGCTCAAACACAAAACATTCGGGTTCCCTAGCTACGTCCTGCAACCGTTTGGTCGGATCCAATCAGCGGCAAGACGCTCTGATGATTAGCAACATCCCCAACACTTGTTGCAAATCATCAGAGACATCTTGCCGCTCTCTGGATCGAAGGCCGATTTGCCGTCTCACGACCACGCGATTGTGTTGGTAAAACTGCAGCTGATTGACATAGTGTTTAGATCTCTCTTCTGAGTTTTCAGGACATAGTTACATAAAACGTTTAATACATTATTACACATCAGCAACAACATCCCTATCTAGTGTTCACTTTTTCTTCTTGTGTGTCCCTTTCTTCTGATTGCGTCGTAGCCATGGACAATCTTCATCATTTAACACGGTGCTTGGGTCAGTTTTCACTTTGAAGGGCGGAATTTCAGCAAACTTATTGTAATCTTCTGACATGTCTGTCTTGTCCTCCACTCCCACGATGTTTCTTTTTTCCTGAAAGAACTATGTGGCGCTTTGGCTCATTGCATGATGTACCGGCTTGCTTATCTTTTCTTTTTTTTCGGTCTGGAAGACATGTCCTTCACATAGAAAACCTGAGCCACATCATTGGATAGGACGAATGGCTCGGTTTTGTACGCAAGATTTTTGAGATCCACTGTAGTCATTCCGTACCGCTTGTCTATCTCTACCCCGCATGACAGGTTAACCCATTTGCACTGAAACAAAGGGATCTTAAAATAAGGTTCATAGTCAAGTTCTCATATCTGCTGTATGCAACCATAATATGTGTCCTTTGTTCCATCATCGTTTGTTGCATCAAAGCGGACACCACTGTTTTGATTAGTGAGCTTTTTGTCTTGGGTTTCCGTGTAAAATGTATTCTCATTTATCTCGTACCCTTGGAAAGTCAATATAGTCGAAGATGGTGTCTTGGCCAACAAGTATAGCTCTTGTCCAACAGTGTTGTCATCATCCTCTTCTTCAGGGTTTTCCATTATAACCCCTATTTCTCCGTGCTTGGTCCAATAAAAATAATTGGGCATGAAGCCTTGTCGCAACAAGTGGGAGTGTATGGTTCTTACGCTCGGGTAATTCCTGTTATTCTGACATTCATCACATGGACATATCATAAAACCATTCTTCAGCTTGTTTAACTTAACCACATCGAGAAAACGATGCATGCCATCAATGAACTCGGGACAGCGTCGATCACCGTACATCCATTCTCGGATCATCTGCATTACATAAATATATCAAAAACCATTACACCAGCTAAATAATGAATAGAGATACGTGACCAAATTAATTTATACAAGTTCATCACATTAAAATCAAAGTAGAGTAGTGCCCAAATGTCATACATAGTTCTCACGAAACATACATCAATCGAAACTAACATACAACTATTTAAAGAATTTAAATCCAACAACAAATGCGATCAGAATCGCAACCAAGGTAACTATTGAACCAACAGCATTATGATACCAAGCCTCTTGACTAATGGCATATTTTCTAATCTTTTTAAGCTTGGCGCGCATTGCATCCATCTTCCTCTCGTGAGCAGTGACGACGTCGGCAAGCTCGACCCCGTGAGCATCAACGATGTCGGCAATCTTCAAGTCCAATTCCATCTTCTCTTCTAGGCATTGGAGACGAAGATCTTCACTTATCTTCAATTTTGCTCTCAAATCGTCGTTTTCTTTTTTAAAATACTCGACAATAGGGTCGGCCGGAATTTCCGGTTCAACTACCTCCTAAATAAAAATATATCTATATCAAGTTGGTCGGCATGATTGTTATAAACACGAAACAAAATAAATAGTTAAAAAGATATACCACATCCGAATCATAGACCGACGAGGGCCGAAGGGGACGGATATCAAAACCATGACACTATACGTATATAAGAAAAACATTAGAAAATTATACAAGAAATAATTATGCATTTAAATCATATAACTAACAATTTTTAAAATAAAAGATAAAAAAGAGGCTCACCGAGGTGGTGTCGGTGACGGAGCGGCGCAGACGATCGACGGCGGTGAGGAAGGGGACACTATATAAATCCACAAATTATACTTTAATTTGAGCTCAAAATGCATATAAAACAAATGAAATCACTAACTTAGTCATTTCATCAAACACCTTGCAAGCACAACCAAAATCAAACTTGCTAAACTTGCACGAAAATAAGCTAAACTTGAAAAGCCGGAAGAGAAGATGAAGAAGTTGCTAACCCTTGTACAGGGTACCACCAATCTTGACAAATGTTGGAGAAAAAATGGGTGAACTTGAGCTTGGGAGAGCTTGAGAGAGAGGAAAAATGGAGTTGGGGTCGAGTTGCTCCAAAATGGAGCTGGCTCGGGGTGGAATATATAGGCAGGACCTTTAGTACCGGTTTCAGGACCTTTAGTACCGGTTTTATTTACCAACCGGTACTAAAGGTCCTGCCGTGGGGCCACTGACCGCGGCCTGCGTGGCTGCACCCTTTTAGTACCGGTTGGTATTAACAACCGGTACTAAAGTACCGGTTGGTATTAACAACCGGTACTAAAATGTGTCCTTTAGTACCGGTTGTTAATACCAACCGGTACTAAAGGTCCTCGCCGCGGGCCCTTGCTGGCGCCCAAGCACAACCGGTGCTAATGCCCCCTTTAGTACCGGTTTTTGTTGCAACCGGTACTAAAGGGGCGCACCAATGCCTCTGTTTCTACTAGTGCACTAACACCATAAATGCATTTCAAAGATTAAAATCTAGCAATGTACCAGAATACGGAATACACAAAGGTAAGAAAGAAGACCAGTTAAAATGTTAGGAGCTGAAATGAGAGAAAAACAAAGTAGCACAAGTACTTGCCAGCCACACACAAAAGACTCGCTGTTGGTTTGTCAAACACACCCTGCTTATATTCCTTGGGAGAAAAAGGTTCCAAGTCCTACTACGTTACAGGAAAAAAGCTATTGGAAGATCATCGTAACCTACGTATTTTTCAAAATCCAGCATCCTAACCTACGCATTTTTCCATCTCCAGCATCATAGTCTTGTCCGCGAAAAGAACTTCATCTGTCCAAGAGATGATGTTGATTATCAAACTCTCCAGCACCATTGAGCAGCTCTCCAGGATCGCCTGCCCAGTACCGTGCACATGCAAAATTGCCCATCTATATTTCGTCTTACACGGTGATCAAGTTCAGATAAAAAATGATCATGTCAAATTCAGATAGTGGACGTGCTAGCAGAACCATTGTTATTCGACTGTGCCCTTGGCAAAAGGTTTTCCACTCGTCTATCTGTTTCGTTGTTCAAAGTTCAAACATAAGTATACCAGCAAACAAAATTACACGTATACTAATGCACACTACCTCTAAGACATTAATAGCACCACATTTTGTGTTGGTCCATGCCTCTCATGAAGGCCTGCTCCGTAATCAGGTAGTGGCACTTTGCTGAAAACAAGCGTCTTTCCTTTTCTTTGTTGTATGCCAACACAAGACATGTAAACTGGAAAATAGTTCAAAGGCAAAAAAAAAAAAGATCAACGTGAGAAATTCATATAGTCGTGCTTCTATTAAAGTGAAAAGATATGAGTACTTAGTTGCAATTACTAAATTGTGGAAACATTGGTGAACTGGTGACTGATGATAGGGACATCTTGCATTTATTCGGTGGAAGTTAAAGATGGTGGCAATTAGAGAATAAGGTGCAGAATATGAGTGGCATCCTTACAAGTAAAGGTTGTATGTCTGAGCCATATGTGAAGTGTTTTCTGTCCATCGCGTCCGAAATTCTTCTTGACAACTAACTCCTGCTGAGAGCCGGAGACCCTTCTCTTAGTTGTCCAGCCTTATTGCAGCACTCAGTCTCATCGAACTTAAATTCTATCTGATCACTGAACCTTTTCACTTTCTTTCCTAAATGTGTGACTGATACCAATCCCTATGTTGTACACTCTTCCACTAACTAGGCCAGGCGCATTATGGTACGACTGAGACTGAGTTGGGCAGGAGAAAGCGCTCTGTCAAGCTTCAAGTCAAGTAACCAATGGTCTTTTTACAAGTACATCTGTAAGTACAGTTGCGGGCGTCAATGATCTACAGTACTGAACTACGGTTCTGCCTTCCCAAATCGACAAATCAAGAAATTGTAGACTTGGAGTGGGAGTGTTGCGGGAGTAAGGTCGGGAAAGTGTAGACACTCATAACACACACTACCGTAATTTTTTGCGGATAATCCCACGTAGATGAGTTTTGCCGGGTACAACCACTTTATTGTCAACTTCTAATAAACGTAGAGTTACGATCAATCAAGTGCGCTAAAATCCAACAACACATTTAGACAGAACAATCATGGTGGAGGTGTCGAGGGTGGTCTACAACAGGCCGAGGAAGTGGTGCTTGATGCAGAGCAGGAGCCTCCCGGCCTTGCTCGCCAGCGCCATGTTCTTGTCGCCTTCGCCTTACGGCAGCGGCGGCCGCTCCATTCCGCCGACCTGCGACCGCCGTGACTCAAGGTGGCCTTGCGCCGACAGTGTTGTATGCATGAGGAGGATAGAGGGCGCGGATCTTGGAGTGGAGCTGGTGACGTGCAGGATGCCCGTGATTACTCGGCAAGAGCAGGCCGCAAGCACCTGGGGATTTCGATTCGACGGGAGAACCCTGGCGGCACATGCCCATGTACGCTGCTGTGCGACCCACATCCTAGCACAGTCGCACTGTAGCTTGTATGAAGCCGTAGTACTCCCTCCGTCTCAAAATATAATGCGTGCTATTTTTGTGCTGCTCTTCGGTGCTCAACTTTGACCGTTAATATATAATAAATTATGTGGATCTAGAATGTATAAATGGTATTGTTGGATTTGTCTTGCAAAATTCTTTCATTTCATATATTTTTATAATAATTTTGTGATCATGTTATAAGTACAAATCATGGTCAAAGTTGGATGTTGTTGACCAGCGAAACTAAAGGGCGCCTTGTTTTTTTGGGATGGAGGGAGTACTAAGTTTTACATCAACTAAGAGCATCACCAACGGTACCCCCAAGTGACCCCCTAAAGGCCCAATAGGGGTCCGGACCCAAAAATCGGCCACAACGGCACCCCCCAAAGGCCTGGGCCTAGCATTTTTATGTCCGGCACCCCTAAAAGGGCCCCCCAAGTTTAGAGGCCCTCTCGGGGGTACCGGACACTAGGCGACACGCCCTCCGACAGGTCTGGCCCACCCGTCATACACGCAGACCGCCTTGCCCGTGTTAATGAGGGAGCTTAGGAGGCCGTTCCACCGCGTTTAATGGACGCGAAGTCGCCGAGCGGTCTCCGAGACGGGACGGGAGGCGACGAGACAAGACTGAAAGTGCATGTGCCCTCATGTGTGGTTTTGGTAATTAATGACAATCTCTATGGACTAATATTTGCGTTTAGATATCTTCATAGATCTTGTCCATGGGAAAAGATTGGAGTTCATGTGTTGGACTCTAGAAGATTATATGTTGACCAAGGTTCTATTCAATGGGTTTATATGAAGAATGGTCATCTAGAGTTGAGCTTATTGCAAGCATGGCTTGGAAAAGAAGATTGAGTGAACATTCATGTTTATCTCCAAGCCATCATCTATATCAAGAGAAGAAGATGAAGTGCAAGTGGATACATGAAGACGGAGCTAAGCGAGGCTCTCCCATTATGGTGTATGGGAAAGTATTTGGAGAAGTCTTCATCAAACATGTGCTAGCAACCACAATCAAGAAAGGTGTTCCAACTTGAGTGAGTCAAGATCGTCATCATTTAGCTCAAGTGGAATGCGCAAGGCAAATGTATGATCTTTATAGGGTTTCTATGTTACCGGTCTCTTGGTGTTACTGGGAGACCGGGTTATAGGATAGACGGCGTACTATCAAGAGGGGCTCTCAAGTGAGTAACTTGATCGCATCTTTGTGGAGAGATCAAACCTTTGCATAGTTGGCATATCATCTTTCTTGGTTCTTATTTGACTTTTATCCATGTGAAAATTTAGAGGTTGTGTTCATCTCCATACCAAGCTCTAGTCCATCAAAAACGGATTTCATATGCATATCTTGTTGCGCTTTTGGTGTTGGAGGTTTTACCGGCTTATCTTTTCTAGAGAGGTCAAACTCTCCTTGTGGTTTCGTTCTAACATGATGGACTATGATGTGTTTAGATATCTTTATAGATCTTGTCCATGCATGGTAAAAGATTGGAATTCATGTGTTGGACTCTAGAAGATTATTTGATGACCAAGGGTCTATCCAAGGATTTATATGAAGAATGGTCATCTAGAGTTGAACTAATTGCAAGTGTGGATTGGAAAAGAAGATTGAGTGAAAATTCATATTTATCTTGAGTGAACATTCATATTTATCTCCAATCCATCATATATCAAGAGAATAAGATGAAGTACAAGTTCAATATGATCCTTATCGGAGGATATCATTTGATTGGGGCTTGCAATGGATACATGAAGACGAAGCTTAGCAAGACTCTCCCATAATAAAATATGGGGAGTATTTGGAAAAGTCTTCATCAAGCATGTGCTAGCAAGCACAATCAAGAAAGGTGTTCCTACTTGAAGGAGTCAAGATCGTCATCATCTAGCTCAAGTGGAATGCTCAAGGCAAAGGTATGATCTTGATAGGTTTTCTATTTTACCGTTCTCATGCTTTTGGGGAGACCGGGTTATAGGATCGATAGTCGTACTATCAAGAGGGGCTCTCGAGTGAGTAACTTGATCGCATCTTTGTGGAGAGCTCAAACCTTTGCATACTTGGCATATCATCTTTCTTGTTTATTATTTGGATTTTATCCATGTGAAGATTTAGAGCTTGTGTTCATCTCCATACCAAGCTCTAGTTCAGCAAAACGGATTTCATATGTATATCTTGTTATGTTTTTGTTGTTGGAGTTTTTACCGGCTTGTCTTTTCTAGAGAGGTCGAACTCTCTCCTTGTGGCTTCCTCTTCACATGATGTACTATGATGTTTTTCTGCATGATCTTGTAAAACTCTTCGTTGCAATTCCAACGAGCTTAAGATCATTGAAAACGGAGTCAGGATGCAAAAGTTATTAAACTTTCCGTACCGCGTTGTGTGCAGTCTTTTTCCCGACGGTAGTACCGCCCCTAGTACCGCACATTGCGTACGAAGGCCGTTTTGGCGGTACTAGGAGTGGTAGTACCGCTGCCCAGGGAGGTAGTACCGCTGTCTGGAGCCTATTTTCAGCCTGTTTGACTTCCTGGGTTCTCCGGGGGCGGTAGTACCGCCGTTTGCAGTGGTAGTACCGCCCCTGCGTGTTTCTGCACCTAACGGTTGGATCTTTGGGTGACCTATTTAAGGGGTCCTCTTCCCCAATGGTTCCCCAACCTTTCAAGCAAGTTTTAACCTCCATTGTTGACCTCCAAAAGCTTGTTATCTCTCAATCCCTCCATTGATTCTTGCTCCTTCTTGAGGGAAAAGAGAGAGGAGATCTAGATCTACAATTTCACCAATTCATCTCTCCTCTAAGTGAGGGAAAGCCTTTGGATCTAGATCTTGGAGTTTCATTTGTTGAGTTCTTCGTTGTTCTTTCTCTCTTCTCCCCCATAAGCATTAGTTGCTTTTGGTGGGATTTGAGAGTGAAAGATTTGAGCACTTGTGCTCTTGCCATTGCATTGTGTATCGGTTTGTGCTCTCCACGAGGATTTGTGCAAGTTGAAAATTTGTGAGCTTGTTACTCTTGTGTCTTGGACCCTAGACGACTTGTGGTGATTCTTAGGAGCCTCCAATTAAGTTGTGGATGCGTGCCCCAAGCTTGTGACTCGGGAGGCTCCAATTAGGTTGTGGATGTGTGCCTCGAACTTCTTGTAAAGGCGCCGGTTTCCTCCTCGAAGATTACCGATAGTGGAAGAAGGTGAACCAATCCTTTGTGGTGCGGTACATCGGAGAAGAAGGTGAAGCCTGTTGTGACGTTGAGACCAACCTGTTGTGGTGGCTCACACCTCTCCAACGAGACGTAATCCCTTCAAAAGGAGGAACTCGGAATACATCTTCGTCTCCATGTGTCTCGGTTATTTCTATACCTGACCTCTTTATTTATGCACTTTACATTGTGCTAGCCTTCGTGGTTGAAGTATTTTATATTGCTATCACCTTGTTGCTTGTTCTGCTTGGCATAAGTTGTTGGTGCATATATTGAGCCTAAAATATTTAGGTTGTTGGATTGTTAAATTAAATACCTAGTTTTATTCTTCATTTTTTCAAGCCTAAACCGGAAAAGTTTTAATCGCCTATTCACCCTCCCCCCTCAAGGCGACATCCTTGTCCTTTCAGAGATGGCGGCAGGCTGGCCTATCACCACGCGTCACAATAACGCCGGTGACAGCGTGCGCGGCAGTCCACGCGCCGGCGTTGCGGCGTTCCCACGCAATGCATTTACGCCGGTGCGTATGCTCGTGCACCGCCCAACACCCACGCCGCTTAAATCCCCTCCATCGCCGCACACTCATCTCCAACGCACCATCCTCTTCTCCCACGTCCCTCACCTCCCCGTCTCCCACACCCTCTGCCCCAAGCCATGGCGAACAACTTCGAAGCGGGAAGCAGCTGGCGCAGCGGGCGCACGATCTCGCTAGACGAGGCGTGGGACTTGTACCGCTACGGCCTGCTCGTGTCGCTGGATTCCCGCCTGACAAAGGGGTGGAGCACGTCCCCCAACGAGGGGCTTCCCGTGCCGGCGCTGGCGGAGACGCCGGACCAGATCCGGCGCGACATCGCTCGGCGGCCCAGCTGGCTGACGCGGGAGCAGCGCGCCCTGCCCAAGTTCGACTAGAAAAATTGGGGCAGCTGGCTCCAGCGGTTCCAGCGTGAGCGCAACGAGGTGCTCGCCGCCTACGACGGACCGACACCGTCGGGGCGCTACAACGCGGAAGGCCGTCACCGGTGGTGGGACGGCACATGCCACACCGTGGCCTCCACCGTCGAGGCCACACGACAACACTCTCTGGCGGCAACGCCAGCCCGTTGCGGCTGATGCCGGTGCAGCACGACGCAATGACCGCCAGGAGGAGGAGCTCCAGTCCCGGGCGCCACGCCGCAATTGCCGGCCGGTGAAGGAGGAGCGCCGCTCGCCGCTGCATCGTGTAGGAGGTGGCGGCATTGTCATCCGCGAACGCCGCGAACAACGACGTTCCCCACCACGCGGTCTGCTCTACCTGCGCCGCCCTAGGACGCCGCCTCGGCCGGTGGAGGTCATCCCGGCCGGCTACCACGTGCCATCCCCGCTCCGGACCGAGCACGACGGCGACTCCCCCGATTTGCTGGCGGCGATCGCCGACTCGGTGGCGACGCTCGAGCGGGACACGCCGGGCCTCATGGCCACCATCGCCTCCTCAGCGCACATGGCAGCCTCCTTCTCCGGTGGCGCCTCCAGTAGCCGTGCGCCGCGCCGTCAAGACGGCGCCTCCACCAGCCGTGCGTCGTGGGCCTACGTCGTGCTTGACGACGGCAGCGACGACGGCGTCGACTGGGACGAGCTCGAGTAGTTAGGGTTTAGTTTAGGTTTTCAACTTTCGTTCAAACTTTTGTAATATATAACAAATATGAACGAAATTCAAAATGCGTTTAAATTTGTTCGTATCTGGCAAGTTTTTATTTATTTATTTGAGGACGCTGCTGTGGGCTGCACCCCCAATTGGCCGGACACATGTCCGACGCCCCCAATTGGGCCTCAATTGGGGGGTGCCGGACACGAACTTGAGGGTGCCGCTGGAAATGCTCTATCCAGCAGGTCGGCAATTTGAAACTTGCTCGGTCGACCGAGACATAACAAAATCTCAGGCACCTGATGATTAGCAAATCCGAAAGAAAAATGCTCCCGGGTGGCTGGGTCAACACAAACATCAATTTTATTCTCTAATTTAACTTGCAGTTTATACCACTTTTATAAGAAAAATCATACGTCCTACCGATATCAACTGAGATCAGCGATCACGGCAAGGACGACACCGCGAGATTTTTTGACAGGTTCAGTGTGAACATGCATGTCTCTCCAATCTCTATGATATGACGTGCTGCCGTGCCCAATATAGTACTGTATGAGCATAGTGCAAGTCAGCTAATATCAATCGCTGAGTATGATGGCCACGGAGATCCGATTAGTAGAGTGGTCAAACTTACACAGTTACACACTTAAACTTGCAGTTTATAACTTATAAGGCTGACTTATCCTCTGGTCGGTGACGGACACCGGCACAGTTGAAAGTGGCCATGAAAAATATGCTTACCGTTCCTCATTCCTCAACTTGTTGGGACTGGTCACTTCTCTAAAATCGGAGAACTCAACTCCTCCTAATGAAATCGGACAATTTTGGCTGCCAGAATCGATTTATCTGCTGGTGTGACACAATTTTCGAGCACGGCAAGAAAATGTACTATCCCTCCGGTTCAAGGAATATTGGGCGGTATTGATCGGTGCATCGCGGCCAAAGTGCCTACGGAGCACACCGCTACATGCACCAGGTTCATGGTTAAGACAATTTCAAGTTTTGAATTTTATCTTGGTGAGTTAGATTTTCTTATTTGCAAGTTCATGCTTACACCAAGTTCTGGTGCCCTGTTTTCTAGAAAAAATAGACAACTTTTCAGTGCTGTAAACAAATTTTTGGGTGCCCTATACTATAACATCCGTTGGAGATGCTCTTACATATGTGGTGCCCATTCTGAGCGGTCATACGGTTAGGCAATATTATTGTCCTTTTATTTACTATCTCTCTTCCAGCTTACAAATCAAACTAGATAAACAATTGTACATGCATGCATTAATGGATACGTGTAGAATAACAATGTCCTATGAAAAACAGATGATCAAACATATTTTGGGATTATTTAAGAACATGAAACTGACCTGTGCTACAGTACCATCCGCAGTACATGTGCTGCAATTTTTAAATCGTGTCTCTCCAGTTTCAATCCAACTGTTTAAGATTCAAGGCACGCAATTGTTCATCCGTGACTCGCCTCTAGCAAGTCACCGGATCTCAATCCGATCCAGTGCCTTGACACACGCAAGGCACCAATGAATAGTAACGTGCCTTGCCCTCATTTCCGTCCGTTGGATCAAACATTGATGGCCAGATGAACATGCACAGAACACTGCTAGAGGATCCATCTACAGTTCCTCGTGCTACAACGTTTATCCACAAGACTCTGCTACAGTACCATCCGCAGTACATGTGCTACAGTTTTTAAATCGTGTCTCTCCATTTTCAATCCAACGGCCTTAGATTCAAGGCACGAAATTGTTCATCCGTGACTCGCCTCTAGCAAGTCACCGGATCTCAATCCGATTGAGTGACACACGCAAGGCACCAATAAACAGTAACGTGCCTTGCCCCTCATTTTCGTCCGTTGGATCAAACATTGGTGGCCAGATGAACATGCACAGAACACTGCTACAAGATCCATCTACAGTTCCTCGTGCTACAACGTTCATCCACAAGACTCTGGTACAGTACCATCCGCAGTACATGTGCTACAGTTTAAAACCGTATCTCTTCATTTTCAATCCTACGGTCTAAGATTCAAGGCATGAAACTGTTCATCCATGACTCGCCTCTAGCAAGTCACCGGATCTCAATCCTCCGTTGGATCAAACATTGATGGCCAAATGAACATGCACAGAACACTGCTACAGGATTCATCTACAGTTCTCGTGCTACAGCGTTCATCCACAAGACTGCTTTTTTTGCAAAAAGGACCCTGTCATTAAAAGAAACAACGAACCGTACAAAACACATCAACAAAAACGAAAATTACAACGAGATTTTTGAGATGCCCTTCGTCTTCAACCTCCAGACCGTGTCGACGGCGCGGCGCCGCTGCCGCTCCTTCCTGAGCCGGCCTGACGTTGTTGGTTGCGGACGGGAAGTCGCTGAACGGGTCAAGAAGACCACATTCGTCCAGTGCTGAAGAAGAAGGATGAACCGCCGATGAAGCTCCACGACGATCCGGAGATCGTCACCGCCAGAAGAAGCCCTTGAAAAATACATCACTAACACAAGCTTCTCGACGTCGCCGCCGAGATGAGGCTGAAGCTGGGAAGACTTTATTGGAAGAGACGTCGCCGCCGCCATCTGAGCGCCGCCCCACCAAATCTTAACCCTAAAATCAGGGGAACGGAGCCCTCCCATCGACAGGGGCCGAGATCCACCATGGCTCCATGGCCTGAAGGCCACAAGAGTGAGGTAGAGCGGCGGCGCCGCCGACGGGAGGCAGCTGATCGCAAAACGCCCTAGCAGCACGAAACTGTTCATCGTGACTCGCCTCTACCAAGTCACCGGATCTCATTTTGGCAAACTATGAAGTCTAGCTAGTCTGAGTCAGTGAGTCTCCATGTTCACTCTGCCGGTTCGACCTTTGTTTCAGTGTCGCGAACATAATTTTCTTCGCTGCACATGCGTTCATTGCTTCTCAGTTCGCACGATCATTATATATTAGCAACTGGCTGGAATTCTTCCACAAATCAAGTATGCCGGAACTCTCAGTGAGTGAGGTCGTCGGCTCGGCGGTCGTCGGAGAGGCCGTGAGCAGGATATGCTCGTACCTCATCGGCCGCCACGAGAAGGACACTCACAGAGAAAATGGGGAGAGGATGGAGGTGGCCCTGCTCAGGATTCAGGCAGCCATCGAGGAGGCCGACGACTGGCACATCTCCAACCGGCCGCTCGTCCGGTGGCGCGACAAGCTCAGGCGCGCCGCCGAGGAGGGCGAGCGCATCCTCTGGGTCCACAAGTACCGCGTCGACGCCGAGGAGGACGCGTGTCGCCGGTGGCTGCCGATGCGCGTCGCTCGGGCGAGCAAAAAGCTGTTCGCCTTAGGTGGCGGCGAGCTGCTGAGCATGGACGCCGTGCGGCGGTTTGAGAGGCTGGCCGAAGGCGTCGGCGAGTTCACGAGGCTCGTCGAGAGCGGCGGCCGCGCCAAGCGTTTCGTGCCGTTCCAGCCGCTTGCAGCGACGCTGCTCGCTCGGAGAGCGGCCAGCTGTTCCGTCAAGTCGCCAGCGACGTCGCCAAGTGCCACGGCGTTCGCGTTCGCGTTCCCGGACCTGACGTCGCCGTGGCATCGGCCCCGCGCGCAGGTCGTCTTCCTCTACGTGGACGGCGCCACGGGCGAGAAGCTGCAGCTCTTCGTGGAGCTCGCCGTGTCCGAGTGCGCGGACGTCATGGAGATGGCGCTCGCCTGCGTCGAGGTTCTGCCGCCGCACTTCCGCTTCGCCTCCGCCGTGGCGTTCGGGAGCTTCCACAGGTTGCAGGCGCAGGGCATGACGCAGGGTTTCGACGACGGCCACCGCCCGGCGTGGGACGCGCACTGCTGTGACCAGCCGATACGGCACGAACAGGCGCACTGGATGGCCGCCGGTACGGCCACGCGCCGCAGGCGCTGGCGGCGTTGCCAGAGCAGGTGTTGTATGTGGTCGCCGAGTGGGACACTCCGGCGGCGCAGTGCGTGCAGCCTTTCCACGTGAGCTACCACCTCGGGCGGCACGGCACGGACTGGCCGGTGCGACGCGCCCAGATGACGGAGCGCTTCTTGGGCGCTGCCTTCAGGCGGGTCCGGCAGGCCGATACGTACGTCGACGCCGAAGCGGAGGTTTTTGACGGGTTGGTGCAGCACTCGGCGGACGGGTTTTGCCGGCGAGGGGGCTTGACGACGTCGACGGGGAACATCGTACGGTGGTGCTTCTTGTCTGGGTGGGTCGTGGAACTTGGATTTTCACCTGTCGGTGCTCTAAAGTAGCAAAATAATTAGCACTAAGTACGAACTGGAAATTTGCATTACAAATTTTCGAGACATTTAAGACCTGTCGCAGGTTGTATAGGCCAGACCTGCACGCTTCTGAAAGTAGCCCTCACCTTCACCTTTGCTGTATTTTTCACCTTATCTTTCCTTATGTACACAATAGTGTTTTGATTCATGACAAACAGGACAAATATGCACATTTCTCTAACTGTAACTGCTCAATTTCTTGTTTATGTTCGGAATTTCTAATCAATTTTGTTAAATTCACCGCACACATTCGACTTTTTTCAAAATTTATCTGAGTAGCTTCATCTCTTTGTTTGGCACAATTCTCATTTCGTAAGTTTTCTGTTCCGACAACCATCACCGATTGATTATGACTCTTTTTTATCTACGTACTATATATTGTGTCTATGTGAATGTGTTCGTTCACATCTCTTTGTTTTGCACAACTCTCATTTTGGTTTTCCGTTCCGACAACCATCGCTGATTGATTATGAGTTTTTTTTTTATCTCCATAGTTTGTGTCTAAGTGAATGTGTTCGTTATGTCTCTCGCCCTATTATCTGGATGTGTTCAATCTACCTCAGTCTCTCAGGTACTCTTTAACGACCTCCACATCAAAAGATCCACACTAGCGAGCCGATTCTATTCCGTGTAGATTACATATCTATACTTCTTATAAAGCAAAACTCAACTAAGTGCAATTAATATTTTTCTATTTCAACATGCAACCTATCCACATCACTTGCTATGTTAGCCAATCAATTGTCCATGTCATCCCACTAACATCCATTAATTATTTTATATCTCCACATGCAAGTATCCACATCATATTTTTTTAGCCCATCAAATTGTCCACATATTTTTTTTTTCGAATGATAAGATCACACCATGTCGCTACGTAGTTACACAAGTAAATCATGTGCAAGTAGAACACCAGAATTAGTTTCGCCCGTTAACTTTTTGCCAATTATTTTGAGTGATGAAAATCATATAGTTGTTATTCAAAATTATGGGCTCTTTTATATGTATTCACTCAAAAGGTTTCTAGTAATATTATGAGGCAATGTGCATGTCATCTTCATGCAAGCCATCCACAATATCTGTTTCTTCAATCGGTTGATATAATCTTATCTATATCAATCAAATATACTCCTAAGACATAACGATTTTTAAATTATAAACCACACATACATTCAATGTCTAATTTTTTTTTGCCTCTTTACTACCGTGATTAACTAAATCTTGCATATTTCTTTAGTCAACTTCAGGTTTCATGCGTTTTATTAAACTTCTTAAGAGATACCTGCTGCAACGCGCGGTGTGTCCTTCTAGTTTCATTAAACCGTAATTCTCTAAGTTTGTATTTATATCTAGAATACTTTGACATCGCTGTCGTCAAATTCGCCACGCACGGTTAATCTTTCAAAAAAAATTGATCGACCACTTGATTCATCTCGTCACTCCATGCAAGTTTATAGCTGATGTCGGTTTTTGTTGTAAAATCACTCACATAGTTCGAGTTGCACCAAGAGCATTTGATTATGCATGAGATTCCTCCTCGACAGTCAATATAGTTATTTTCTAGTCGATTTAGAGAATGACATTGCTCGAACGGTGCTCAGAGCATGTCACAATGCAGTGGAGGGTATGATAATGTTGAAGAGGGGATCCGGTCGCTATGAATTTTCAAAGCTTGGAACTGGGGATTTAAGGTGAACGAAGTTACAACCTTGTAGTGGAACAAGAATGTTCATGATGATCTTGACTTGCAATAATAGTTCCAGACTCGGCCCCCCTAGGTCGTTGGTTGGGATGTGTGGCCTCTATGTGGCGTACTCCTTCGGGGCTCACCTTGGGGGTTCGTCTCTTCTTGTTGCGCATCATTGGTTTCTCCACCTCGTGTGTTGCCTACTCCTCCACCGCCGTCTACCTCAGTGACGATGACGAAGACAACGAGAGCATTGACAGGGACGCCCTAGCGAACAAGGACAAGGAGGACGGGGAGTAGGGTTAAAGTTGTACCGTCCGTTTTAAATTACATTCATACCTTGTAAAATATAACAAATGTTTAATGAAATTTGAAACATTTGTGTTATAATTTTTTATTATTTTGGTTTGGGCTGCCGCTGGGTCATGCCCCCATTATGCCGGACATATGTCCGACACCCTTAAACCCGGACACAATTTAGGTGTGTGAGACACATTTCAAGGGTGTCGGGACACAATTTAGGTGTGTGAGACACATTTCAAGGGTGTCGGTGAAGAGACATCAAATGCATATGCATTTTCCACGTAGCAAGTTTTTTTAGTAGCAACTTAGCAAGCTGAAGTGACGTATAGAGCTCTCCGAGCGCCGTTTGTTTACCAGAAGAAGCGCCCCCTGTTTCCACGTCTGCGTCAGCCAGTGAAGCACACGATTGGCCGACTGGCGACGAAGTGGCCGATGAGTAGCCATCTCCAGGGCCGGTCCTGAGGGGGGGGGGGGGGGGAGGGGCGGCCACCCCGGGTCCAAAAATTTCAGGGGCCCTCCCTCCCAGCTATGTGTACATACAAATACAAGTCTGTATTGTACGTGTATAATGTTTAATCGCCAAAAAACTTAATGGGAAATAGCGTAAAAAGGCCTGGGAGACGACCACGCTACTGGGCTGTTGGTAATCTACCCAGAGAGGATAGGCCTGGGAGACGCACACGATCTAGTCGGGGACGTTGCGAGCTAGTTTTCCGTATAGCCATTAGATTGATGCACCCTATCTATTTGTGATTCGTCCCAAGCTAAACCACATGGCCCAATCATCTCTCGCCTCGCCTAGCACTCCCGATGCTTAAGGCTCCGCGCCACCGGTAGGTCCAACCGGATAACCCGTCGCCCAGTCCGTGCGGGCTTAAGGTATCTCGATTGATTAATTTTGATCTTCTCTAATTTTCTAATATAGCTAGTTTAGGCCTAATTTTGAGTACTAGTTTTTTATTTTCAGATTGGTTTTGAAGCCTCTGTCCGGATGCGTTCCCGATCGCTCATGGCGTCGCACCGCTACCGGTCCAACCGGCCAACCTGTCGGCCAGTCCGTGCGATCAAAAGGTATTTTGATTTGATTAATTTTGATCTTCTCTAATTCTCTTTACTATAGGTAGTTTATGCCCGAAGTTTGATTACTAGTTTTTTTTTCCAGCATGGTTATAAAGCATCTATCCCGGATTCGTTACCAATAGGTCATTCAAAAATATATTTGGCTTTTAAACGAGTTCCTAAGTTGAAGTGATGAGTTCCTCAAAAAAAAATTGAAGTGATGTAAATATTGCTATTTTTATATGAATATTCTATCGGATACACTATAATTTTGCATTTGTATTATTTCATATATGCATATATGAATAAAAATATTGTAAGGGCCCCAAATTCTAGCTTCGCCCGGGCCCTAAAAATCTCAGAACCGGTCCTGGCCATCTCTGGCGAAATACAAAGCACCGGCCACCAGTTTCGCGTCCCTGGCCCCACCTGTCGGAGCGCGCCGATCGAGTATCTTATTATCGCAAGGTTTCGGAGGAGTACACGCCGTTGCGCGTCCATTCTAGAATCTGACTGACTCGTCGAGAGACCGCGAGGATTTGCCTGCCGTACGTGTCGCAGGAGAGAAGCCAAAGCTTGATTCTTGGCATGGCGGACGGAGCGGAAGCGACGGCGTCGGTGCCGGCCGGAGATGGGAAGATGACCATGGTGGTTGGGGTGGACGAGAGCGAGCACAGCTACTACGCGCTGCAGTGGACGCTCCTCCACTTCTTCTCTCCGGGCCAGCTGCAGCAGCAGTACCGCCTCGTCGTCATCACCGCCAAGCGCACCGCCGCGTCCGCCGTCGGCCTCGCCGGACCAGGTGCGCGCCCCTCTTCCCTCCTCGCGTCTCCGAATTGGGGATTATAATTGGACTCCATCGGGTTTGTACGGAAATTCATCGGTTCGATTTTAACTAGGTGCCGCGGATGTGCTGCCGATGGTGGAGGCGGACCTGAAGCGGAGCTCACTGCGCGTCATCGAGAAGGCCAAGCAGCTCTGCTCGCAGGTAGATTTCTAACAAGCATATAATATTTCTCGATGATTGTTTTCTGTACTACACTACTACCGCGTGGGTGATTGGGACATCGTAGTACTTATACAGTACTAGCTAAGAGCAAGAAAGAGTTCGTTATCAGTAATAAGTAATTATAAGACTGGATCAACGGGTGTGATCTCCATTTATGCTTTAATTTAAACTGCATATGTTATCCCAGTTGAGTTTTAACGCTTATTTTGTTTCATTCTTCACAAGCTGGTTTCTGTCATGATGATTTTTGCTCATTATGATTGATGATGCTTTTGCTGCAGGTGAGCGATGTTGTCTTTGAAGTGGTGGAAGGAGATGCGAGGAACGTTCTCTGTGAGGCGGTCGAAAGGCATCACGCGGAGATGTTGGTTGTGGGCAACCATGGCTATGGAGCAATCAAAAGGTATTGCCACATTTACCACTCAAGTGCGCTCTGTTCTCTCCTCTGTTTTCCGTACACCTTATCGGTGTTAGCGACAATCGCCGGTCTCTTTAAGTCTAAAACCCATGGGAAAAATCGATGAACTAGGTCCTCTCTGTTAAATTACTTCCATTTGCACTGTTTTGAGCATGTGTTTGTTAGCGTGTAGGCCGAATAGAGAGCAGTGTAGGATGAAGACAGTAGGTTCAGACTGTAGATGGATTTTTAATAAACAACATGATGTTCTTCAGTTATCTGGATGGAACACCTTCATTGCATATTCGAACAGTGTGGAATAGTTGCTTCTGCAAGAAATGACATATGGTTTGTGCTTATCATTCATGGCGAAGTTCATGTGAATCCTAGATCAAATCCTCTTTGTCTTTCGGAACCCTGTTCATGATAAAAGGCGTCAGTAGTAATGACACATGAATACATGATAAGACTAGACTAGAATTCATCAGGTTATGATTTGTGCCAGCCTACAAATGACCAAACCTGCTGCTTATACCTGTAATTGGATCTACAACCTTGGTAACTGACTAAGAGCTGTACATCGGAACCTTTCTTTCATGTAAATATTCAGGTTTCGACAGATAAAAACGATCTTATTTCAGTTATTATTACCTGACAGTTCAACACAAACTTTCTTACTTCGAATTCTCCATATCGTCACCATTCTCATTTGTATCGCTGACATTCCTGATCTTTGCTGCAGGGCTGTTCTTGGAAGTGTGAGCGATTACTGCACCCATCACGCGCACTGCACGGTGATGATTGTGAAGAAGCCAAAACACAAGCACTGAGCAAAGCCCCAGCGTGTTGCCTCATGGTTGAAGCCAGTGATCAGTATCCATCGCTGAACCCACAGTGACCATCATATGTATGTATTGCCAGTTGTGCATCTGTGTGAGTGTGAATAAATGGACCATGGATACCAGATGTATAGCTAGTGAGCTCCTGCAAGATCTGGATTAAGAAGGTCAATAACCGATGTGCCTGGCGCACATCGGAACAATGTGTTTTGTGATGCATCATGCATGCAATGCAATAATGCAGTGTAGTAAACAAGATTGCAAGTTCCATGCACTGGACATGTGTGTATATTTCTGTACTCCCTCCGATCCATATTAGTAGGTATAGTTTTGTCCAAATTCATATGTATCTAGTTAAGTATTTAGACTAGATACATATGTATCTAGACAAAGTTGTGCCCACTAATATGGATCAGAGGTAGTACTTTATTTTGGAAATTATAACTTTCAAGGAGTTTAGATTTTCTGTAACACAAAGAAGAGAATATACAGAAGAAAAAAAAAGGAACAAATTTTGATAGCCACAGGACGCAGCGGAGGCGAAGGCGACCTGGGCGCTTCCCGCGCTCCGGATCGTCCTCCCAACCGCTGGCGCAACCTCCCCGTGGCATAAATACCTCGCCTTCCTCCGCCATTCCCCCTCTTTTCTTCGTCATCAAGGCCAGTCAAGTTCAGGCCACCACCACGTACATTGACACAAGGAGACAGACATGGCGGCGGAGGCAGAGTCCCTTATTACGGTAGTGGAGCCAGAGGCCTCGACGGCGCCGACGCCGGCGACGATGGAATCAGCTGGAGGCAGCCCCAAACCGGCGGCAAGCGGGAAGCCGGCTATGGTGCTGGGGATCGACGACAGCGAGCACAGCTACTACGCGCTGGAGTGGACGATGCACCACTTCTTCGCCCCAGGGCAGACGCAGCAGTACCACCTCATCGTCGTCAGCGCCAAGCCGCCCGCGTCCTCCGTCATCGGCATCGCCGGCATCGGCACCGCGGAGCTGCTCCCGACGGTGGAGCTCGACCTCAAGCGCGCGTCCGCCAGGGTCATCGACAAGGCCAAGGAGCACTGCTCGCATGTACGTCCTCATGCTTGATTTGTCAGATCGAGGAGGCAGACATATCTGAATTCGTCCATGAGCATTCAGGTGACGGATGTGAGCTATGAAGTGAAGGAGGGGGACGCGAGGAGTGTGCTGTGCGAGGCGGTCGAGAGGCATCATGCAGACATGCTCGTCATGGGCAGCCATGGCTACGGGGCGTTCAAAAGGTTTGTTTCCCTTGCCTACATTCCTTAATTTGTAGTCAGTTTGCCTGAGAATCTGCATAAAAAAGATGATAAATTCTTGCAGGGCCGTCCTTGGGAGCGTGAGTGACTACTGCACCCACCACGCGCACTGCACCGTCATGATAGTGAAGAAGCCAAAGTACCACAAAAAAACAGAACATTGGAGGCTGTTCAACAAAAAAGATGCCTGAAAATTAATCCTACAAATCTTATTGGGAGCATAAGCTATGCAGAGGCCGGGGACTTGCACCCTCCTTTTCTAAAAATAAAATAAAAATTGGGAGCATAAGCTGGCATTCTAAGGACATGCGTTAATTGGTCAATCCGAAGTTACCGTGTCCTGATGTGTGTGTTTAGGTCGGAATAAATGCAGCATAGAGTTTCAGGCCTTTGTGATTCAGGATAGTTTCATAGGGATTTGGAATACTTAGGAAGTTGTTTTCTATTTGGGCTGTTTGATTTGTAGGATTAAACTGAATAGGGATTTTTCCTAAAATTCTCATACGCTACGTTTCATAGAAAGTTCCATCCACTCAAACTTTTGAAAAAAGAATTAATTTGTTTTTCATATGATGCAATCAATCAAAACGTTAGTGCAAACCAAACATGTCGAATCGTGGACATGATATTACAATATTGTACTCACTCCATGCATGTATTTATGCCAGATCACTTTATATTCTGAGTTAAATTTTGACCGTTAAATTTATCAATAAGATATAAGTTATGTGCCACCAAAAGCATGTCATGGCATAACACTCATATTTTGTTGGTCAAATTGTTAGTCAAAGTTAGGCATGAAATATGAAGTGCCCTCGTATTCATGGACCAATGAATACTTTTAAACCAACAATAATCTAACTTTATTATTAAGAGAAGATGTTACATCAGATACATATAAACCGAAACAAAATGACCAACGAATATAATATGACAAACTCTGAAGTTACATACCCGGAAGTTGCCATCTCTAGCTCTGCTAATTATAATCAATGATTTTCCATGCACCTAGCAAATACTTCGCAATCAACCGTGCATGCAAGAAGATCGCAATACTAACGATGCCGTCGAAGTTCAATTAAAGAATACTAATAGTTTCCACCCAAGAGACGATAGAGGAAAAAGGGAAATGGAGAGAAGACAAAGAAGCATCTCTAGGAAGGGACACTACTATGGATTTCTCATAGTCACAAACACCAACCGCCAACACCCCAATTGTTCTCAGATTCCGCACCACAAGGCCTCTCCAAGGATGGGATGAGCCCGCGAAGGGAGTAGGCGAAGGTTTCTAGATATAGCACCATAGGCTACACAAACCCACCAACACGACCGAGACCTCTACGTTTGCACGACCGAGGAGACCATCTCGCGTTCAACATTCGCGGTAGAGCGGGTGCCACCTCTCACCCAAGGCCGCCTTCCACGGGATTAGCGGCAAAATTCCCACCGCCACCATTCTCGGCAGCCCCGTGGGTTTACCCAGCTTATGCCTCCGGTGGAAGCGGCTGGGAGTGAAGCAAGGTTGGGTGTCAACGTCGTGCTGCCTCACACGTGTCCTCAAAGCGCGGAGGCGTATGCATCAAGCGTAAACCTTTTTTATATATTCTTGACTCCCTTATTAAGAATCCGATTTAATCTTTTTCTCATGCAAGAGAAGAATAACTAATTATAAACAACACTAAAATATTCGATGTAAAGGATTTATGCAAATAACATTATGATATTTCCTTTTTTATGTTTATGAGATCAATACCCAACCACTTTGTTAGGGCATGTATAGCGGTTATATTTTTTTTGCGGCTATCTAGCAGTTATATCTTAGCAACGTCATGTACAATAATTACTGAGTTGGAGAAAAGAGAAGCGAAGTTTTGTTTATTTTTCTGTTACTAGAAAAGATAAGATGATTTTCTCCACTCTACAAGATGCCTTATCTTAGTCACATATGTTTTGGTTTATTTCTAATAATGCCATAATTTAAGAAGCATACATACAATAATTTTTGGAGATAAAGCTAAGATGCCATCCATTATACAACATGTTTTTTCTCTCCTTCTCTAAACTACATGCGATATTATCAACTATTGTACTCTACTCCCTCATTGTCAAATATAGTGCATATGAGATTCTTTCAAGTCAACCGTGTAAATTTGACAAGTTTATTGAAAAAACAACACCGATCTGGAATACCAAATCACTATCATTGGATTCAACATGAAGTATATTTTCATATGTTATACATTGGTGCTGTAGATATAGCTGATTTTCAAATCTAGTGAGATTAATTTCACGGAAATTAGCGTGCACTGTAAGTCTGTACTGCTCAGCCGTTGGATGGTCTAGACAGAATAGTATCATGAAACGTCCCCATCTTCATAACTTTTCTCACCGGCACCAAACTCGCGCTTCAGCGAGAGCTCGCCCTCAGGCCTCGCACAGCAGCCGCCGCTCCGGCGCACGCCGCCGACGTGGCCACCAGTCCACCACCACCTCCGACCTCTTCGCGTTTCACGTGCTCCCTCGCGCACGTGAGAGCACAGCGCGTACCAGCGAACCACCTGGACGATGTCGTCCACCGCGTCGCGCCCTAGGTGTTCGATGAAATGACGCGCCGTGGAGCAGCCTCCCTTAACAAGTCGCTCGCTGGATTCCTCGCGCATGAAGATCCGGAGAGGCTCCTGTCGCTCTTCGCGGCCAAGGTCAGGCAGTGCAGGGGCCTTGGATCCGTCGACTTTGCTTGCGCCCTGCGCGCATGCAGGGGCAGAGGCAAACACTGGCCGCTCGTTCCAGAGATCCACGCCAAGGCAATCACTTGTGGTATCGGAGGAGACCGGATCGTCGGCAACCTGCTGATCGATTTGTACGCGAAGAAAGGGCTGTGCGGCGGGCAAATCAGGTATTTGAGGAGCTATCTGTCAGGGACAATGTATCGTGGGTTGCGATGTTGTCAGGATATGCACAGAATGACCTCGGAGAAGAAGCTGTTGGGCTATACCACCAGATGCATCGGTCTGGGGTTGTTCCTACGCCTTACGTTCTGTCTAGTGTTCTGAGTGCTTGCACTAAAGCTGAGCTTTTTGAGCAAGGACGGTTGGTTCATGTCCAAATTTACAAGCAAGGGTTCAGCTCTGAAACCGTTGTGGGAAATGCGCTTATTGCACTGTACTTGCGGTTTGGATCTTTTAGTCTGGCGGAAAGAGTGTTTCGTGACATGCAGTACTGTGACAGAGTAACGTTCAATACACTGATCTCAAGACATGCTCAGTGTGGACATGGTGAGAGTGCTTTGGCGATATTTGACGAAATGCGGTTGTCAGGCTGGAGGCCTGATTGTGTGACCATTGCTAGTCTCCTTGCAGCTTGTGCCTCTATTGGGGATCTACGTAAGGGAAAGCAGCTCCATTCCTATTTGCTAAAAGTAGGCATGTCTCCAGATTACATAACTGAAGGCTCACTTCTTGACCTCTATGTGAAATGTGGTGACGTTGAGGAAGCCCTTGAGATCTTCAATTCGGGTGATAGGACAAATGTAGTGCTGTGGAACCTTATGTTTGTTGCGTATGGACAGCTTAATGATCTAGCAAAATCTTTTGACCTCTTTTGTCAAATGTTAGCTGCAGGGATACGCCCAAACCAGTTCACATACCCATGCTTGTTAAGGACTTGCACTTACACCGGAGAAATTAACCTTGGAGAACAGATTCATTCATTAATCATAAAGGCTGGCTTTGAGTCTGATATGTATGTCAGTGGTGTATTGATTGATATGTATTCTAAATACGGGTGGCTTGATAAAGCTCGAAGAATTCTTGAAATGCTTGAAGCAAAAGATGTAGTCTCCTGGACATCCATGATTGCTGGATATGTACAACATGAGTTTTGCAAAGAGGCCCTTGCGACATTCAAAGATATGCAGCTATTTGGAATTTGGCCTGATAACATAGGGCTAGCAAGTGCTATAAGTGCTTGTGCTGGGATCAAAGCATTGCGTCAGGGTTTGCAGATTCATTCCCGGGTTTATGTGTCTGGTTATTCAGCAGATGTTTCGATTTGGAACGCATTGACAAATCTTTATGCACGTTGTGGAAGAAGCAAAGAGGCTTTGTCTTTATTTGAGGCAATTGAACATAAAGACAACATAACATGGAATGGACTGGTATCTGGCTTTGCACAAAGTGGTCTATATGAAGAGGCCCTCAAGGTATTTATTAAGATGTATCAAGCAGGTATCAGGTATAACGTGTTCACATTTGTATCCTCTATTAGTGCTTCTGCTAATCTCGCAGATATAAAACAAGGAAAGCAAATACATGCTAGAGTTATTAAAACAGGTTACACCTCTGAAACTGAAGTTGCCAATGCGTTGATTTCACTGTATGGGAAATGTGGTAGCATTGAAGATGCCAAGGTGCAGTTCTTTGAAATGTCCGAAAGGAATGATGTGTCATGGAATACTATTATTACAAGTTGCTCACAGCATGGATGTGGCCTAGAGGCCTTGGGTCTTTTTGATCAAATGAAGCAGGAAGGTCTAAAACCAAATGATGTTACCTTCATAGGCGTTTTAGCTGCTTGCAGTCATGTGGGTTTGGTAGAGGAAGGCCTTGGTTACTTCAAATCCATGTCTAGTGAGCATGGAGTCCAGCCAAGACCTGATCATTATGCTTGCGTTGTAGATATTCTTGGACGTGCTGGGCAACTTGACCGGGCAAGGAAATTTGTTGAGGAAATGCCAATTTCTGCTGATGCAATGGTTTGGAGAACCCTTCTCAGTGCTTGTAGAGTACACAAGAACATAGAAATCGGAGAGCTTGCAGCCAAGTATCTTCTGGAGTTAGAGCCTCATGATTCAGCATCATATGTTCTCCTTTCAAATGCATATGCTGTTACTGGGAAGTGGGCATATAGGGATCAGATCAGAAAGATGATGAAAGACAGAGGTGTCAGAAAAGAACCCGGCCGTAGCTGGATTGAAGTAAAGAATGTGGTCCATGCTTTCTTTGTTGGTGATCGATTGCACCCGTTGGCTGATCAGATTTACAAATATTTGGCTGACCTAAATGATAGGTTAGAGAAAATAGGATACAGGCAAGAGAATAATTTTCTCTTCCATGAAAAAGAGAAAGAACAAAAGGACCCCAGTGCTTTTGTCCATAGCGAGAAGTTAGCTGTCGCTTTTGGATTGATGAGCTTGCCTCCTTCTATGCCCCTTAGAGTGATCAAGAATCTGCGCGTCTGTAACGATTGCCACACTTGGATGAAGTTTACCTCTGAAGTCATGGGTAGAGAAATTGTATTGCGAGATGTGTACAGATTTCACCATTTTAAAAATGGCAATTGTTCATGTGCAGACTTCTGGTGAAGTGTGCTGAAGTTAATCCGCTAATGCACTCGTCCCCAAATTTTCCATTTGCGATTATTAAGATGTTACTCGAAAATCTCGTGTGTTTGACTATATCACTTTCTTGCAGAGCGGGATGTAGATATCTAAAGCTGGAAGTCTGTGCACCATCTTTGCGAGTGGCGCTGCCACCTTAGGACTTTTATATAAATCTCTAATGATTTCTGTCAACCCTTCTGCTTTATTCAGGCCAAGTTCATCCAACTGTTCAGGTCCAACAATGTGCTCCATTGCAAGTAATATTTGATTCAACATAAGAAAAGGTGACGGAATAGGGCCAGCAGTTCGCAGTCATTGTCAGGCCCAGAAAATGAACAAAGGGTAGGAATATCCATGTCATGCAACATTTGAGTATCAGAGATCACCCTATATTTTTCCTCATCTCAGCAGTATCTCAGTTGTCCGCTCGTGCTCTTGGGATTCATTCAACAGTTGAGACTTGAGGTTTGACTATTCCCCATCGGAGATGGCTATGTCTACATACATCTTTTGGTTACAAAAGTTTTTAACAGTTTTCCCTCTATCTCCACCATCGGAGTACATGATGATTACTGAATGGTGGGAAAATATATGTAAAAATACTAAAGTACATATAAGTGACTTGCTTTCTAGCTTAAAGGACCATGCATATCTCGTATGAAAGTGATTGTAACATTTAAATAACTCATCTGATATATTACTTAATTATTAAAAATGTGAATATATGCTGTACCGGCGAACCTTGATTCATGCAACTCATCGCGGAAGCTCCAGAAGGCACGTAGTACAATTTGTAGGTGGAGTACAGTGCTGAGATGAGGTTTTACTTTATCTTAAACATTTCTAGATAAGAGTACGGGGCCTGACACCACCAGGCTTCATCTTCCTGCCACGCACACAAACCTCCATCTACAATATACGTATGAACACTACATGCATATAGTGAAGAAGATAGTCTAATCAGGGTTCCCCAGTGGCAGGGCTATATGGCGCCATAACATCTGTTTCCTATGCTTTGCTTGTAGCAAGAATTTTTCATGTGGGAAGCAAGAGGCTTCACATGCTTTTGTTGTTTCGCCATCCATCATCGCAGATGGAAAAGGCGTGGAGCCCTCAAGAAGAAACACGATCTTGGAAGCACCGGAACATCGAGCAATCTAGCTCCTTTGTATTTCTATCATCGATATGACCATCCCACCGGTAACCGGTAAGCTTCATAGTTCGCAGGCAGACAGCCGTGGCATCACTGTTTTCAACTAAAATATCCTTGAGCTAGTGTGAAAAGCTACGTGCGTCAAACTCAAGAGCCAAATCTTGATCTTACCGGTGAATGTTTCACATACTGTGACACAAAGGGCTAACAACCGGTAATCTTGCCTCTAGCTGGAATGATGCGTTTCATACAAGGATAATATAGGTAGGAACATACACAAAATACAAACTAAGTGTATTACTGACATGACATATTATTAAATGAGAAAAGAGAGTATTGATATCATGGTCATGTTACCATAACATAGTAAGCCGAGACATTGAGAATACACACAACCAAATTATTAATAAAAAGAAAAAAAAAACCTAAATGTCATGCCGAAAAGAGCAAAAGACACACACACACTGGAGAATCAATCATTGTTCTAGGCAGCACACCGGCCGCGAGCAAGGTTCTCAAAAAACAACGCCTTGATAAAAAAAAGGGAACAATGCATACATGGGGTCGTATCATTGGTTCTCACGGAGGAGAGTAGGTTTGAGTAATCCCCTTGTAATGCCTTCAACGGTCGACGACAAGAGCCGTCGTTGCCATGGGCGGAGAAGTGGATGTGCGACGGTGGAGCAAATGGACTGAGATCCGGTGCCTCGCCAGAGGCAAGGCACGCTGTGCCTCGACCCCTAACATCGACCATCCATTTCAATCCAACGGACAACAATGTTCAACAGCCCACTAGTCATGGTACGGACCGCAAACGAGCGTGGACAGGGAAACATATTCGCCGGACGCCGGCGTTCACGGGCGAAATTCCGCCGATTCCGCCGCCGCTGCATCCTAGTCCGTGGAGCCGCTATGTCTGCACATCCAGGGTGAGATCCGGCGACGTGCACCGGAGAAAACGGGCTCGACGGCCCCTCCGCCCACCTCTGGCTGTTCTCTCTGCCCTCATCCGACGGCTCCGTCCGCCCCATCCGACGGCCGCCGGCGACGTCCCCTCCGAAGCCCCTTCTTCCCTGTCTGACCTCTCGCGTCCTTGCCGCTATCAGCCACGGTCCCAGCAGAAATTTGTAGTCAAGTTTCTTCAGGCAAACGATCCCAGTCCCAGCAGTCCACATTCAGACTGCTCCTAGCAGAAAACTGAACATGGGCATTCAGTTAACATTACAGAGGGAGTCATCGGCGCGGGGCGGAGGACGCTGAGGAGGAGTCGTCGGAGTGGGGCGGAGGGCTTTCCGACGCCGTTTTCTCCGGTGGCCGGCGCTGGAGCTTGCTCCCTCCCTCTCCCATGGCGGCAGAGCTCCGATCTGATAATTTTCCCTTCTCGCATCGATGCCTTCCTTGGTGCCAACAAGGCAACAAGTGATGTTCCTGGACTGTTGAGCATTGTTGTCCGTTGGATTGGAACGGATGGTGGATGTTGTGGGTCGAGGCACAGCGTGCCTTGCCTCTGGCGAGGCACCGGATCTCAGTCTGGAGCAAATACTTTGCACGAAACCGAATACATGCAAAGGTGGAGTCCACGGTCACTCTCAAACATCTCAGCCACACGCAGCGATAAGCGTTCCCACTATTGACCGACTAGTGGACGTAGGTTAACTTCCAATAAATAACCCAGGGATTCTGCATTCTTACATATTGAGTTGCGTGTTAGAGCATCTCCACCGGCACCCTCTAATGGGATCTCCGGCACTCTAATTGAGACCTAATTGGTGGTGCCGGACATGTGTCCGGTCACGTGAATGGTGTAACCCATAGCGGCGCACCCCAAACAGGCACTCCAATTTTTTTTAAACATTCGTTCATAACAATTACGACGGAATTTAAACGAGATTTAACAAACTTACAATTTTAAATATAAACGAGATTTAACAAACTAAATTAAAACTACGCCGTTACCGTCTACACGCTACAGCGTCTAGCCAACCACTACACGCGCCGACATCGAGAAAGATGCCTCTTCCACATGCCCTCGCCGGGGAAGAAGATGTGAACCAGCGCCAGAATCATCAACAGACTTGCATGCCTCGATGATCTGGCGCCGGAAATTTCATCTGCTATTGTCGTCGGCTACGACCTTTAGAAATGTAGCCTCGGCTGAGGCTGAGGCTTCTGGTTTCGTGGCCGGCGCGTGGTAGGATTTGATCTACCGCCGTTGCATGCCGCGGCGCGCCTGATCGGAAGCCTCGCCGGCTTGATCCTACGCCCCCTTCTCCGGTGACCGCGAGCTGCTGACCAAGATGCGCCGGTGGTAAGGGAAGATCGGGCAGCTCGAGGTCGTCGTCGTCGTCCTCGCCGTCAGAGCGGGCACGCTCGTCGTCCGAAGCAGACAACTCCGGCGTTGGCTCCCGCACGCCGGTAGGGAGGAAGACGCCGCTGAGATGCGCCTCGTACTCCGCATCCACCACGGCATGCCAGTAGGGCGCTGAGATGGAGTACTTGGGGTCGAGCTTTTGCTCGTACGACATCTTCATCCACTTCCGCTTGACGAAGTCGACGCGCTCCTGCCCGCTGAGACGCGGCTCCATCGGCACGTTGACGGCGTTCCTCGCCCACCCCTCCGGTAGGCTGGCGTAGTCCTCCACGGGCACACTGTGGCGACTGCACAGCCACGCGGTCTCCAGTGACAGCACGTACGTCGGCGCGTTGGTTGCCTCCTCGCGCCACATCTCGCGTTGAAACTCCTTGGCCATCTCCGACTCCTCGTTGCGGCGGCGTCGTTCCTCCAGCTGCTCGCGGCATTGCTGGCCGCGGTGCTCGTTGCAGCGGCGAGCATGTTCCGCAAAGAGGAAGTCGCGGTGACGCCGAATCTCGTGCTCCTCCGACGTCTCGCGCCTACCCGCCATGCTTTGTGGCCGATCTGCTGGTGGCGGGGTTGGGAGAGGGAGAAGTGGTGGTGTGGGAAGAGGAGGACCGTGACGCGCCGCGTTTTAAAGGCGGCCGGAGGAGCGGGGTTGGGTGGCCTGCATGAATAGCGAGCACCGGTTCGCCTGGCCGCGCATTGACGCCGACGACTCGTGTGTAGGGCACCACCGCTGGAAGCCGCAGCAACGTCAACACGTGGACGACGCGGCTCGAGGCGTCACTTCCGTCTGCCATATGGAAACGGGCGCGACGTTATTGTGACGCGTCGCTTCGCTCTGCGCCCGCCAGGGGAACGGGCGCGGCGTTATTGCGACGCATGCTGACAGGCGTGCCGCCGTCTCGTCACCTAGCCATTAAAATCGGGCGGAACGGCCTCCTGCACAGCCCTAATTAACACGAGCGCCGACGTTGTGTGTATGACGGGCGGGCCGGACCTGTCGGAGGGCATGTCCCCCCATGTCCGGCACCCCCGAGGGGCCTCCAAACTTGGGGGCCCTTTCGGGGGTGCCGGACACGATTTTGCTCGGCCCGACCCTTTGGAGGGTGCCGCTAGTGGCCGATTTTGGCATCCGGAGCCCCAATGGGCCTTTGGAGGGTCAATTGGATCCCCCAGAGGAGATGCTCTTAGAGCGTCTCAGCCTTCGGTGCCCCCAGGCGCTTCGCCCGCGCTAAAATGCCCCACATGGGTGCGACGGCGCTATTTTTATGTTTGGGTGCTGATTTCCAGCCGCGTCCCCAGTCCGTTCCCTTGCCGGCGATTTCTCCCCCCAAAATTCACACAAATATTCAAATAATTCAACATATAAATTAATACAAATAGTTCAACAAAGCAAGCTCATAATTTAACAAGTTTTGAAACACAAATTACAAACACATCAAACTAGTTGCCTTTGATGGACATTCTTCTATTCCCAATGCATGCAGTCGATGCTTCCAAGCATTTCAAGAAATTCTCTTGCTTCATTCATGGCTAGGATCCGAGCAGTGTCTTCCGTATTGGGTGATCGCAAATACTTTGGTCCAAACACTGCCACCATTGCCCTGCAAAACCTGTACAAACACTCGATGGCGGTGGACTCGGCCATGCGTAGATAATCATCCTGTGTATCACCGGGAGCACCATATGCAAGCATTCTCATAGCCACCGTGCCCTTCTGAAGTGAGGAGAATCCTACCGTGCCGGTGCAATCCTTCTCAAAAGTAGGTGTCGAACTCCCGGATGGCACCCACAATTTCGAGGAAGAGCTTTCGGTTCATCCTCAAACGACGCCAAAATACCGTCTCGCCGTGCAAGAGATCATCGGCGAAGTAGTCGGCGTACAGTATGAAGTAGCCTTCCATCCGCTGCCTTTGCTTGCTCTTGCGGCACCCTGGCGCCGAGCCACCGCGCCTCGGCTTTGCATTCCGCGCGTATAGGTCGGCCAGACAGGCAAGGATCGTCATGTGCTCTTCATCATCGACGGTGGATCTTTGGCTTCCTCTTCCATCAGAGCGGCGAACATTTCCGCGTCGTCGGAGTCCATCGCCGAGCAGGCAAAACGCGGAACACCTCACGGGCGGGGTGGGCGCGAAGCTGCCCGAGGAGCTTGGTTGCGGCGGAGGGGAGAGAGTGGTGGCGGCGGTTCTAGCGGCTAGTTTGTGGCGGAGGGGAGAGGGGTGGTGCCGGCGGCGGCATGACGGCGAGGGAGAGAAAGTGCGGGAGGGCGAATGTGGGTGGAGAAAGTGCGTTGTCTCGCCGACAGAGCTGGCCCACACGCCCTTTTTCTTCCGCCGGCGCACACAATCGCCCCCCAACGAGGTGGGTTCGGCCTGGAAACTCCGGATGAAATTTCGTGCAAATCCGGCGGAAAACGGGGTCCTGTGGGGGCGAGTGGGAGAAAAAAACTCCGCAGAAGCCAAAAAAGTGTCTAGGGGCGCCCAGGGGTCCGGCTGGAGATGTCCTTACATTTGGGCTGAGATAGAGATTGTATTTCTCTGCTGGTTGCCGCAAATCGATCGCTCGGATGACTTGATGGTGGAAGTTCAGTGATTATTTCTTATTTCAGCGCTGTCACAGTAGCGACAGGTCAGCATGGATAAGTCACACAAATGTGTCATCTTGTTAGTACAACCAAATTTTTTTTTCTTGCTGGACTTGTAACTCTAATTTGTATTTGTAGTGTAAAACACAATTAACACACTAAATTATCTCCAATGTTGTGTTTGTGTGACTCAATCTGGGTTGAATTTCGTGCTTTTCCAATGATTTGTATATATCATGTTTCCTATTTGTTTACTGATTTTTTAAATTATTATTTTTCTTCTAGAGGAAAATGCAGTTACTCGTGGGTTTTAAAACCCTGGGATATCCTCCCCTTGCAACCAAATTAGCACTTATTCAAGGAAACATGTGCCCATCCATCGCTCTCAGCTCCAACCACTGGAGCAGGGAATTGATGAAGAGGAGCCCTCCACTGGAGCAGGGAATTGATGAAGAGGAGCCCTACACAGCACCACCAGATCTGGCCACCTTGATCCAGCGCACGATTTTTTTACAAATATGGCCCTCTGCCCAGTGGAATTGCTAAAAATGGCCCCTCTCAGTTTGAATGCCAAAAATGGCCTGGCGGGAGGCTATTTAAGCGACACGTGTCTCTTCCCTCCATACGGGGTGGCGGCAGGTACTTGTAGCCATATGGACTGGCGGGAGGTACATCCCGCCACTGTCATCGGCGGGAGGTGGCGGCCCCACGGGTCTGCGGGCGGGAGGACAGCTTGGCAGTCCACGCGGCATCCCGCCGTAGGGTGTGGCGGTAGGTGGTAGGGCCCATGGCGGAAAGCTCATCCAGCCATAGGGGACGGCGGGAGGTTTGCGCATGCCGACAGCGACGTGACACGTGCGGCGCAGGCCTGCGACGGAATCTGCACTGTTTTTGTCCACTGAGTATGATAATTAGTGCGATACGACGTGGCCTGCAGAATCTTTGTCTTTTTGCTTATTTCCTGCCCTAATTTGGCGCCTAATTTTTTCCCAGCACCCTTTCTCGTCCGATAAAATCTCCTCCTCAGTGAGCTGAGCAAACACTCCAGTCTATTCATTCGAACATGTCTGGCTTTCCTTTAGATCGTAGTTTCCATCGTTTAATGTCCGAACGCCTTTGTGCTGTGCGGCAGACTTCAAGGTAGACAATAAGTTAGTGCCATTTGAGGAACTTATTAGTTATCCACCTCATCACGGTGAGATTTCAGCGATGCTATATAGGCATGGGTGGCCATCGAGGCCTTGGAAGGAAATACGGGAAGAACTTCTCAGGTTGCATGCTAGGTGGGAGAAGAAGAAGCCAACATATAGGAGTGAATCACATTTGAGGTGGGCAGAAAGGAATCCTTATTCGTGGGCCGAGGAGAGCGAGGATGAAGACGATATTTTCATGCCTAGTGAAGCGAGCAAGGGAGCTGCGTCATCGAAGGGCAAGGGAGCTGCGTCGTCGAAGGGCAAGAGTGAAGCATCGTCGAAGGGGAAGAGTGATGCGTCGTCGAAGGGTAAGAGTGTTGCGTCGTCGAAGGGCAAGAGTGTTGCATCGACGGACGCTCGAGGCTGCATCGACGGGAGATAATTTCGTGTAGTTATCTTAATTTGGAAATGCGGATGTATCTTCTTTGGATTTTCAGTCTTAGTATGTTATTTCGGAATGCGTATGTATCTTAATTTCCCGTTGTCGTCGTGTCCTATCTATTTGTAATCTTAATAAATGTCTCAATAATAAATGTGTCACATGCATATAAATTAGTCTCATACAAACATAGATAGACATAAAAAAGTCTTATACATTATGATACAAAAAAGGTTGAAGTGCCAATCATTTCCCTTAGTTTCTCGGTTTTCTGTAAATGTGGTTTGAAGGGTAACTCAATCGATCTGGCGGGCCGAGATTCGAGCGAAGATGGCGAGGCGATGGTGTGACATATTCCTGTTGTTCCCTATCTTCTCGATGGTCGGGATTTTGATTTATGTCAAACAAATTATTGAAGAAGTCTGTTTCTGGATCAACGTATGGTTGTGATGGTCCAGGGTTGTATGAACATTGGGGCTGCTCGTATGGCCGTGATGATCCAGCGGTGTATGGAGAATGGAGCTGCTCATATGCTTGTGATTGTCCAGCGTTGTATGCAGAATGGGGCTGCTCGTGTGTGTTGTACGATGGGTGGGTAGGGGGCATGGGAATATTGCATAGAATCTCTTCGTCATCCCATGCTTCATCAGGACTAGCCTGTACATGATTATAAAGTACTCGTCAATACTTTACTGGTTTAATGTAATCGTGGCATTAATTAGTCGTACCGGCGTATTGGCTTGAAATAGTCCTCTAGATGTATCTGGGAATTGTCCTCTAGTGGTTGGCTGATGAATCGTGTCGTAGGCAATCTGAAAAAAAATTTGTTAGTACCTCATAGTAATCATAGTTCTACGGAGTGAATAAAATTATGAGACTCACCTGTGGCGGTTGTGCTGAAGATGTAGGTTCAGATCGTTGAAGATGTAGGTTGGACCGACACAGCTATGATCGGTCGTCCCAAGACCACAACTGGAGGAATATGTAGCATACCAGAAGAACAGGGGCGACACTAGTGGTTTTCTTTTTCCTGTAGGAGGAGTCACACAAACCCCTATTTTTCGAATCTCGGTAATGCCTTTGATTGATAAAGTCAAAAAAAGTTGGACAGTTTATGAGGGAAACCGGCCGAAAACCGTACAACACAACGCACCACACCGGCCCGAAGGCCACGCCCCCTGAAACGAGTCGACGACTAAGTCGCCCTAGCGAACCAAAGACGACACAAACACGGCGGAGGCAAACTCAACGCCAACCCGGAGCCGCCGCTCCGACATCCACACCGGCCCCATGGCCACGCCCCAAACCCAGCCGACGACCATGTCGCCCTAGCGACCACAGCCAACAGCCGACACGGCGGAGACGAACTCAACGCAAGACGAAATCCGGAGCCGCCGCTCCGACATCCACACTGGACCGATTGCCGCGCACCCCCTAGCCGAAGACGAAAGGTCGCCGCCACCAACCACCATCTGAATCCACTGGTCCCCTGGCCGGTGGAACATCCAAAACGAGGCCCCAAGAGGCAAACGACGCAGGAGCGCCGCCCTCGCCCGATCCCACGAGGGATCTGGGGTTTCCCCCGGAGAACCCAGCGTGAAGAGGCAACAGAACCACCTCGATGACGCCTTCAAGAAGGACGCGGCGCCCAAGGGCGTCGCCGTAGTTGGCCCTGGCCGACAACCAGGGCAGGGCTTTCACCCGGCGATGTGTCGCAAACCTCACAAACCGCCCATCAAGGACCAGCCAGTCCACCATCAGCGCATGCCGCAGCCACCATGGCACCCCACACCACGACGGCGCCGCGCCGACCAAACCCGGAGCCGCCGCCCCGGCATCCTCTCCTCCGACTGGACGACGAACCCACAGCCGGAGATGCAGCACGGCCACCTCATGCCGGCCACACGGCCGGGGCAACCCCGACCGCACTGATGCGCCCAGGCCTCGTCCTCGCGTGGCGCCATCGATCCGGGGCCGATGCTAACGAGGAGGTCGTTGCGTACGGACGGGAACAATGCTGACCCGATGCTATACATCTTCAAGTCCTCAGTGCCTAGAGGAAGAGCTAGCAATATGTTGTGCTAGTCCAATAAAAATGGGGTTGACCGAATCACCGTTTGCGGACGGGAACATCATGCTTAGAAGGTAAAGCACGTACGCAACGACCTCCTCGTTAGCATGTTCTGGGATATCAATAAAATCTACTAGCCAACTAACTGGTACCCATCTTGGCTCGTTGTTATCTCTTGTTCTTGGTATGGCCCGATCCATGTCAGCCTCAAAATCGTCCCTTCACATCTCGCTTGAGCTCTGGGTCGGGCCACCGTACCAAACACTGTTGTAATGCTCGTCACAACCCCATGTCCAGAACTCGGCATCCACGTCTTCATCAGACTGTGCGTGCTGAAGTACGGAGAGATGTACGGATCGACCGAAATCTTTTGGGCTGCAACCGCCCTATGTACATGGCTGCAAGGATAATGATAAAGCAAAGGCTTTTTGCAGGTGCACACGCACGTTGTTGGATTAAGGGTGACTTCTTGCCTTTTATCTCCTCTGAGGTGACCCTGGACATACTTCTGTCTTGTTCTGATCTCCCACCTCTTCCTAAATTAGCTGGTTGGAGATGGACTAGGAACGGCGCCAGATTAGGATCTGTACAAAGTAGTGATAGATCTTTGCGTTTAGCCTCTGTGCTGGTGTTAGCCTATATGGCTTCTTTCTTCTTGCCTACGTTCCGGCGACTCGCAGCGGCGCCGGAGGCGGCTCCTTTCTCTCCTGCAGGGCGGATCTGTGGCGGATCTCTTGCACAAGAGATCGGAGGAAGAGCAAGGTGAGTTCAATAAATCCGCACGCCGTATTGCCCATCTCGCAGTGGAGTGGATTCGTCTTCCTCTGCCCGGCCGTGGAGGCGAGGAGAGGGAGAAGATCTACTGCTCGGTGAAGTGGTTTGTGCTGCTTCCTGGAGTTCCTCACGCGGTGGACGAGTTCGCCGCCGCGTATCTATGGCCAAGATGGTGGCTGAAGATCAACCTCCATGGCGGAGGCCTTTTCAATCAGGTGTCAGTGCTCGGCGACGTGAAGCCGTCAAGTGGTTCGTCCCCGGCAGCTTCTCGTTTGCTGGCGCCTGTGGTTGCTCGTCGGAAGGGAGAGTCCGAGCTTCAGAGCTTCGATGATCTCGGCGTCGGCGCCTGGAGATCGCTGGCGAGCGGTGGCAGAGGTTCCCAAGGACCTAATTGCGTTCCTTTTTCTTGTTCTTGGGTGCTTTTTGTAAAATCGAAGGCCCTTTCTTCGAATTTTAGGTCTCTTAGGGCTAGTTTTGTAAAGGGCCTTTTTGTAAATTGTTCCTGCCACGTGGTGATATAAAATTGCAGCACTGGGGTCTTTGACCCTCCCCCTTGTACAAAAAAAAACGCGTCCACGACCCTGCTACCATGTTTTTTTGCTTTCTCCGATTTCCTGTTTAAGTGTGCCTGCATAACTCCAGACCATGGCTTGTTCAGCTGCACTCGTGCGTGCGCAAGTTGAACTCTATCCGCAAAGTAAGCAACAGTGCGAGACCATGTTTCAGCAACTATTGCAGTAATAGGTAGGGCTCGGACACCTTTGAGCACACCATTGTAAACCTCTGACATGTTGGTCGTCATTATACCATAACGCGCACCATTGTCATGAGCCAGTGCCCACTTGTTCACCTCATGGCAATTCGTGTTTTCCCACTCGGCCATATTCCTTGCCCTCCTATGATTTCCAGAACCTACTGGCTCGGGTGGTGCATCGCCGGACGCCGTGGTGGTTGCGGCATTCAATGCAATCCATAGGGAATCAAATTTCCGCGGCTGGTTCTGCATGCACATCACCTTGAAGGCCTTGAAACATTCCTTGTTCTTGAAACGAGAATAAAAATTTGCAGCTAGATGCCTCATGCACCACCTGGTTTCTAGATCCGGCCACCGGTGCTCTTCTGCCACATCACTCTTGATTTGATTGAGTGCACTCAGAAGCCCCTGATTGCGAACAGAAATGATGCATACACCGGGCCTGTCTTTCACGCGCGGGGGGCTGCGGAGGCTCCCCATACGCAGCTCGCGCGGCCACGACTTCGGGCCTCCTAGGCCGTCGGCGGCGGTGGCGCCCCGGCCGTCAAGATGGAGGGGCTGGAGGCGGACCCCGAGGGCCATCTCCTCGCGCGGGGACGAGGGCCTCTGGAGGTCGCGCATGGCGGCGCGCGGTGCTGGCGCCGCGGTGGCCGTCCGCGTGCGTGATGACCGCCACGGCGGAGGTGGAGGCAGCCGGCGTGGAGGGCTGCGGTGGTGGTCGTGGAGGTGCTGCGGCTGCTCGGTGGCCTTGTCCACGGAGGAGCTGCGGGGCGCGTGGAGGAGGTGGTGACGGTGGTGGACGGGGGGAGGTGGTCCTGCTGCCGCGGTGGCGGGGTGCTGGACATGGAGGAGCTGCGTTGCTGTGGCTGCTGGCAGCCGTGTGCCGGGGCGGCGGCCCCGGGTGGAGGTGGTGTCGTTTTGGCGGCGGCCCGTGGTGGTTGACGGCGGTCGGCGCGGCTACTTTGGGGCGGCGCGGCGGCCGGAGGTGGAGGCTTCAGTACTCCTGCCTACGTGGTGCTCGGAGGTGCTGTCCGTCTTCGTCCCAGTGCCTCCGCGCGGTGCAGAGCTCTGGTGCAAGATCGATGGTTCTGGGCCTTCTTCTCTGATGGTCAGGTGGTGGTTGGGTGCGGTGGGTTGGGCGAGGTGCTGGGAGCAGTGGCGTGGAGGCTATGCCGGCCAGGTCGGGTCGGGCAGTGGGCCGATGATGCGCCGGCGTTGGTGGTGGTGGTTGGTGAGGCTTGCCGGCGCCGGTGTTGGTGGTGCGATTGAGGGGGTGCTTGGAGCTGGGGTGAAAACCCCGTCCCGGTCTGTACCGTGGATAGTGATGGCGGCGGCTGTGGCCGTCGTTTACCTTCTTGGAGGCATCGCTGATATGTTGCAGCCCCCTCATGCTCCGTTCCAATCGGTGGTCCAGCTCCGGGGGAAACTCTTGACCTTGTGGTCGGACGATGACGGCGCCCTGGCGTCGTTTCCCTCTTGAGGGCTTCGTCTTTGGAGCTGGATTTCAGCAAGAGGGACCAGTGAAAGGCCGAGGTGTTCGCGTTGAGGCCTCTGTGGCGACGATGATGAGGACGAGCGATGTCGGAGACGTGGCTTTGGCTGCGGTAGTCGGCTCTTCTCCGGCGTGTCCTTGGGGCTGCCTCGGCATGTCTTGTTGCTGTGAAGTCGAAGCTGCTGCGGTGGGTCCCCGGTGGTGTACGATGACTGGCGGCAGGTGTTCCTTTCGGCGGGTTTCCTCGGCGCCAGCCTGCCTGGTTCTCCTTCTTAGCTCTTCCTCAGAGTCGGAGCTGCGCTGCCTTTGCGCTGTTGGGGGAGCTGTCGCAGCTCCCTGGAGGGTTCTTTGTGTTGCGGCGGGCGTCTTTTAGGCCGGGGCGGCGGCCCTGGATATTGGTACGACGTCCGTGGTCTGCGAGCAGCTCTCCCTGGGCAGCTTGGGCTGCGGGTGGCTGGTTCGTGCGGCGTCGTGGCTCGGTTGCGAGCGGTGCTATGTCGGGACGGCGGTCTCGGAAGGGGGTGTTGGCGGCGAGGCTGTCGAGGCTGCTTCGGCAGCGGCAGCAGCGGTTGTCTTTTAGGCCGGGGCGGCGGCCCCGGATGTTGGTTCGGCGGCCGTGGTCTGCGAGTGGCTTACCTGGTGCAGCTTGGGCTGTGGGTGGCCGCGTCGTGCGGCGTCGTGGTTTCTCGAGGTTGTGGGGCTTCGCCCCGTGGGTTGTGTCGTGTTGTTGTATGATTTTCGCCCGGTTTCTTCTATAATAAACCGGGCTCCTTCTGCTTAATAAATGGTGAGGCAAAGCTTTTTGCCTCGGTTTCGAGAAAAAAAATTCTGTCTTCAGGCACATCAGAAACCACAACCAACTTAATGTGTTCTCCGACTCAACAAGGGCGTATGCAATAGGAATGAGCTGGTTATTTCCATCTGATGCCACCGCTATCAAAAGTGTTCCAGTGTACTGTCCGGTGAGGAATGTGCCATCAATTGATATGACTGGTCGACAGTACTGGAATGCTTGTTTAGTTTGACTGAACGACCAAAATATACGGTCCAAAATGAAATGATTGTGAGCACCACTAGGGTGTGCCCTCCATTCTGATGACACTTGTACCGGGGTTGGATACAGCTATCTGATGAAGCATTCTCGGAACACCATTGTATGCCTGCAGATAGGTGCCATACATATCCTCCAGTACAGACTCCTTTGCACGCCTTTTTTTTTGAAACGAGGCAAAAGACTTGCCATTATATTAATTAAGGAGAAGTTTTAGAGGTGTTACAAGTCCGGCGAAGGCAAAGCCTTGCCAACATAAATAAAGTCTACTCTCGCAACATCAAACTACTCAAGGCCTTAGCCCCCGCAAACGTCCACAAACGAGCCTCCTCCTTGATCTTGTTCACCACCGACTCAAAAGTGGAGAACTTGTTGCGGAAGACACGGGCGTTTCTCTCGTTCCAAAGTTCCCAAGAAATGAGCATTGCCAAAGAAGCAAGGCCAGGCGTGCAAAGGATCTTCCGCAAAAGGGGCGTGATTTGCGGAAGATCCTTTGCACGCCTGGCCTTGTTGTAGCTGCACGCCTGGCCTTGCTGTAGCTGACCGGGAAGCCAATCACATCTGATGCACCTTCTTGTAATGACTTGACCGAACAACCGATCTTATCTTTCACCAGTGATGCCACGATCTGTGCAACATATGCGGCACTTATGTTGCGGTGTTCTGCCAAAGTACCGGACGGCTCACAGCTATGGGGAACCATACGAGTTATCGTCCACGGCTGGGATATGCCGGAACGCTGGCGAGCAATGACTCTTCCATCACACCCAGACTCCCGGTGCACACAAAGAACCTTCAACTCCTGAGGATTGGATCTCTTCACTTTATGTTCACGAGATATGGAGATGGCATATCTCCGGATCGCTTGGTCAACAGACGCCTTGCACGGGAAATTCTGGTTTTCCTGCAGATCACTTGCACCGACTCCCCGGACATAGGCATCATCCGCACCGATGACAAGAGACTCTTATGTCCTCGGGTGCCATGCATTTCTGGCGCCACTGCCCTGGTTCTAGACGGACCACCTCCTTCACCCTCGACATCATCATCTGATGAATTTGCACGGTCGTCATCACCAGAATCAAGCTCGTCCGACAGTCCCTCGATGCGTTCATTGAGGTCAACTATCGCCATGGAATATGGTCCGGTGGGAACATCCACATCTTCCGCATGCGCATGTTCCCCTTCCACCACCGCCTCCGTATTTATAGTCATGGTGGCGATGGATAACTGGAGCGCACCGGCTGCGGACCTGCGGTGCTGCTACCAGGTTCATCGCTGGCTTCAATGAACTGCACATACACCATCGGTTGTTCATACACAGCGGAACCAGGTGTGCTTGCAATTTTCATGTATGAACCCCAGGAATTGTCGCCTTTAACTGGGCGTAACGCCCAGTGGTACCCTTCTGCCACTCTCTTAGAGATGATGGCCTCAACAACCATCTTCTTTGGCGCCACTGCGACAAGGACAAGCTCGGAGTACGGGAGCTCCAGCACATGCGGCCGCCACCATCGCCTCACCGGCCACACGCAGAGCACAAAAGCCCACCAGATCCGAAGACCTAGGAGCACAAAAGGCCGCACTCGCACCACCGACGACCAAGAGGACGACGACGAAGAGGGGAAGGAGTGGCGGCACCTTTATTCGCAACGGCAGCACCTCCACCTCCATGGCGCCGCCGGGCCGAAACCACCTCAACCACCACCTATCTACAACACCAAGCCGCAGATCTGGGGTTCCCCCACCCTCCCGCCACCGAAGCGGCCGGCGGAGGGTGAAGGAACCCACAGTCGCGCCGGCGGACAACAACCATCTTCTTTCTAGACATCTCAGGACCAAACAACGCGCAAACGCGCCTTCTAACATCTCTGAAATTACTTTCGGCCAATCCTTCCACTGTAACATACTGTGACTGACATCGCGACAGATCAAGCCCTTGAGGCCCATCGCGTAAGATGTCATCACCATAAAAGACACACAAATTGTTCATTGTACCTAAACGTAACAATTTTAAATCACATAATTAATTACACATATTATAAATTAATTACTAAATAACACATCAAATTAGCATGACAACATATCAAATTTATTTTACATCGATACTAAATAACAACGTACATATTACTTAATTTACACATTACTACCAAATAAAGTGTCAACATTATTCTAATATATATAAGATGTTATTTTATACCTCAATTTGAAGAGGAGGCCTTCCACTGATAATCATGCGGTACACAATCTCCAGGAAACAAATCTGAACATCAGGCGCTAAATTCCACCTAATATACAAAATCATTATTTATACTAGAACATATGCCTGCGCGAACTATATTTTAAATAGTACACATGCAATAACAGTGCATGTCTATAGTCGTATGAGATAAACAACTGTACCTCTAATTTAATTACCTAATTATATAACTTAAATACACAATGTATGTTCAAAAAAGGTGCATATAGTAGATTTTACCTTCATCTACAACTTGTTCACATATTGCTGCTAAAGTGTCGACTCCAGCTGCTTCAAGATGACAACCCAAACTGCTAATATTGACCTAAAACAACCAAATATGTATCTTAATAACTGCTCCCTCCGTTCCAAATTAGATGACTTTCATTTGTCCACATGAGAATGTATCTAGACATGTTACATGTATAGGTACATCCGCATGTGGATGAATGGAAAGTCATCTAATTTAGAACGGAGAGAGTATATGATACAACTCTCCCAGAACATGCATATATGAAAATAGGCACTCAATGCAAAGATCTTACCGTGATCTATCTTTCATTCCACTATATCAGCTCCTAATTCGTACTCCTACACCATCTAAATGGTGGATCAAACTGGTATGGATTGTGTGTATACAAGTGAGCACCGGTACACGACTGAGATTGAAATGAGGAGTGTGTGAGCTGCGCGGTGCCTCTTCTCTTAAAAGGAATCAGTGAGCAGCGACATTCACAGAAAAAGACATGTACAGCAAAAGCTAGCAATCAGTGTATTATTCGGTGGCAAGCACAGTGCAAAGCAGAGATTCCCGCCGCGCACACGTCGAATCAGTGCAAAAGCTGTCTCCATGCCTCCCGCCGGAGGAGCTTTCCGCCATGGGCCCCACCCCCTACCGCCATACCCTACGGCGGGATGCCGCGTGGACCAAGCTGTCCTCGCGCATTCCCACTACTGACTGACTGACTAGTAGCGTTTACTTCCAATCCATATAACCAGGGACGGGCCAAGATGGAGGCCCTTTGGCGCAGGTGCAGTTGGCTCCCGGCAACCCGCCCCAAGTGGTTTCGTCCCCGGCGGTGGGCTGCTTGACTGTGCCGTGCTTCTCCGATGCAGTGGATTTGGAGCTGGACCCGATTGCGTTCCTAATACTAGACCTAGGGTCCTTGGTGTAAAATGTAAGGGCCTTATTGTAATTTTCGATCTCTTCTGGTCCTATCTGTATTTCGCCACTGCAATGAATGGCAGCTTCTAGGCCCCTTTGGGGCCTCCCCTGTTCAAAAAAAAAATATATATATATATATATATACCCAGGGACGGGCCTGTGCATTCTTGCATATTGAGTTGCAGCTAGTCTTCCATTCCTTCCCCCTCTGCGTGTTAAATTTGGGCTGAGATAGAGATTGTATTTCTCTCCTGGTTGCCGCAATCGCTGCCTCCACTCGTTGGAGGTAAGATCGACCCCTTTCAGTACATCGGAGCTTCAAATATCTCAAACTTTTCTGTTTATTATGCACGGATAGGATGGTGTAGTTAGTATCATCTTCTCCTTCCATGTTATTCTTTTTACGGCGCCATGGACCTCCTTCCATATCGAGAAAATTGCAGGAAACACCACGCTTTGGTGCATTTGTTGCAGAGAACACAGAATCAAACTAGTTGTTGCAGCAAACACCACCTTTTGGTTTAAACGTTGCATCTGGCCCAAATGGATGAATTAGTGGCTCTAATACGTATCTGACTAGTGGGCATGCTGTTTTATACCGTATAGGATACGTACTAAACGCAGAGACTAGCTAGAGGAACAAAGCGAACGAGAAGAAAAAAAGGAAGAAAATAGAAAGCAGCGGACGGGACCTCAACAAGCGGGAGCTCGAGCGGGAGATGAGACCCGGCGGCGGCGCCGGCGACGGAGGTGGCGGCGGTGGACCGCCGACGGCGAAGGGTGTGGATTTGGAGCCTTGCCTGCTCACTTCGCCACCCATGTTCAGAGCGCGACACCCACCCGACGAGAGGAAGGAGTCGACGGCGGTGGCGGCGCGCCGGCGACGGAGATGAAGGAATCCGACGGCATCTCGTTCAATGGGTAATTACTCTCCAGTTCACGATTTTTTTGTGTCAATTAGACATTGTTTGCTAGGGTTCAGCTTGGGTTGAAGAACCCTAGGTCGTCCTCCCGCCCCCCACCCTCCCTCCCATAATTTTTGGGTTCTGATCGACATATAAGTGCAGTAAATTTCGTAATTATGTGATGTGCGTTATTTGTTAAAAATTGAAGCTGTGGCAGTTTGTAACTTGTTAATTAATTTCGTAGATTGGAGTTCTTTATGGATTTTCAGTCTGCCAACATGGATTGGCAGCTCACTGAAGAAGATGCACATGCTGTTATAATGGAAGTAGTTGATGCTCTTTATAATTTTGGTACCATTATGCTGCCCATTTTGACATGTATAATATATATATTTTGTATAGTTATGCTGCCCATTATTTTAATTTGTAATGTTAAAAAATTGACGTATAAATTTTGTCGTATAATTTTTGGTATACGGTATAAAACAGCAGGCCCACTAGTCAGATACGTATTAGAGCCACTAATTCATCCATTTGGGCCAGATGCAACGTTTAAACCAAAAGGTGGTGTTTGCTGCAACAACTAGTTTGATTCTGTGTTCTCTGCAACAAATGCACCAAAGCGTGGTGTTTGCTGCAATTTTCTTTTCCATATCAGCCGGGCTTACATCATGAGCGTGGGTGCGCCTCGGAGAGCGTCGCGCTGTAAGAGGCCGCTCCGACCGGTCCGACGCCATATTTTTATCCGTTCCTTATGTTCATATAATTGGAGAATTGGTCGAGCATGCTGTTCTAATCATGTCGGATTGGCCTCAACTCTTCAGGGAGGTTGAATGGCATACTGCCGGGAACTTGATGACAGCAAATGGGAGGAGGTGTGGTATATCAACAGCTATGCATTGTTCATGGGATACCTATCCATGGCTATCAAGGGGCTAGGATTCCTTATACTTACTTGGACCACCGTCGTACTTCTTGGTGGCTTCGTCTCCATGCTTCAGAAGAAAGACTTTTGGTGTCTCACATTTATTACCCTTGTACAAACAGCAGGGTAAATCTTTCCCCATTTGATTCATGCATCTCTAATGCTTAATTCTGTTGAATATATAACCAATTTAGCATATGATTTAATTCATGAAAACAGTAAACAAAACATGACTAGAATAATAAGAATTAAATTAATTATGCGATCTACCAGTACAGATAAACAGATACGATCTACCAATACCGTACATAAACAGAACAAATCTACAACATATACTACTAGCAGAAATTGTAGTAGTAACTCGAACAGGAAGATCAGGAGATCATACAGTGTGGCAGCAGCGGCAACGGAAGCAGAGGCGTTGGCATTCGTGTTGTCGTCCATGTCGTCGATGAAGAAGCTGCCGATGTCAGGGAAGAAGTAATCGTTGAGGAAGAACTCGAAGCCAGTACTCGCGCGAGTGCGCTCCCAAAAACCTGATCGCCCCTCTCCCGTATAGGATCACAAGAGGCGGGATTCCGGAGGCCTACTGTCACTTCAACCGGTGCACGCCGGAATACGGGATGGAGAAGACTTGGAAGACGGCGGCGCAAGGTTCTGGAACTAGAACGACGAGCGACCATGTGTTGCGTGTAGTGGTGGCTAGGGTTCGCCCAGCCTGTATATGTAGTGCGGGTCGGGTAGGATGTGGGCGCAGCCGCACGATCAAGTTGGTAACAGCCCCACGATCCAAAGGAATCAGAAACGACTGAGTAATTAACGCGTCCGCTAATTATTAATCAATGACTCATTAAATTTCCCGAACAGCAAAAATATAAGCTCGGCTCGGCGAGATTCCCGCAACTCGCGGCGTGTCGTGACGTGACGAGCGAGCAGCGGAGGAGGAGGAGTGCGCGGGGGAGAGCCTTCTGTTCTCACAAGCACACCAAGTAGCACACCACTCCACCTTATAAAGTGGTGCAACACTCTCTAAACTAGCAATGTGGGACTAAACTTTAGTCACACACACAACCAGCCACGAATGGGCCAAATGAGAATTTCGGAATTTTAGTTGGGCTTTGGACCAAAGGCCCACTAGTAATACTAGTCAAAATTCCAACAATCCCCCATAAATTCTCATTTGCCAATCTCATCATTGAGTTCTAAAATATTGTTTTATATACTGGTGTTTAGTGGAGACTGTTAAGTTGAACTTCCATTTAAAAACTTATGCTACACTAGATCACAACTTGGATAGTGGACTATGCCTTGAAATACAAGTTTGTTGTGACCTAGTTTCACACAAGTCCTTGACCGATACTGGGCTGCCGCAAGGCTTCCCCACGGGTGCAGCTTATGCGTCATACTCCAAGACCTTTCATGATTTTATTAAAGAGCACCCAACTCTCATAGACTACGACATTTAATAGTGAGACTCATATAGGTGTATTCCTCAAGAGATGCTCTGCAGGACAGCATCTCCGCTTATAAAAGTAAGCCGCTTGGAACACATTAAGATAAATGTCAACCTGCCATGCAGATCAGGAGAGTATTGCATCTTCACGGAGTGGGAAAAATAATGTAGAGATACTCTCCTCCCAGCTGACCAACAGCTTGTCTTCCACTTCTAATTCACGGGATCTCCGATCACATAGAGTGGTTTACCACTGTGGACAACTCATACTGTGGGTCTCAAACCCATCTTCCTCGATGCACTATCTATCACATTACGTGATAAACCCTTTGTGAAGGGATCTGCCAAGTTCTTAGACATATGGATATAATCCAACGCAATAACTCCGGAGTTCTTCAATTTTCTGACAGATTTCAATCTCCTCTTCACATGCCTTGATGACTTCAAATTATCCTTAGAACTTTTAATCTTAACTATCACAGTTTGATTATCACAGTTCATAAGGATAGCGGGTATTGGTTTTTCAACCACAGGTAAGTCCATCAAGAGCTCACGAAGCCACTCTGCTTCAACAGTGGCTGTGTCTAACGCTGTGAGTTCTGCTTCCATAGTTGACCTCGTTAAGATGGTCTGCTTGCAAGACTTCCAGAAAACAGCGCCACCACCGAGTGTAAACACGTAACCACTCGTGGCCTTAATCTCATCAGCATCAGATATCCAGTTTGAATCACTATAACCCTCCAGTACCCTCGGATACCCGGAGTAGTGAATTCCATAGCTCGCAGTGCCTTTTAAATAACGCATAACTCTCTCAAGAGCATGCCAATGATCATCTCCCGATTAGAAACAAACCGGCTCAACTTGCTCACAGCAAAAGAGATGTCAGGCCTCGTGGCACAAGCCAAATACATAAGCGAGCCAATAATCTGAGAATATCTCAGCTGATCTCTAGTACTCTGTTGATTCTTTCGAAGCAACACACTAGGATCATATGGTGTCGGAGAAGGCTTGCAGTCGTCATACCCGAAATGACTCAAGACCTTTTCCACATAGTGAGACTGAAGCAGTGTAATCCCACCATTACCATCTCTCAGCAGCTTGATGTTCAAGATAACATCAGCACTCCTAGATCCTTCATCTCAAAACAGCGAGATAAGAAATCCTTAACCTCCTTAATCAATTCAAGTTGGTTCCAAAGATCAGTATGTCATCGACATACAGACAGAGAATAACTCCCTCGCCCCCACCATAGCGATAGTACACACATTTGTCAGATTCGTTTACAATGAATCCTGCAGCAGTTAAAGTTCTTTCAAACTTTTCATGCCATTGCTTAGGAGCTTGCTTAAGGCCATATAAGACTTCAACAACTTGCACACCTTTGCTTCCTGACCAGGTACTACAAAACCATCGGGCTGATCCATGTAAATTTCCTCGTCTAACTCTCCATTTAGGAAAGCTGTCTTAACGTCCATTTGATGAACGAGAAGACCATGCGAGGCAGCCAACGAAATTGGTGGTCAGTCTATCCACAGGTGAGTAAGTATCAAAGAAGTCTTCACCTTCTTTCTGGGTATAACCCTTGGCTACAAGCCGTGCCTTGTACTTCTCAATAGTACCATCGGGCCTAAGCTTTTTCTTGAACACCCACTTACATCCTACAGGTTTACACCCATAAGGACGATCAGTGACTTCCCAGGTTCCGTTAGCCAAGATGGAATCCATCTCGCTACGGACAGCTTCCTTCCAGTAGTCAGCATCAAGAGATGCATAGGCTTCTGAAATGGTACTGGTGTGTCATCCACAAGGTACACAATGAAATCATCACCAAAGGACTTTGCAGTCCTCTGTCTCTTGCTCCTAACAGGAACTTCATTGTCATCCTCCACAGGATTATCAGTGTGTTCTATCGAAATGGTAGGATCAGGAATATCAACCAATTCCTGACTAGATGTATTAGGTATCTCCTGATTTGATGAGCTAGGCATATCCTTCATGGAAAGATATCCTCAAAGAAAGTCGCATCCTTCGACTCCAAAATCGTACCAACATGAACGTCGGATACCTCAGATTTTACTATCAAAAATCTATAACCAACGCTATGGAAAGCATAGCCCAGAAGAACACAATCCACGGTTTTTGGTCCTAGCTTGCGCTTCTTGGGAATTGGTATATTGACTTTCGCCAAACAACCCCAAGTACGTAAGTAAGAGAGTCTCGTATTTTTCCTTTCCCATTCCTCAAATGGAGAAACAGTTTTCTTCTTTGTGGGAACTCGGTTTAGGACATGACAAGCTGTCAATAGAGCCTCCCCCCACCATGCCTTGGAGAGACCCGAAGTGTCTAACATGGCGTTAACCAAATCAGTTAGAGTTCGGTTCTTTCTTTCAGCCACACCATTTGACTGAGGAGTAGGGAGGCCCTCTCATGGATTATACCATGTTCCGCACAAAAAGAATCAAACTCATTGGAAAAATACTCTCCACCACGATCAGACCTTGGTCGTTTAATTTTCCGATCAAGTTGGTTCTCTGCTTCAGCTTTATAGACTTTGAAAAAGTTTAAAGCCTCATCTTTTGATTTCAGAAGGTACACATAACAATATCTAGTGGAGTCATCAATAAGCGTCATGAAATATTTCTTTCCGTCTTTTGTCAACACGTCATTCATCTCACAGAGATCCGAATGTATAAGTTCCAGCGGTGCCAAGTCTCTTGCCTCAGCAGTCTATGGGACTTGCGAGGTTGTTTAGCTTGCACACACACTTGACACTTGGAACCTTTGACAGTAGAATTTCGGAATTAAATCCAAACTAGCTAGCCGTCATGCAACCAAAGTTAATATGACAAAGTCGTGAATGCCAAATATTGGACTCAACCTCAAGACAAATATGATTAATAACTTTAGTGCAAAAATCTGATAAAGATAGGCGGAACAAGCCTCCGCACTCATAGCCTTTACCAACAAATTGTCCATACTTAGATATTACAACTTTATTGGACTCGAAAACCAACTTATAACCATCTCGACACAGAAGAGATCCGCTGACGAGATTTTTATTGATGGAGGGCACATGATGCACGTTCTTCAAGCGCACGATCTTCCCCGAAGTAAACTTCAGATCGACCGTGCCAACACCACGAAAAAGAGCATGTGACCCGTTCCCCATCAGCACGGGTGAAGTCCCTGTGAACTGGTAAGAAGAAAACATGGAGGCATCAGCACAAACATGTACATTGGCACCAGTGTCAATCAACCATTCAGGAGAATGACAAACTGAAAGAATGGTAGGAAATATACCGTACCCAGAATTCTTCATCTCAGTGTCGCCAATGACAACATTGGCAGTCTTGCCGCTGTTGTCCAGTCCGTGTAGCTCATGGCGGTTGGGACAGCGAGGTGCCCAGTGAGTTGGATCACCGCAAACATGGCATGATCCCTTCCTCGGCTTATTGTTGTTCTTCTTGAAGTTGGTAGGCTGTTTTGGCTTGTGCCTATCATCAGACTTGCCTTTGCTCTCAGATTTGCCCTTGTTATATTTGGGCTTGTGGGACTGCTGGAAATTCTTCTTCTGTACCATGTGGGCACTAGAACCAGCCTCAGCAACTCGAGCATGAGTGTCCTTTGCTCTCGCCTTCTCTTCCACGTCAAGAGATCCAAAACGGAAAACTCTTGTCTCTTGTGTTTCAGAGCAGTAACAAAGTTGCTCCATGAAGATGGAAGCTTAGAGATAATGCCACCGACAACAAACTTGTCCGGCATGTTACAATTAAAATGCTCAAGTTCTTTTGCGAGTGACTGTATCTCATGAGCTTGTTGTACAACAGAACGCTCATCAGTCATTTTGTAGTCACAGAATTGCTCCATGACGTACAACTCGTTGCCAACGTCCGAGGCCCAAACTTGGCCTCGAGCGGATCCCACATATCCTTGCCGTTATCAAACGACATGTACGAGTCCACAATGGAGTCATCAAGGATACTAAGGAGGGCACTGTCGGAGACTAGTCCCAAGAATTAGGCGTGTGTCTCACTGAAGCCAGGAACGACAGGGGACTGAACACGCTGTCAAACAACCCTCAACTACCTCGGCGACGGTGCTCGTCGAGCTCGGTGAGGGACATCACGGCAGAGAGGGAACACGAGCCGCTACCCAGGCTCAGGCCACCGTGAGGTGTAAGACCCTACTCCTGCTTGGTTGTATTGCACTGCTTATGGAGGTTACAGTACAGTGAGCTAGCAGAGGCTCAAGCTTTGCTAAGGAAGAACTATGGTGGAAGATGCTCTATCTTCTTCCTTGTGGTGGTGTGGATGAGCTTCAACTGGTCGATACCCTCTCCTGGTCGTACACTGCCTCCTTTTATAGGTGCATCGGGCCTCTTCCCCAATTCACTAGGCGGGAAGGGCTACACATGGCGACGAAGTAGGAGGACGGTGCATGGCCACGGGGCTGTCCATGGACTTGGTCCATGGCAGAAAGCTGCGTCCTCTTGGCAGGAAAAGCCACCGTCCATCCAGGACGATGGGCTGGCGCCGGAGAGGCCCGCGGGGTGCCCCACGGTGACGTCGGCTTGGAGCGTAGCGGCCAACGGTCCCCTTATCACCGGAATGGCAATTCTTGTATTCCGCTTTGCTTGGTGCAGCTTTGTTGACCACTTTTATCACCAAAGAGACAACTGCGGCGTGGTCGTCACCGCGCGCAGGCGCGCGCGTCACTCTGCGTCAGGCGCAGAGGCCATGTGCGCTCTGTCGTGGAGACAGAGCTTGATTTCACCCGAAGGAACCTCGCGAGGGCAGGGTTGCCGCGCCGAGGTCTTTGAGTATTTGACGCCCCGCGAGGGAGGCCTCGCGAGGGAAAAGCAGACGTGCGCCAGGACTTAGCGATATTCTCGATGGGAGAGGCCCTCACGAGGCTCACCAGGCTGGGACGCCTGGTCCTTAGCAGGATCTTCAGTAGAGTGTTGAGGGCTGTGGCAGGCCGGCCCGTGTACCCTGGTTTCCACTGGGCTGACAGTAGCCCTCGGGCCCGCGATGGGCGCGCTGGAGTTTTGTGGATGTAGGCGAAGCGTCGTGGGCCTAAAAAAGCCTGCCTGGCCCGAGACACGTGGCGAGTCACGGCCGCCCACGAAGCCACGATCTCCTCGGCAGTAACGGGCGTAGTGGTGGGGACCACCACGCCTGGGAAATGGCTCGCTGAGGTTATAAAGCATGAGAGCTCGGTGCAGACACCCATTACTCCGTTCTTCCCCTTTCGCCTCCTCTTTTCCAGAGCACGCGTCTTCTCCGAGCTTCTCCTTTTCCGCATTCCAGCTACGATGGCGCCCAAGAAAGCCGCAAGCTCCAGGAAGGACAAGGCGGTGATGTAGGCGAGCGAGCCTGCCGCGATGAGGCACGACGGGGACCTCAAGCCGGCGCTGGTGGGGTACCGTGTCAGCACGGAGGCGCAACTGGACAAGGTGCGCCATATGGCGGCCTCTGAGACCAACGAGTGGGGTGCCACGGTGCTCAAGCCGGCGTGCGCCCTCGGCGTCCTCGGCGTCGGCTTCTATCCCATCTTCCTCCATACCCTCTTCACTGGGCTCGTACCTCCCTTTTCCGACTTCCTCTTGGCGATTCTGGAGTTCTACCAGATCCAGATTCTCCACCTTCATCCCAACTCCATCCTCATCCTCTCCATCTTTGCCTACCTTTGCGAGGCATACTTTGGAGTTAAGCCCTCGGTGGCCCTCTTCCGCAGCTTCTACGTGCTCCGGTTCACGGCGCACAACGAGCGGACGGGGTGCGTCTCCTTCCGCATCACTGATGGCATGGGCAACGTCTACATCCCATCGCGTGGGCCGGCGAGGTAGCCGTCTCCAATGTGTCAAAGAAGGTGGAGGACTTCCGCAAGCGGTGCTTCTTCGTGGACGCCGGGAGAGTGAGTCCCTTCTTCGAGGTACCCGATGCACCCCCGACGAAGAGGGGATGCTAGGCGAGCGCGCCTCTCGAGGGCCCAACACTTGGCGGCGTGGTCCAGCGTCTGGCGGAGCTTCGCGAGGCTGGCCTCACTGGCCAGATGGTGGCCAGGGACTTCGTGAGGCGCCGCATTGCTCCGCTCGAGGCGCACTCAGAGCCGATGTGGATGTACTCAGGTCCGACGGACGAAATGCGCCTGAGTTCTGCCAACTTCCAAAAGGCGAAGCTAAATGGCATCATGGAGGTCCTCTTCACTTCTCCGTCTATCCCCAAGCCGGCATCTGACTCTGCAGAGCCGCTCCACAGGTTCGAGATTGGATCTCGAATTAAATTCATGGAGGCGATGCCTGAGTTAGACCAGTGGGGCCTGGTGCCTGAGGGGCAGGTTGGGCCCACGACAACCCAGAGTCAGCGTCGCAGGCGGCGCCAGCCGATGGCGAGGAGGAGACGACGGAGACGCCCACGATGTCAGACGCAGACGTTGATGGCGGCTCGGGGGCGCCCAATTCCTCGACGGGGAATACGAGCTCCTCGAGGGACATACCGCCCGAAGCTGAGGTCCACGAGGTCTCCTCAGGCAACGAGAACCCGTACCTTGTCGTCCCTTCGCGACGCACCGAGGAGGAGGCGAGTGACGACGAGGAGGCCTTGTTAGGCCGCCGCGAGCCCCGCACCAAGGCGAGCCACGATAGGCCTGCCGGGGCTCAGAACGGGGCGGAGGCAAGCGCCCCGCAGCCACGGCGGACGGCAAAGAGGTGGATGAACACCGCTGAGTAAGACTTGCATTCCCTTTCTTTTTAGGATGTGTTCTTGAGTGCCCCTCTTGAGGGATTTCTACTTGCTTTCCTCGCTAGGCTTCCCGCAGTGACGAAGCATCGCAGACTCCGGAAGGTCGGAGAGAGCTCTAGTGCTGTAGCGGCGTCTGTAGTGCACACTGCAGGAGGGCCACATCATGAGGCTGCGGCTTCCCTCCTCCTGCGGGTGGACGCCGCGAAGAGGGGGAAACCGAGGCGACGGTGCCGTCGCCTGCGCGGCCCGTCACTTCCCCTGCGCGACAGGAGAAGGCGACAAAAGAGACGGCGGCGAAGGCCACGATCTCGACGGAGGAGCGCGTCGATGCTGAGACGGAGGGGACCACCGCGTAACCGCCTCCACCAAGCGCGGGCCCTGAGGCGACAGCGGCGGACTCCGAGGCTGCGGCGGGAGCGGTGTCGGGGGAATACTTTGTGGATTAACCCACGGCCCATATCAATAAGTGCGACCCACTTACTCGCACCAGCAAAGGCCTGCATGAAAGCAAGCCCAATATCGCACCATCACAAGGAGAAGGATCTAGAAGACGTATCCTGGAAGACGTGAGGAGGAGTTAGTCTCCAAGTAGGTTCCAGTCGATGTATTCCTGTGGAGGAAGTTTACTTTGTAACCTAGCGAGCCTCTATGTATATAAAGAGGACTCGCAGGACTTAGAAGGGGTCAAGCTATCAAGCCCTAAACCCTAGTTCTACGCGAGTACCTAGATCGGATCACCTCCATTGTAACACCACATATATCATATCAATACCAATCTAGGGTAGGCAGGAAGTAGGTCTTTACCTCACATTGAGGGGCCGAACCTGGGTAAATCTGTGTTCGTCCTTGTTCCTGGATCCCAAGCTCGGAGACGATTGACTCGCGCAAATCCCACACCTACGAAGTCATCCATGACATCTGACGTGACAAACCCACGACAGTTGGCGCCCACCGTGGGGCCTGCGGTCAAGAGCGTCACGTTCCGCGCAGGATCGATGAAAGGAGCTGAAGATCTCGCCATTGGCCACATCATCATGGTCGATGGCATGCCTCTCATTGACGATTCAAGCTGGGGACCAGAAGCAGATTACCTGGAGACCGGTCGCATCATCCCGTTTGGATCTATTCATGTTTTCGTCGGCTTCATCGGCGGCGAGTCAGAAGACCCATCACAGCCGGGCGACTCAGAAGAAGGAGTCGCCGTAACGGTGGATGAAGAAGAAGAATCTACCAACAACGAGCCACTAACACTCGAAGACGAAGAAGCCCAATCCATCGAGTATGTACTCGAGGAAAGGCTATGTGGAAACCCTAGGGGTGGCAGCTCGCCCTCCGTAGGAGATCAGTGCATGGAAGGGATCTACAGGACCGTGGAAGCAGAGGAAGGGCTGGGCATGCCACAGGGCAGCTTAGCCCCCACGGCACCGGAAGCAGCGGAACAAGTCGCACCAGAAGGATCAGGAGTCGCAGAGCTCGGTTCAAGTCATGCGGCACCCGCTGCAACCACCCCAGGAGTCGCGGCCTCAGGAGTCGCAAACAGAGAAACCCCGTCCGGAGTTGTACCTACGGAAGGAGGGCCAAGAATAACCCCCAACACGGCGGTTGTGATGCCCCAGAGCAGCCCGCTGTTTACGCCTATATCTGCGGTTAACGCTGCCGCAAGAGTTGCGGAGCTGGAAGCTACCAGGATTGGGCTGTATGATGAAGTCCAAAGGATTGTGGATGAAAGGAGCAGGCTCGCACGCGAGGACCAGCGCCTCCAACAAGAACAACGGCGACTCGCCGAAGACACCATCATCTTACAAGGAGGGCCAAGCACCTTGCCGCACCGACGCCATATCAGTCGCCTACAGCCAGGAACAGTAAATCCCATGGAGTTATTCCAATCACCCACCTCTGGACCTACAGCCGTGGTCCCTGCAGTCGATACACCAGCAGCCACGGCGCCACCCCACGCGATCCCATCAGTCGCAACTAACACAGTGCGTCCAGTCGCATGGTCAGAAGCCGCAGCACCATCAGTCGCAACACCCTCATACATGGCACCACCTATCGTGGCTACGCGACCCGCGGCGCCTTTAGTCGCGCCTGCAGTGCGGACGATCGCATTACCATCATTCGCGCCTGTAGTTCCATCTTTTGCGGCACCAAGAGCGGCGGAAGCACCAGGGTCAAGAGCTCTGGTGCAAGCTAACAACAGGGCTATCATGCCACCTCCGTCGCCACAACCAACTTTTGTGCAGCAGCCGGCATCGCAGCCTCAAAGGTTCCATACACCGCAAGGACACTATATTAGCCCAGTGGAGAATCTCTATGCGGCTACCAACATCTTAGCCAGGTTGACACCGGCAGGAAACACACCGATGGACAGAGAGGCGCGGCGCGCCATCGAGATGCTGAGCACAGCAGTAGTACAGCAGGCAAACATGTCTGAACATGGGGGACGGCTGCATACCACCCCTACAACAGTAGAGTAACAGCGGAAAGAAGCATCCGAGCCGAGTCGCCGCAGGTTGCGACTTCAAGTTCAACCAGGCGACAAAGGGAAAACCAACAGGTACAAGTTCAACCCGCAGAAATGTGCAGCCGCATGCAATGGTTAACCGGCAGGGAGGCCAGCTCCATCCAACTTATCATCGCGACTTAAAGGTCCAGTCTGCTTCAGCGAGAGGATTAGGTCTGAGCCGTTTCCTGCAGATTTCAAAGGACCTCGCAAGGTCGCAAATTACAACCCAAGCATGGATCCAGTCACTTGGCTCAACAATTATGAGATGGGCATGAGCATCCTCAACGCATCTGAAGAGATCTGTGCCCGATATCTAAACATGATGTTGGAAGGCGCAGCCCACATTTGGTTACAAAACCTACCACCAAACTCAATAAATTCTTGGGATGAGATGAAGGAAGCTTTCGTCAAGAACTTCCAAGGAACATGCAAGCGACTCTGCAGCATAGAAGATCTTGAGCGCTGCGTGCAAAAGGAAGGCGAGTCAAGTCGCCATTGGATGAGGAGAGTGGCAGAAATTATACACTCCTCAGACAACATACCTCCAAGCTCAGCGTCCTAGTTATGGAGAAAAACTGCAAGTTTGAGCCGCTGGTCCACAAACTGGGTCGCATGAAGGACAAAGTTAAGAGCCTCAGCGAGGTGATGGCAGCGGCTAACAAGTATGCAAGCTCGGATAAGACCAAGGACGCATCTGATGGAGAGGAAGAGGAAACTGCTGGCAAAGGAAAGAAGACCAGCAGCAAGCCTCAGCAGCAGCAAGCTAGCAATAGTAATGCGAGTTACAACAAGCGCAAGAACGAGGAAGGAAACTCGGGATTAGTCGCAAACACGAACACTCGTTACAAGCCAAGTAGCGGCAGAGGAAGAAATTTCCACCCAGTTAACTTGGAAGAAGTTTTCAACCGTCCCTGTGACATCCATGTGGGAAAAGATGGAAAACCACCCAACCACACAAAAGCGCAGTGCTACCATTACAAAAAGTGGAAGGATGGGCAGCCACTTAATGGGAATAACAACCATCAGAACAACGAGGGAGGCAACCACGGCGGAGGCCACCACAATGCTGCTCCAAACCCACAGCCAGACCAACCGCAGTTCCCAAAACAGCTGGGTCAATATCACACAATTGTGGTTAATACCTCAAGGAGGGAGCAGAAGCTGCGACGACGCAACCAAGCTGTTAACGCCGTAGTACCAGCCATACCACAGTGGCTGAAGTGGTCGAGCAACCAATAGTTTGGAGCCGCGAAGATCATCCAGGAGAAATAAACGAAGGAGGCAAGCTCGCGCTTGTAGTTGCCCCTCAAGTCGCAGGATACAAATTAAGCAAAGTATTGATGGATGGAGCAGCAGCATCAACATATTATACTATGAGACTTTCAAGAGGATGAATCTCCAAGAAAAGCAGCTGCATCCGTCCAGAACAACGTTTCACGGAGTCGTGCCAGGCGTATCAGCTCAACCATTGGGGCGAATCAACCTGGAAGTCGCCTTCGGGACGCAAAGCAACTTCAGAAGCGAGTACATCTGGTTTGAGGTTGTAGATTTCCAGAGCCCATACCATGCCCTCTTTGGCAGAGAAGCGTTCGCAAAATTCATGGCTCGACCGTGCTACGTATACCTGAAGCTAAAAATGCCTGGTCCTAAGGGAGTAATCACAATAATGGCAATAAAGAGATAGCACAAGAATGCGAGAAGGCGACAGGGCTATGGCTAGAGCGCTTGTGTCGCGAAAATGTGCCTGCTCCTGAGCCGCAACAAAATTTGATGACATCGTGGAAGCCAAAAGACACCTGCCTGACCTGCGACTTCAGATTACAGCCGCAAGAAGGGCAAGAGCTGCAGGCCATCGGCAATAAGGGTATACCCCAACCATCGCGAGTCGCCATCAACGATCGCAACAGAACCAACAAGGGTTCACAGTATCAAGCTGGCCACTCAGGGCTCAAACCTCAACACCGGTTGCCACCTAGGCGCGACCGTACCATATGTATCAAATTGGATCGCCACCTAGGCGCGATCAACCCATGTATCAGGAATTAGCCCCACTCAGGCGCGGCCGTACCTGTGCATAAAAATCTGGTCGCCACTCAGGCGCGACCGACCCCATGTATCACTCTGGTCGCCACTCAGGCGCGACCGACCCCATGTATCACTCTGGTCGCCACTCAGGCGCGACCGACCCCATGTATCACCTCTGGTCGCCACCTAGGCGCGACCGACCCATGTATCACTTCTGGTCGCCACTCAGGCGCGACCGACCCTATGTATCATATAATGATTTTGAAATAAAGCCGGCACCCCTACCATGTAGGTGGCTGTCGTTTCGCCTCAAACTACCAATTGAGTTGTGAGTCTTTCATTTTCTAATCATTGGTTCCTTGGGGGTGCGGCAGCTTTCTGAGCGCGGCCTATTACCTTGGAATCGCCAAACGAGTGGCATTTATCGTGATTATACTCAACCTTCACTTGGATGCGACTTGCATTATGCGGCCAAAGTACTGGGGTGTGGCGTCAATCGAGCTTGATTGCCTATCATGGCCGCTCTCGACCCTGAACACACATGTTCCTAGGAAATACTGAGCCGCGCAAGGGTCTAAGTAAGGAAAACCGAGACAAATCATAAGGACCAGACTATTGGTCGGAACTTGTACTGCTGAGAGTACATAATAATCATAAAATATTGTTGCTGACACATCGTTTTAACAATTGTTACAAGCCACTAAGGGCTAACTTCACCATATCATTGTTTTTCTTCACTTTTCCCAGCTTTTGGCTATGAGAAGGAGGCACCGGCGGCTTACCAAGCTTGCCAGAAGCAGCAGTCGCAGGCTCGCTTGAAGGCTTATCAGTCGCGGGCTTGGGGGCTGCAGAGCTGGACACACCTGGAGAGGAGTTCATTTCTTGAGGAGCAGCCACGCTGGTTGATGCAGTGGGTAATCTCTCGAATCTCGACCCATCTGGATGATACTTTCCCAGAAAGGTCGCCAGGTCCACTCCATCCACAAGTTCAGTCGCGTGGCCTCGCATGCTCTTCCATGTTGCCGCATACTCTGAGGGTGTCAGCACGGTGCCGTCCGTCTTCTTTGGGGCCTGCCTTGCGTGACCCTGGCAGCGTCGAAGGATGGATCATATGTCTTAGCCAAGGCAAGCACATGAGCCGCGCCAGAGCGAGCCGAAGATTCTTTCCAGTCCAAGAAGTACTGAGGCGCTTTGAGCAGCCTTTTCAACAATCCTTCAGCATCGGCGGGGACAGACTTGGTTGGCAAAAGGCAAGCTGATAATTTCTTCATAGCATTGATAGCGTTGTGCGCAAACTCGCGGATGTGGTCAAGTTGTTCCTGGGTGCTATGGTTAAGCAATGAAGAATCCTCGCCTGAAAAAAAAGCACCCAATAGTGAATACAGAGGCATACATGAGAGTTCAATATCACAAACAAAGCAGAGGTCTAACAGGACATACCAGCCAGCTCCTGCGTCATGATGCTCACCTTGCCATGGACAAGGTTGGAGGCGGTCGACACTTTCGTCAGCTCCTTTTGAAGGCACCCAATCTCCACAGCTTTAAGCCGCGCATCCTCATTGGCTTGAGTAATGGCATCCTTCTGGGCGTTGATTTGACAATCCTGCTGTTGGATCCTCTCATGAGATTTCTCCTCCAACTTTTTAAGCCGCAGCTCAGTGGCCTTGGCTTGTTCAGACAGCTTATAGCTTTCATCAGTAAGATCGCCAATTATGGCGTCTTTTTTCTTCAGTTCAGCCTCGCGTTGGAGAAGGAGCTCGCGCAGACTCTCAAGCTCAGAGGGAGTTTCCTGCAATTGCTTCTCCAAAGCCAGCTTCTCCGCAGTCACAGTATATAATTCTTCCTAAAAGACAGAAGATCAACAGATAAAGGGCAGCGGAGAAGTTTGCAGTAATTTGTGAGAAGTTACTACAAAAAACAACAATGACAAGAAGTACCAAGTTCCCCTTTACGTCAAAGAAGATCTTGATCCTTGGGGGCTAGGGACAGACAGGATAAGAGAGATTATTACCTTGTAAGCCGCAGATAAATTGGAGAGTGCTTCACGAAGCTCTGCGGCTTGTTTGTCGCTTGAAGCAATGATGGCTTGCGACAGCTGTTCAGCGCGGCTCAAGGATGAGGAAGAGGAAGCTACTTCAAGGCGTAGCACTGGCGACTTCTGATTAACAGCCGCTGGCGACTCAACCAGCGGTGCTTTGGCATCCTTAGCCACCACAACTACGGTTGTGGGATCCACCTCCTCTGTGTCCTGGGCGATGAGGGGATCTGTCCTGTCTTCCAGAGCCACCTCCTGGGCAGCCATGTCAGGAGCATGAGTCACAGGCAGATCGTCAGTGGTGGCCATGCCCTCCACCATGGCAGGAAAAGCCGCATGCGCCTTAGCCGCGGCTGCAGCATCAATCGCGACTCCACAAGAACAAGACAATTATATAAGGAAGAAGCACGCATGGCAGAAGAGAAATGCTATAAGGAAGTTACTAACTCTAGAGCCATCTTCACAGAGGCCATAAGGACGTCGCTTGACGGCGATGACACACCTTGGAACCCTGAGTCTACAATCAGAGGTCCATATGTTAATAAAAAGAAGTAAAAGAATGTGCAGTCAGGATGCCAAGACAGCGAGAATTACCAGAGTGGGGTTCCATGTCTTCTTCAACCGAGGTGGTGGTCCTAAGCACACGCCTGGCAACAGGAGGAGTCGCACCCACCGCAGGTTTGCGATGTTTGACGACTTCAGGATTTTCCAGAGCGTTAAGCTCTGGCTCCTCCCGGGACAGCCTCTTTGAAACCCTGTGGGGAGTCGGATTAGCTGCAGCAGGAGGACTCGCGGCAGCACAGGGCTGTCGTCTTCCTCCAGCTCAATTTCTTCATCATCTGAAGCCGCAGTGGCGACAGATGGAATATCAGCAACTTCACTGCCCTCTAAAGCGGGCAGTAACTTCTTCTTTGCAGCACGCTTGGGAGCAGCAGTGCCCACATCAGCCGCGGGAAGCGACCAGTAGTTCTCATCAGCCTGATACAGAAAAAGGAAGATCTTAGTGTAAAAAGAAATGCAATTCTGCTACAAGGACAAATGACTAGAGAAGGAGGGTTACCTCAAAAGGCTTGTTGTTAACGCTAAAAGGGGCGAGCCCCACCTTGTCGAAGGAGATATTCTTCTCCTCAGTCACACGGGCAACAAACTCCACCCAGTCTTCAGGCTCCCAGTCAGCGGCCTTGGCGCGATCAACATCAGCAGAAGTGCCAGAGCACTCGAGGAAGGACCGTTGACGGGGACTCACTGGTTGGATGCGCCACTTCGTCTAGCAAGAAAGAAGATCAAGGCCAGTAAGGCCATGACCAATTAAGGCGCGGATCTTGATCAGCGATTCATTTATGAAGGATGCTACGGCATCCCGAGGTTTGGATTTTAGTGCCTCAGAAGGCACGAAAAGAGAATTAGACCAAGTGGGGAGGCGAGTTTCGCCCTCCAGAGAAGTATCTTGGCAGTAAAAGAAAGACTTTTGCCATGCCCTGGGTCGATTCGCCAGGGCTAGCTTGGGAAGACAAGAGTTTCTGTGGCGCTGTAGAGAGATGGCGCCGACTTGAACATAGGCGCCACCTTTGGAGACAAGTTGGCTATTGCAAGAAAAGGAGGCCAGCCACAGATCGATATTGGGGGATATGCCGAGATAGTCCTCGCAGAGTACATGGAAATTGCTCACCTGGAGCATTGAGTTAGGTCCGATGTCGTGAAGATGGAGGCCTAGGCGTTGCATCAGGTTACGGAAGAAGAGGGAGCCGGTCGGCGTGAATCCACGCTCCACATGTTCCACGAACATCACCAGTTCGTTGGGCTTGGGGTGCGGCTCGATTTCATCACCTGGCGCCCGCCAGATGTTGTCCTCCTTCGGCGGCAAGAAGCCATTATCAGCGAAATCCGTAAGAAACTCCTCCGTCACCCAGGATCCTTCCCAGTTGCAGGAGATCTTGCGCTTATCATCGGATGGCTTTGCCTTGGGCGCCATTGCGAGAAGATTGGATCGGGGGCTAAGCTCGATTGAGGAAGATGGCGGCGCAGCTAGTAATGAGGAGAGAGCAGAGGCAAGTGAATATTGACCTAGGCCGCCGCAGCTTATAACTGGGGTGCCCAAAATCAACGGAACAATTTGCGCCCGCAGAATGAGGAACGGTCCACAATTGAAGGAAACATAATATTTCAGATGGAAAGCATAAGTCGCGCAAATGAGTCGCGGCTATGAATCGCATCAGTCAGAACGCCCACAGTGCGGCTCAACAACTACCTCAATTAACCAGAGGATCCTCACCGTGAAGTCCTAACCAATCTTGGGGGCTAATGTCGGGGGAATACTTTGTGGATTAACCCACGGCCCATATCAATAAGTGCGACCCACTTACTCGCACCAGCAAAGGCCTGCATGAAAGCAAGCCCAATATCGCACCGTCACAAGGAGAAGGATCTAGAAGACGTATCCTGGAAGACGTGAGGAGGAGTTAGTCTCCAAGTAGGTTCCAGTCGATGTATTCCTTGTGGAGGAAGTTTCCTTTGTAACCTAGCGAGACTCTGTGTATATAAAGAGGACTCGCAGGACTTAGAGGGGGTCAAGCCCTAAACCCTAGTTCTTACGGCGACTACCCAGATCGGATCGCCTCCATTGTAACACCACATATATCATATCAATACCATTCTAGGGTAGGCAGGAAGTAGGTCTTTACCTCACATTGAGGGGCCGAACCTGGGTAAATCTGTGTTCGTCCTTGTTTCTGTGATCCCAAGCTCGGAGACGATTGACTCGCGCAAATCCCACACCTACGAAGTCATCCATGACATCTGACGTGACAAACCCATGATAAGCGGCCACGGCGGGACATGTCGATCCTGCCCCTGGCGATCAGCAGGACGTGCTTCACGGGCGGAAGAACGCCGAGGCCCACGACGAGGACACTTCGGGCCCCCGAGAGGCCCCTGGCGCGAAGAGGGAGAAGGCTCTCCCCAGAGCCCCTAGGCATGACTTGAGTCCGCCCCAAGCCCGAGGCACCGTGCTTCGAGGCCTTCGGCGAGCATCGAGGCCTCCGGGCCCCTTGGCGATGCGTGGGCCCTGATTCTACGGGGCCAACACCAGAGCGCAGCTCGCCGTGACTCCGTTTTTTCACTTGGCGAGGGAGGCGCTCGACGGGCTTGAGGCCTTGCACGCCGTGGAGGAGCTCGCCGAGGCGGAGGAATGCGCCGACCTTGCGCGGGCTTGGACTCGCCTTCACGAGACTGTAGAGCGCTGCCGTCAGGAGGACGCGGCGACCCAGGCAAGGCGCTTCGCTGATGAGGTCCGTGCCAGCGTGGTCCGCGAGGTCGAGGAGACCCTTGGGAAAATCAAGGCTGAGCTCGAGGTTGTCGCGGCTGGGTGTGAGGCTCTCGAGGCGGAGGTTGCCGCCAAGCACCAGGAGCTTGCGGCCCGCGAAAAGAAGATCATCACGGACTCTGAGTCCATGAGGTCAAGCCTGGAGAAGTTCCGCAAGGACCTGGGCACCCGCGATCAGCTGCTGGCGCAGCGCGGGGAAGACATCTCTCCACGAAGCTAAGCTGCGCAAGCGTGAGGAGCAGGTTGAGCAAGTCGAGAGGGACCAATCTACGCAGCGGGAGAGCCTGGAGGCCCGCGAGAGAAAGGTGGCTCAGGACGAGGCCAGCTACAAGGACCGCCTCGAGAAGGCCAACGCCAAACTCCGCTCGAAGGCAGAGAAGATGGTGGAGGAATCCGAGGCCAAGGCGAAGCTCTTCTGCGACCGCTGCTCCCGAGAGTTTTCGCAGAAAGCCCAGCGCCAGAAGGAGCGCTTCAAGGGGAAACGCGATGAGCTCAACGCCCGCATTGTGGAGCTCGAGAAGGAGAAGAAACGGTTGGCTTCCCGTCTTCAGAGTGCCAAGGACGCCTAGGCCCGTGCGGAGCAGGATCTCGCCTCTCTGACGGAGGACCTGAACGAGGTCCATCAGCAGGTGGGGCCTGTTGTGCAGCTTGTCGAGGAGGCTCAGGACAACGCACAAGCGGCGAGGCTCTTGGCGCGCCAGCGAGAGCGTATGCTTCACTCCCTGGTGGCCCGCGCGCGGGTTGTTGCGGACCGCTTGGGGGCCGAGACCCCCGCGCTCTCTGTCGAGGGGAACGCCGATGCCGCCACGTACCTCAGCTTCTTCGAGCGGCTCCTCACCAACTTTGAAGGGGCCATGACGAGCCTCGACAACCTTGTCGATACGGAGAGCCGCGAGCTCCTTGGCATCGCAGTTGGTCGCGTCTTCACCAACCTCGGACGTCTCCAGCCTGGCTTCGACTTCAAGACCGTGACGGAGCCCGTCAAGCAGAGACGTTCCGCGGAGCTGAACGCCGTGGTGTGGCAGGACGTGGAGGGGTTCGTCCAACGGTTCAAGAGGGTTGAGGTCGAGCAGGACCCGACCCAGGACGATGGCGAGGAAGGCGCTGAGGAGGAGGGCGACGAAGCTGTCGACGGCAAGGACAACGGCAGCCCTGCTGCTTGAGCTGCTCCTGTGGCAAGGCGTGCTTGGAGCACAATTTATCTTAGGATTTGCTATTTTTGTTTGTAATGGCTTGTAAAAACCGAATTGCATGCAAGTGTGAGTGCCCCCGGGAGGCCTTTTTATCTCTTTTTCATGTCATTTCGCTCTACGTCGTAAGGACCCTACTTCCAGCGCAATGGCACCGCCGCTCGGTATGTCAGAGTCAGGGCTCGACAAGGCCGGAGGGTGCGTGAGGCTTGGAGAGGTAAGGGCTCTTGAGGCACGATGCTCGGGAGCCCCCCTTTGATGTGCAAGCAGCCCTTGAGGCGTAAGAGAGAAAAGGGGCTCGAGAGGCGAAAAACCAGCGAGGGGAAATTCAACAAGTTCTAGACTTAGCTTTTGCGAGACGTTCGTCTTGTAGAGGGCATCATGCTCCCTGACGAGGTGTTTTTGCTCTCGGGGTTGCCTGAAGCTGTCCTTGGAGTCTCGCAGTCTCGTAGGAGGCATCGTGCTTCCTGCGTTAGACAAGCAGGCATACCCACAAGCAATGCACGGTTGTACGACTCATGCGCGCTCATAGGTTTTCTCATGTGTGTCTCACGAGGAGAGTAAGCACCAAGGTCCTTGGTGAGGTGACGTGCATGGGAGCGGACCCACGAGTTCAGAGCTCGGATCCTTTGGGTTTGGCAATGCTGCTGGGATGCTCCCGCGGCACAGGTACCGTGCTCAGCCACCGCTCGCGAGATACACATGGGGACAAGTATGAGCGTGAATGATTGCAGAAAACAGCTTACCGCGGCAATATTAAGTAACAGTGCTAAGGCCCATAGGTTCATGCTGAAATGAAATTGTTCATTACACTTGGCGTGGCCAAGATAAATTCCGCCATGTCTGAGCATGGGGTTCCACACGGAGTGGCTGAGTCTTCTTGCGGCCCGTGGCAACGCGTTGTAGAGAGAGATCAGATGATGTAGCCCCTCGTGGAGGGAAAGGCTTTGTCAAGCTGGGGATGTGATGGCGCATGCCTCCCTCTTGAGACAAAAAATGCCTGCCGTGACTGATCACGGGTAGAACTTGCGTAGGTGCTCGATGTTAAACGGATTTTTGACTGGAATGTCGTCCTCGTCTCGAGCCGTGCTGCGCCAGGCATGGAGACATGCGCGACCCTGAAGGGCCCCTCCCACATGGGCGAGAGCTTGTGGAGGCCTTCCCTGGAGAGTATCCTCCTCAGGACAAGGTCGCCTGTCTCGAGTGTGCGCGGGCGTATGTGGCGGTTGTGGTAGCGGCGGAGGTCCTGCTGGTACCTTGCCACCCGGAGGGTAGCGTGGCAGCGGATTCCCTCGAGCAGCAGCAGGTCATCGTGGCGGATGTCATCCTGGTTGGCTTCGTTGAAGGCGAGGACTCGGGGGGGACCCGTGCTTGAGCTCGTTGGGGAGGACTGCTTTAGCTCCGTAGACAAGGGAGAACGGCGTTTAATCAGTGGGCTTTGTAACTGTTGTGAGAATGGACCAGAGCACCGATGGGAGCTCACCGATCCAGCTCTTGCCGCTGGCCTTGAGGCGATTGAAGCTTCATGTCTTGAGGCCCTTGAGCACTTCAGCGTTTGCTCGCTCGGCTTGCCCGTTGCTTCGTGGGTGAGCCACCGAGGCGTAGCAGATTTGGGTGCCGAGGCTGCCGCAGTACGACTTGAAGACGCCGCTGGTGAACTGTGAGCCGTTGTCGGTGATGATGCGATTTGGTACGCCGAAGCGGCAGACCAGGCTCCTGATGAATTTCACCGCGGACCTCGCCGGGATGGTGCGCACTGCTTCAACCTCCGCCCATTTGTGAACTTGTCGATGGCGACGTAGAGGTAGCGGTAGCCCCCGAGCGCTCGTGGGAAGGGTCCCGGATGTCCAGCCCCCAGACCGCGAAGGGCCAGGAAAGCGGGATGGTTTGAAGTCCCTACGCAGGCTGGTGGATCTGCTTGGCGTGGAATTGGCATGCCTCGCAAAACTGGACGATGGCGGTGGCGTCCTGAAGCACTGTGGGCCAGTAGAAGCCACTTCTGAAAATCTTTCCCGCGAGGGTGCGCGAGGATGAGTGATGACCACATTCTCCACTGTGTATGTCCCCGATCAGCTGACGACCTTCTTCTGAGGGGACGCATCGCAACGCGATCCCATTGGGACGCTTACGGTACAGATCTCCCTTGTGGAGGCAATATGACTTGGCCTACCGAGTGATTCTTTCTGCTTCTGCATCTTCTTCAGGGAGGAACCCGTTCTGCAGGTACTCCTTGATCTCGACGATCCAATCTGCCGCTTGACGCACTAAGGTCAGCAGCAGGCGATCTCCTGAGGGCGGATCGCAGTCTGGTGCTCCAGTTGTTGGCGCTAGTGGGAGCTCCTCGTCAATGTCCATGTCAGCTGCTTCTTTCGCCTGTTTGGCTGACGCCTTGATGAGCCTTTCCTCGAACACGCCTGCTCGCTGGGCCTCCCTTCTTGATGCTCACTTCGCGATGTCATCCGCCTCCTGATTCTCTCCTCGTGGGATATGCATGAGTTCCATTCCTCTGAAGTGCTTCTCGAGCCTGCGGACCTCCTCGAGATAAGCCGCCATGTGGCCGTCTTTAGGCTTGTAGCTCTTGTTGGAGAAGTTGACAAGGAGCTGGGAGTCGCTCTTGATGAGAATGCGCTTGACGCCGAGAGCGATTGCAGCTCTGAGCCAAGCGAGGAGGCCTTTATATTCAGCGATGTTGTTGGAGACCTTGTCGCTGCGCGTGAAGCATAACTGGACGGCGTAGAAGAGCTTGTCGCCTGTTGGTGAAGTCAGGACAGCGCCAGCCCCCGCGCTTTGGCGTGCGAATGCCCCATCGAAGTGCATGGTCCAGTAGTTGGGCGCTGTCCCTCCTGATGATGCGGCCTCTTCCTCCTGAGGCTCTCCCTGACACGTGTCCGTCCACTCGGCCGTGAAGTCCGCCAGTGCCCTGCCCTTGATGACCCTGGTGGTGTCGAACTGCAATTCGAAAGGTTGCAGCTCGATGCCCCATCCGGCGACACGATCTGTGGCGTTTGGGTTGCGCAGGACTTGCTCTAGGGGGTACGATGTGACCACCTTGATGGGGTGGCCCTGGAAGTAGTGACGTAGCTTCCTGGAGGCGATGAGGAGCGCAAAGAGGAGCTTCTGTTGCATGGTGTACCGCTCGCGAGCATCCCGCATCACTGTGCTGACGAAGTAGACGGGGTGCTCGACAAGCGTTGTCGGTGGTACTTCAGCGCTGGGCTCTTCGCGGTGCTCTTCAGGGGCCTTGTCGAGGTTTTCTTGCGGCAGGTCCTCGACGAGGAGGTCTGCTGGTCGCGCTAGCTCAGCTTGAGGCTCGGGGCTTAGGGAGACTGCTTCCTTGTCGGGGGCACTGGGCTTGGCGAGGCAGTGTCCCTCTTGGTGAGGACCGACTCTTCCCTTTCTGCCACCAGGACTGCGCTTGCCATCGGAGGAGTGGCTGCTAAGTACAGCTTCAGAGGCTCGCGAGGTCATGGGGCGACCATGATTGGTGGGCTGGCCAGATACTTCTTCAGGTCTTCGAATGCCTTGGCTGCCCCTGGCGTCCACCTGAACGTTCCGGACCTCTTCATGATCTTGAAAAACGGCAGCGGCCTCTCGCCGAACTTGGATATGAACCGGCCGAGGCTGGCCATACATCCCGCCAGGCGCTGCATGTCCTTGAGGCGACGAGATGGCTGCATTTCTTCTATGGCCCTGATCTTGTCGGGATTTGCTTCGATGCCACGGTGAGACACTAGGAACCCGAGGAGTTTGCCTGATGGTACTCTGAAGACGCACTTGGCGGGGTTCAGCTTGATGTTCACCTTACGCAGGTTGGCAAAGGTATCCTCGAGGTCCTTCAGGAGTGTGTGCTCTTCGCGAGTCTTGACCACGATGTCGTCGACGTAGGCTTCTGCGTTTCTCCCCATCTGAGCCCCCAAGGCGGTCCTCATGAGCCTCTGGAACGTGGCGCCGGCATTCTTCAGGCCGAAGGCCATGCAGACGTAGCAGAACACACCATAAGGGGTGAGAAATGTTGTCTTCTCCTCATCCTCCTGCGCCATCTTGATCTGGTGGTAGCCTGAGAAGGCATCCAGAAAACAGAGGAGGTCGCAGCCGGCGGTTGAGTCCATGATCTGGTCTATCCTCGGCAGCGGGTATGGGTCCTGGGGACAGGCCTTGTTGAGGTCAGTGATGTCGATGCAGAGCCGGCCTCCACCGGTGTGCTTGGGGACGACCACCGTGTTGGAAAGCCAGGTGGGATGTGCAACTTCTCGAATTATGCGTGCTTCTCTTAACTTCTCTACTTCCTTGACGATGAATTCTTGCTTCTCTGGCGCTTGGCGCCGTGCCTTCTGCTTCACTGGGCGTGTGTTTGGACACACTGCTAAGTGGTGCTCGATCACCTCCCTCGGTACTCCGGACATATCTGACGGTGTCCATGCGAACATGTCAGAGTTTGCCCTGAGGAAGGCGACGAGCGTGCTTTCCTATTTGGTAGGCAAGCCAGCGCCTATGGTGACGCTAGCCCCCGAGCCGTCGGCGCACAGCGGCACCTTCTGCGTGGCTTTCTTTTCCTGAGAGAACAGCTGCTTCTTCTTTACCGGCCTCGCGGGGGACTCCTCTGCGTCCTCGTCAGCAGGGAATGCCACCGCAGCGGCCTTGTAGGCCTGTTCCACAGAGTACACGGCGTCCTTGACCTGGCCACGGATGGTGATGGTGCCGCTGCAGCCTGGAAGCTTGACGATGTTGTAGGCGTGGTGAGTGACAGCCATGAACTTCGCGAGGGCGGGGTAGCCGAGGATGGCGTGGTAGGGCAGGCCGATGTGCACGACGTCGAAGTCGATGAGATCGGTGCGGTAGTTTTCTTGCGTTCCGAAGGTGACCGGAAGCCTCACTTGCCCCAGCGGGGTGGTGGTTCCTTCTGTCACCCCCGAGAAGGTCCTGGTGGGCATCAGCCGCTCATATGGCACTTGAAGCTTCTCGAAGGTCTTGACGGAGATGCCGTTCATGCCAGCACCCCTATCTATGAGCGTCTTGGTGACGGCGATGTTGTTGATGGTGGGAGTGCACACCAGAGGGATGGTGCCCACGGTCTTGGTGGACGCTGGGTGGTCGCTGGAGTTGAAGGCAATGGGGTACTGCGACCACTTGAGGGGCTGGGATGCCTCAACCCCAGGAAGCGCGGCGTTGACCTCGCGAGAGAGCTGCTTGAAGTGGCGGTTGGACCTGGGAGCCTGAGCCCCGCCGAGGTGCACGCTGCCCCACGAGGGACCTGGTAGCCCCCAGGGTCCTCATCAGGCAGATTGTTGTTTTGCCCGACAGGGTTCTGCTGGAAGGCGTTCGCCTGAGGGTTCTGCTGGTAGTTGTCGTGATTGTTGTTCCAGCGTCTGCCACCGTGGCCACCGCCGTGGCCGCCGCGACCACGGCGCTGTTCGCGGTTGTCGCGAAGCTTCTTGAGCTCCCAGCAGTCTTCAGTCGCGTGGTTGTGCTTGTTGTGGTAGACGCAGAATGGGCGATCATCTGTCTCGCCTGGGTCCGCCGCTGTAGTGGCAGCGCGCTTTTGCTTGGCGTCAGGCTCTGCCGCGAGGACAGCTGTGACCTTGCGCTTCTCGCTGGCCTTCTTCTTTTGCTTGAACCTCTCAGGAGGGTCGTCCTCTGACTCTTGCTTGATGAAGAGGCGACCCTCTTCAGCCTTGGCGCACTTGTCCGCCAAGTCGAAGAGCTTCACCACGGAGGTGAGGTTGTCATCGATGCCGAGCTTCTCGCGCATCCTGACGTCCGTGACACCCACTCTGAAGGCAGAAATGACCTGCGTGTCAGAAATGTTCGGGATCTTGTTGCGGACTTGGCTGAAGCGCTGGATGTATCTGCGGAGGGTCTCACCAGGCTTCTGGCAGAGCTCCTCCCATGTGTCGATGGTTTTCTCGGGGAGGTTCAAGAGCCACGAGAGTGCTTCGTCCTTGAGGGCCATGGGGAACCAGTTGGCCATCACCTTGTCGTCGCCGCCTGTGGCCTGGATGGTCAAAGTGTAGAGTTGCAGAAACTCCAGGGGGTTGGTCTTGCCATCGTAGCGCGGAGGAAGGTCTGGTCTGAACTTGGTTGGCCAGACGACGCGACGCAGGTTGCGGGTGAACGCGGTGCAGCTCGTGGCAAACGTCACGACGCCGTCGGCGAGCATGTGGCGGTTCTGGCCCCCCTGCGGCTGCGACGTTCTGGACGGCGCGGTTCTGGCGGTCCCGCTGGCGCTTGATTTCCACGCGCAGGTCCTCTGGCGCCCGCTGCACGATTTAGCAGTCATGCGGCGAAGAGGCGTGCAACGCGGCGCGGTTGTTCCCAGCCGGTGCTCCAGCTGGAGGAGGTGGCGGAGGTGGAGGCAGAGGAGGAGGAGGTGGAGCGCCGTGCGCTACGTTCCCTGCGTGCCCGCAGTGGTGCACCAGCGAGCAAGAGGGCGCTGGAGCGGGCACGGCAGCGGCGTTGACGAGCTCGGTGACGCGGTTGAGCCAGCCGTCATGGCCCGCCTGCGCGGGGCGGTAGCGCAGTAGCTCCTGCGCCATGAGCAGCGCAACGCTTGGGCTGGGCGCTGCCCGGCTCTGCCTAGAGGTGCCCTGGTCCCTGGACGGGTGCAGGGAGGAAGCTTCCTCATCGCCGTCGCCGTCCTGGTCTTCTGGGTGCTCGACGCGGGGCTCGAGGTCGGCATTGTGCTCTGGAGCGTTGCTGGCGCGCGGGCGACCACGCGGGTTGCGGTTGATGATGGGCTCGGTGTCGGCCCTGCCGGACATCCGGCGCGCGAGACGCTCAGCACGTGTCTCGGCCATGGCGGAGGAGAGGTTGAAGACGTGCCTCAGCCCCCTACCCGGCGCGCCAAATGTCGGAGACTAGTCCTAGGAACTAGGGTGTGTCTCACGGAAGCCAGGAACGACAGGGGACTGAACACGCTGTCAAACAACCCTCAACTACCTCGGCGACGGTGCTCTTCGAGCTCGGTGAGAGACATCACGGCAGAGAGGGAACACGAGCCGCTACCCAGGTTCAGGCCACCGTAAGGTGTAAGACCCTACTTCTGCTTGGTTGTATTGCACTGCTTATGGATGTTACAGTACAGTGAGCTAGCAGAGGCTCAAGCTTTGCTAAGGAAGAACTATGGTGGAAGATGCTCTGTCTTCTTCCTTGCGGTGGTGTGGATGAGCTTCAACTGGTCGATACCCTCTCCTGGTCGTACACTGCCTCCTTTTATAGGTGCCTCGGGCCTCTTCCCCCAATTCACTAGGCGGGAAGGGCTACCACATGGCGACGAAGGAGGAGGACGGTGCACGGCCACGAGGCTGTCCATGGACTCGGTCCATGGCAGAAAGCTGCGTCCTCTTGGCAGGAAAAGCCCCCGTCCATCCAGGACGATGGGCTGGCGCCGGAGAGGCCCGCGGGGTGCCCCACGGTGATGTCGGCTGGGAGCGTAGCGGCCAACGGTCCCCTTATCACCGGAATGGCAATTCTTGTAGTCCGCTTTGCTTGGTGCAGCTTTGTTGACCACTTTTATCACCAAAGAGGCAACAGCGGCGTGGTCGTCACTGCGCGCAGGCGCGCGCATCACTCTGCGTCGGGCGCAGAGGCCATGTGCGCTCTGTCGCGGAGACAGAGCTTGCTTTCACCCGAAGGAACCTCGCGAGGGCAGGGTTGCCTCGCCGAGGTCTTTGAGTATTTGACGCCCCGCGAGGGAGGCCTCGCGAGGGAAACGCATACGTGCGCCAGGACTTAGCGATATTCTCGATGGGAGAGGCCCTCGCGAGGGATAGGTCCCTCGCGAGGCTCACTAGGCTGGGACGCCTGGTCCTTAGCAGGATCTTCAGTAGAGTGTTGAGGGCTATGGCAGGCCGGCCCGTGGTACCCTAGTTTCCACTAGGCCGACAGGCACTCTTGAAAAGAGTATCGAGCCTCTCGTATGCCTCCAATTGTTCAGCATTAAGCTCGTCCTCAGGCTTGCATTTGGTGGCGGCATAGCAGTTACTGTTCTGGAACCAGCAAACTGCTCTCATGCGCCTCCGTTTGTAAAGCACCCCTTTAAAGGGAAACGACTTCGTTGACGCGAGAAAGCCAGGCGATGCAAATTGCCTATAATCAGGTTTTTGGATTGTTGAATATATAAGCAATTTAGCATATGATTTAATTCATGAAAATAGTAAACAAAACATGACTAGAATAATTAGAATTAAACTAATCATGCGATCTACCAGTATAACAGATAAACAGATGCGATCTACCAATACCGTAGATAAACAGAAAAATCTACAGCATATACTACTAGCAGAAATTGTAGTAGTAACTCGAACAGGAAGATCAGGAGATCATACAGTGTGGCAGCAGCGGCAGCGGAAGCAGAGGCGTTGGCATTCGTATTGTCGCCCATGTCGTCGATGAAGAGGCTGCCGATGTCGGGGAAGAAGTCATCGTTGGGGAAGAACTCCAAGCCAGTAGTCGCGCGAGTGCGGTCCCCAAAAACCTGATCGCCCCTCTCCCGTACAGGATCACAAGAGGCGGGGTTTTGGAGGCCTACTGTCCCTTCAACCGGTGCACGCCGGAAGACGGGATGGAAAAAACTTGGAAGACGGCGGCGCAAGGTTCTGGAACAAGGACGGCGAGCGACCATGTGTTACGTGTAGTGGCGGGTTCGCCCAGCCTGTATATGTAGTGCGGGTCGGGTAGGACGTGGACGCGGCCGCACGATCGAGTCGGTAACAGCCCCACTATCCAAAGGAATCGGAAACGGCTGAGTAATTAACGCACCGTTAATTATTAATCAATAACTCATTAAATTTCCCGAACAGCAAAAATATAAGCTCGGTTCGGCGAGATTCCCGCAACCCACGGCGTGTCGTGACGAGACGGACGAGCGAGCGAGCGACGGAAGAGGAGGAGGAGTGCGTGGGAGAGGGACTTCTGTTCTCACAAGCACACCAAGTATCACAACACTCCACCTTATAAAGTGGTGCAACACTCTCTAAACTAGCAATGTGGGACTAAACTTGAGTCACACACACAACCAACAATGAATGGGCCAAATGAGAATTTCAGAATTTTAGTTGGGCTTTGGACCAAAGGCCCACTAGTAATACTAGTCAAAATTCCAACAAATTCTTAGGTATTTTCTAGAAAAACAGTAATATCATTCTTTCCATTTTATATTCATCTTTTGTATCTTCATTAGAGTACTATCCTACAAAAATAGTGAGTGATTTGTAATACAAGGAAGCACACGCGACAGGAAATCTATTTTGGCTCATGTAGATGCATCCATTATTCAAATTTCGGTGTTCCAAAATGATTTTTCACAAGACATTTTTTCTTTTTATACAGGCCAAAAATGTTTTCTTTTTGCAAAACTTTTTGTGCGGACATAAAATGTCCGGATATACACATGAAATTTTGTTTGGAATTTGTAACCTTTTTAAATGCATTTTAAAAGCATTCAGATGCATCTAATCGTAGGAGGCAAAACATCGTGACCGCACGCACGCACTCTATACTATTACAATATGTGGACAACCACATAGAGCATATCCACCGGTGCTCCTAAAGTCCTAATATTGTATCCAGCACCCTCAAATTTGTGTCCGCTATAGGTAGTGTCGGACACATGTCCAGTCCATTTGGGATGGTTACCCCGAGCGGCACTCACATATTGTTAAACAATTTTACCACTTAAAAACTTTAAGAATGTTACCCAAAGCCAACAATTTAATGAAGGAATATTACCCAAAGCCAACAACTTAATAAGGGATTAAGGATGTGTACCTCTCACATTTTTTTATTAGAATATCTTCTATCATAATGTTGGCTTATAATTAATTTTATTCTATATATATGTACAGAGGTCAGGTAATGAAAGCTTCCATTTTTTCTAAAGAAAAGGAGAAGGATCTAATAAATTACATGACAACACCCAAAGTAATTAAACTGTAGATTTTTTCCCTTAGTAATGACACCTACTAGGGTCTAGGGTATTTTTGTTGTTTTTAAGGAGGCTTCTGCATCAAATTTGATGTACACAATTTTTTATTATATTTTTCAATAACGCCTTACAAGATAAAACATTGATCGGCCCAAAGCCACCTTCTTGGTGACAAGAGTCACTACACCTACAAACTTGATAACGGGGTGGCCATGATTAGGACCCTTTGCCCGACCCTAGACCTACGCACATCATGTAAAACCAAAGCACCGGTCTAGGAAACCCTTAGCATGCATCGCATGAGCACGCTATAGAAGTCGTTGTCACTTTCTTACACGAACCCATCTCTAGGACATTGATCAACTTCTTGACCTTGCAAGACCTATCGTCGACGACACCAAAACACCACATAGCGCCACTGTCCTGGCGCGTCCGACGCCAAGACCCCGCTGCGACACGCTACCGAGACTCACCATTTTCGATGCGGAAGAAACCACAACGCTTTACCTCATGACCCGCATCTACTCCAAAAACTATGCCCTTAGGAGGGAGAACGGCACCGCGTGCCGCCATCGTCTGATGCGGGAGAGTCAGATCTAGGGCTTATCTAGAACAGGCCGGGCGGAAAGACGAGAGATGCAGCAACGATGCCTTCGAAAAAGAACGGAGGAAATACAGCGCCATCGTACACCATTACCGAAGCCGGCGTGGTTTTCACCGCACCTCCCCAAACCCGTAGCCTACGCGGTACACCGCAGAGGCACCTCCCTTAACCCCACAGGTAGCTCGATTTTCACCGGAGCCGCATCTCTCCGAACCCACATCCGAGAGATAGCTCCCAGGCACCGCCACATGGAGTCCCCCCGTGTCGGAGCCATTGCTCCAGGGTCCTTGTGCCGCAGACGGGTCACAGCCCCTGCCGAGTCCGTCGTGCTGCCGTGAGGAACATGTGCAGGAGGAGGATCTCGCACCGCCATGCACTGCCCCTGCCGGCAAGCGCGATGGCCGCGAGATGCCAGAGTCCACGGCATGGGTTGCTTAGTTATATTAACAAAAGCCCTGGATATACATAGTGGTGCAATTCCCACCGGCCAAAATGATTTCGCCGAAAAAGTAGTCCAGTCTGCTATTTCATTGATAGTAGGAGAAGAAAAAGAGTACAAGGACTCGAAATTGGAAAAGGTTAATGTACAGCTAAACGTTACTACAGAGTTACAAAGTTACGGACCCTAATCTGGCTCCCTAGGTCTTTGGAGCAAAGACGCCACTCTCGGTCTACCTGCTGATCTCCACAAGTTTGCCTCCTGTAGAATGTTCATCTTTAAATCAGTCATATTGCGAGCGTGACGGTTGAAAATAGGAGCATTTCGCTCTTTCCACGTCGTCCACCAAACCAACTGGGCCAAAGCAGTCCAGTTCTTTTTTAAGGGATACACCCTGGAAGGTGTATCAAGTTTCATAGAAGAAGAACAATGCCAAGAAGGCTACACGATACAAACACAACGCCACACGGCTTACAACACAACCCACATCAACCGACAAGGGCTCGCCTTGCACTGTCTCGAGGAGACAATACACCAAGCTACTAGGCCGCGTCACGACCGAAGAAGGGAACTCTAGGAGGTCGACGCCAACTCCAAAAGAGGCATAAGCCAACGCAACCACCCACCCATAAGCGCCTAAGGAATGGCGAATGAGCGGCGGGACCGAACCAAACCGGAGGAAGCGTGGCCGAGAAGTTCCAGCGACGGTGTACATGGCGCCCTGGTAGCTCATGCTTTGAACGGCGGCCGCCTTCGACTCCAATTGGCGCACCGAGGACAACCCGAACCACCTAGGCGACGCCTCAAAGAAGGGAACGGCGCAGCCGCGCCGCCGCCGCCCAATCGGAGGACCGATCAAGGGTTTCCCCCGGTGCTCGAGGTGGGGATGCAGGAGCAGCACTATGACGATGCCTCCAAGGTGGTGACGGCCCCCACGGGCGTCGCCATCGTCAGCTTCACGCAGGGATTTCGCCCCAGCCTGCCGTCGACCCCAAAGCACCTCGGAACTGCACTGCAAGGAGTCACCTTTGGCTGCACCACCGCCGGAGAAACAAACTCAGACTGCCGACCGAGGCAGGATGCGCCGACCACCGTGTCCCACCGGCCACATCCACCTTTGAAACGGGGGCTGGACGGTGAGGATCCAGCCCACCGCCGCCTGGCCGGCCGCCGGCACCGCCACGGTGCCCAGCAGTCGACGCCCGCGCATCGACGCGACCCTGCAGCACGGACAGGAGCTGCAGGCCCTCCCAAGCCCATCTGGGACGCGAGTGGGCCCTGAGCTCCCGGCCGCCGCCGCGGGGGCGCCTCCGTCGCGGGGTCGACCGCGTCTCCACCATCGTCGCCGAGCGCGCGGACGCCGTCGGGATCCCGCAGCCCCTCGCCGCCGAGTCACCGCCACGCCACGTGCCGCCGCCGCCACCGCGCGAGAGAGAAGGCCCCGCCGCCGTCGCCGCCCGGGCTTTACCCGGCGGGACCTCTGGCGGCGGCGGGAGGGAGAGGGGTGGGGAGGGGAGGCTACTGGCCGGCGGCGCGGTCGCCCCCCGTGTCGCCTAGGGTTGGCGACGTGGGGGTTGGGGATGGGTTCTAGCAGTCCAGTTCTTCCTTTTAGGTTTCTCCGTGTATTTTCTTGATTCCGTCAACCAATCTGCTAGCGTCTGATTAGGTCGAGGTAGAAAGCAGGGTGGTCGACCGAAAAATGATTGTGTTCGTTCTTTCTTTCTTGCGGGAAATGATCATGAGCTTTCGTTAGTATGTGTCTTGTCACTTATCTTGTCCATATCTACAACAGGATATTCGGTGTTTATCTGAACGAGAAGTTAAGCCATATAGCGAGTTCATTCCTCGGCATGGCGACGGGTGCTATTTTGGGCGTCTTCGGAGGTTTGAAAATTGACATGGACGTCGGGTTGCTGTCTTTTATTGTACGTCTCTTGCTAGCACATGTTCTCTCGTTGGTTCAGATTCTGGTGTTTGTCATACTACTATGCCCTCTGGCAGCTATCTACGTGTCTGGGCTGTTGATCTCCGCAGGGATATCAATTTGGCGTCTGATACAACATGATTACGGGGGCAATTCGGATGGAGAAGCAAACCTGAAGCCGGCAATGGACACCTTGTACTACCTTGCTCTGCTCCAAGGGGTGCTCTTCTGCTATAGGTTCTTCTTTGCTCGAACGAAGAATGGGTATGCTAATGCAGTGGTGAGAGATTGTGATCGTAACGATGAACGTGAAGTAGTTTTGGCATACTTTCGCGAGAGGAAGGAACCTCATCACACATGCTGTAGACTTGATCGGTTCCAAGTCACGTGATGACTGCCTTTCCGGGGTAAAGATGTTGTACACGAGCATATGCATGAGTGAGAGGAGACTGAAGGAGGCAAGAGCATGGACAAGAGTCAGAGGCAAAACTTGTGCTGCTCGATGGGAAGAGCTCATAGGGCAGCACATGATGATGAAAAATCTGATCATATCCGCATCCTCTTCACCCGTACTCCAAAAACTGTTGCAGACGCTGGATCCCCGCGGTGCATTTGACAGAGAGTCGAGGAACCAGGGCGCGACGATAGTGTCGCACCTTGCTCTGGACATCCATTTGGAGCAATTCCCGCAGGCGATTCAGTACATATTTAGCCTGATCGGGAGTTTCGAATAATACCTTCTAATGGAGCCATACAATAGAGACCGGCTACGACACAAATATGACAGAGACTGGAATGCTCAAGCCAGTCGTCTACCGTCACCAGGCAACGATGCCAATAACCTTCGGGAGGCCTACGTGAAGCTGGTGCTGACAGGCCTGTGCATCCTCTGGAAGCTGGCAACCCACGAGAATAACTGCAGAATCATGAGCCAAACCCAAGGTCTGCTTCCGAAGATCATGGCGCCTCTCACATCCGACATGATCCACCAATTCAGTCGTGAGGCGTGGTCCATCAGCGTAGTAGAGGAGTCACTGAAGGTCATGCGCCTTCTCGTGACTTCTCCTGGAGAGACCGGCGCCCAGCTGCGTCGAGAAATCTCAAGCAACAAAGAAGCAATCACCACCATGGAGAGAATTCTGAACTGCCCCTGCTGTCATATAAATCTGCAGAAGAGAGCCATGGGGGTTCTCATAGAATTATACATGGACACAAAGAGCAGGGAAGCTTACGTTAAGATGTTGGTAGACATCTTCGCTGATGATAACAAGGACAGGTCCATAAGAAAGTTGGCGGGTGAAGCACTGGCAAAGTTGTCTATCCAAGAAGGAAGGAATATAAGTATTATCTTGCAGGCGAGCGGTGACGTTGTTCATACCCTCACCAAGATACTACTTCTAGATGATGCTGAGAACAATATATGCAGGATAAGAGCAGCTGAAATCCTGGAGCAAATGTGTATTCATCACACACAAGAGGATGAGTCTCTATGTGGACTTAAGAAAGACATGATAGATACAATGCCCAAGGTAATCCACGTGAAATAGATAGCCTTTGTTTTGTTCTGATCATCGACAGCATATATGTGGTGGTGACTATTCTACGTACATTTCTACCTTTGATTATTAATTATTACCTCTTTTTAAGCTCAAACTGTTCTTATCGTTTCAGATACTTGCACAGATACTTGGTTGTGGATTGACGAAAGATGATACACATGGACCAGTAGAAGCAAACCAGGTCGAATTCCCAGATAATGAAATTGACATAGAAAACCAACGTGATAACCCACAAAACAATGCTGGGGACGGAAGCTCTTCTTCCCCTCATACTCAAAACAATGAGGGCAAAGGTGAGGTGGTGGCAGTGGAAGTGGAGGTGGATATGGAGGTGGATGAGTTGGACAATGACGAGGAGGAGGAATTCCATGCACCCCTGTTATCCCTCTTTGTGACGGCATGTGACATATTCATCACTGCTGATGAAGATTTGGCCTGTCAGTTTGGTGCCGTTGATACAATTAGCCTTCCAAGAAAGCTCAAAGACATGGTGGCAGCAAACAGCGTTCCGACGGACCGTTGCCTGAGACTGATGAAGCTTACCTGTAAGATGGTCATATCAATGATGAAGCACAGGGGCAGCTACCTAAAAGAAGACCTGGAGAGCTTGACGGAAGCACTATCCAGTGCTTCTGGAAGCATGTCTCTTCTTGACATCTCCATGGTTTTTGCCAGCAAAGATGATGGCACAAAGACGACAATTAAGCCTGTCAGGAGTCTCGTTTCCCTTGTGAAGGAAGCTAAGGAAAGTGTCGACATATACTTCAAGGCACAAGAATTTAAAAATGTGGAGCCATTTATCTCCACCGACGGGTAACGCTGATGAAGTTAAGACTTTCATTCACCGTGGTATTGCTTTACTTCATATACCCATGTTGCAAATCAGTGTGTGCACTGGGGATGCGCTACTGTATATGTATCTATTTCTGTGTTTTGTGTGTAAACCAGCTGTCTGGAGTGTTTTCACTGTATCTCTGAAGCCTGAAGTGTAATGTTAACAGTTGATGGTGCGATTGTGAAAAGCCAATTATTTTTTGCTTCAACTTGTTGATTTATACATTACCTGACCATTAGCCAATTGCAACTTATATACTGGGCTGATGGTACGATCTTGTTTAATTTTTTTTTTGGGCCTCAACGCTAGAGCAGGGTACACGAGGCTTGTTTAATTATACTGGGCTGTGGCGACAAGACCATAGGGAAACGGTAGAAAGGCAACATATACATTGCATGGTATACGGATACATCCGGATTCGATTCCGCTGCACGTTGCCATACCACATCCGTGTCCGTATTCAGCCAATTCAGTCAGATGGTATTCGGATCCTGATTGCTTTGTTCAGATACGGATTTTTACTTGTCGTATTGACGTTTTACCTGATACGAATGTCGAATAATTCGAATTACCCATTACCAATTGTCACCCCCATTTCCACCAAGTTTCAGTAATGTTGCAATTAATATCTTGCTAACACAAATTAAAAAGCACAGTATGTGTTGCCGATCCCTTGATTCTTGATCAGAAAGTGAACATGTGAATACAAGAAAATTCTCAACAGGAATTTATACTGACCCGCTCAACATTACAAAGAAAGAAAGAACATACATGTGGACAATGGTGAAAATTTCGGAGCCTTGATAGGCTACTTTATAAGGCTCGTGCCATGACCAGCGAAGATCACTCTATAAGCCAGGGTGTTTGAACTGATTCCCACTCAGCAAGCTCCCCTTCTTTGAACCATAGCGCTACGAATAGGACAATAATAATATCATTAGATATGTGTCTAAACCAATCCACCTTCAAGCTAATATGTACGAAAAAGATGATGTTTGCATTTAGAAAAATCTTAATCCACTCCTAGCCATAAAGTCAACTTCTTCAGTCTTCAGAACACTACTTAATTTTTTACATCAAAAGTACCAGCTCTTACAGTTCTTAAAATATATACCATGCAGACTACGGGACAATATTTGACTAGCGAACTAGCGACACACTGAATTGTTGCAAAACTTACCAATTTCACGCTTGCCATTATCGGGGCTGTCACTTCCGTGGACAACATTCCTGAAAAGCAAGAGTCCATGATAATTTCTTCGATAAATGGTATGAATGGAAGTGGCATCAACTAAAATGGATCATATGTAATGAAGATGATAGTGTGAAGATATGAAAAGGCGTGGATGCCAACCTTCCTGTTTGAACTGCAAGATCACCCCTTATGGTCCCTGGTTCGGCTTGAAGGGGGTTAGTAGCTCCTATCAGTTTGCGAGCTGACGCAACAACACCCGCACCCTCCCAGGCCTGACAGGACAAAATGATAGTTAACTTAAATGCAAAAAAAATATTGATCAAAGTGCACAGCTGCAACTATATTAGTTTCTTTACAAATACATACCATGCAAACTACAGGCCAGAGGTTATATACTCTATGAGACTGGGAAAGAAAGGTCTCTCGCTCAGATCCTTGTAGTGCTCCTGAAATAACGAGAGAAGAAGAGATATAGTGTATAGAAAAGAAAATTCATTATCAGTTCAACGACTCAGCCCTCGGCATAATAAATTCTCAGCAATTATGTCTCTATGTAGAAACAAAGACAGTATCTTGTGCTCTTTTTGACTGACAGAAAATCTAGCTTGGCTAGCTTTCAATCTTTTTATCACAAAATGTTGCCTAACTTCTTGGCAGGCACATTCTAGTGTTAGTTAAGAAAAATATGGGTATGTGTCTATGATGAGTACAAGAATCTATGGTCGGTATGTCCATAACTAAATGGGGAGCATCTTACATCACTAGCAAGGCAATAAGCCAGGGCATGATGTTCTATTGTGCCAGATATAATTAAAGACTGACATTTTAGCATTGCTAGTGAATGGTACCTTTTTTATTATTCAGAAACTGCTAGAGCGACAAAAAAGTTGCTTTGCTTTAGAAAGATGGCATTGTTTATAATTACACAGACATTTTACGAAATAGGTATGGAACTTTCAAGAGCCACAGTAGCTCCCAAGTATTAAATGCATTTGTTGAGCAAACCTGAGCCAACTCCTTCGGGCACTGAAAAAGCTTGAGTCCCTTCAGCAAAAATCCCTTCTTCTCGAAGCGAGAAATAATCTCTCCAACCTATGTGCAAACACGATATGCTTCAACTGAAATGAAACAAATAACCGATACCAAAACACGGAGAGAAGTCAATAAACACATACCAGACCACGCTGAACCCCGTCAGGTTTGATCATAATGTATGATTGCTCGACTTCCTGCAAACAATAACCAAAGAATTCTAGTTTAGCAATATATCATAGTAAATGAAATAAAACGAGACACTATTGTGTTGTATCTTCTTTAATTGGAAAAGGAATATCTGATACGTCAAAATTGAGGAGTCTTGGTTTCTTTTTTTGAAAGGAAATAGGTGAGCTGCATTACCACGCTTAAACGAGAAATAACTACATCTTTCAGGCATCAAACATAGCACACAATGCAATAGAAACAGACTACAAATATCCAAATTAGTGGCATGTCTTAATTATTCGGCGTCTTGGAAGATCGCCTTGGCTCAGTGTAAGAGGATGGAGGACCAAACGATGTTCACAATTTGGACAAAATTAGGTATGCTTTTAGTCTCAGCTTGGTAAATGAGCTGATTTCTCAACTAGTCCCTAAAATTGTAAAAAACAAACAGTGATGCTGATGCTGCTTGTGTTTTGGGGTGTAGCCACATGGTTCACTGGATTAATTTCCTTTGATGTCACTATCGAGCCACAGTGAAATGTATTCTGTATTAGGTTCCCGAGATAATTACTGATTAATAGTCTCTTGATTGAATTAAATGAGTTAGATTACTATGTACCATCTATACACTACTAAACATTCCTAAACATGAGAAAAATTCCCCTGGAACAGAAAATTGAGAACGATTCTTTTGTGAATATTTTGGGGAAAACAGGAAATTGTAAAACTACTGGAGCAGGTTTAACAAATTAATACAAAACCATGAGAACTGAACTATCCCAGAATAGATCCCTACTCTGTGTTCATACACGTGTTGGAACAAAGAAAGTCAATTAATTGACAACATGGCCTTTTAAAATTCCATATAAAATTCTTAAGTACCAAACAAATGGTTGAATGATTCGGTAATTCCACAATCAGAACACAAGGATCCTGGCGTCATATTCAAGGTCAAAGTTTTGACTGAAATTCTGCTGAACACGAGATTGACACATGCATAGTACATACAACCAATTATACAGCACAGATTATTAAAATTTCCAGGAATTTCACTGCAAGTTCCATAGCTAGAATAAAAAGGACAGCCTAGCAACATCCACTCAGTTTGGTTATAATAAAAGGATACCAAAACTAGTGTTGTAAGTATATCTACCACCTGAACGAAAATAGCACCTATATATATTCGGTAATAAACACAATGTAGCTTGTGTAAGTACTACATACTGCCAACATTGTCTGTCACCAACTGACATAAAGAAAACCAGCTAAATTTCACCTCCATTTTGGTTCCTACCAATAGTCACATAGACAATGACTTAAATTGGTACTAAATATTCAGGCAGGACCAAGCAAAATACGGAATTTGACACAGATGGTGCATTTTATTCAGCTGTGCACAGTCAGTCACTACCAATTATAAAAGGAACCAATGAAAGGCATCAATTTCTTTCTTAACAAGCAGCTCATCATTTCTAGTTCCCCCGAAACTGAGCACAAACAATACAACAGTAAACGATAACTATCACAATTCACAGTCTAATCCTAACGCGAAATAGCAACAGAAAAACCAATTTATCTCGAGCAAGGCGAAGTAGGTGGAGACGAGCACCGAGGAACGAACCGAGGACGCGACGATGCGGCTGGGGGCGACGCGAGCCACCCTGGTGGCCCTCCCGCTCCACGCCGCCGTGCTCAGCGCGACGCGGCCGCGGTTCCTCGAGGAAGGTGCGGCGAAGGAGAGGGAGGCGGACGGGCGGAGCGAGGCGGAGCTCCGGTGGCCGGCGGCAGCGAGGGAAGGCCCCGTTCTGGCGAGTGCGGCCATGGCGTCCATCTCCGTACAGACGAGACAAGGAAGCACGCGCACTTTTGGATTAGGAGAGAAGATGCTTTTGCTCCGAGTAGTATACACTGGTTTACGCTAAGCACCGATGAACACGTATTACAATACGCAGACGTCTGTTTACGCCGTCAAAGTAGGCGAGGGGAGATAATGACAAAAATAGACCACACTTGGGGCGGTGTTGTCAGCAAAGCATTGGCTTTGACGAAAATATCACATAACCATTTTTGGAGCAGTGCAGACAGATAGCACTCGTCGTGTTAAGCCATTTTCAGACCACTCGGTCCCACTGTCAAACATACTTTGTGGCGGCAAGATCATATGGTCGTTGGCTACCTACGGTCAATGAATAGTGGGGCTAGCACCAGGGCCGTCTCCAGAAATTCGGACCCCCGTGCGAAACGCAAAACGGGGATGTAAACTTTGAAAATTTCAGATGACAATAATAACTAAAACATACTTTTACTTTATTACATAACCGCCATACTTGTTATTTCGTACAAATATGTGAAAATATCCGAATACTACATGGATTTAAGTTTACAATTGTCTAATTAGTTAATAGAACAAGTAACGAAGATATTGGCACTGCAAACCTTGATCTCGTCCGAGTGAAGCGATTGATTTGATCTCGTTCGATCGAATTGGGGCCTGCCGGCCTGGGCGATTGGTGAACAAGCGCTGGGCGCTGGCGTAGGGCGGAACGCCGAACCAGATCGAGACTCGAGTCACTGACGATTTCGATCGAGGGAGAGGAGGAGCGACGCACAGGGATTTGCTTCGATCAAGGAGCAGGGCAGCAGACGATCGGCCGAGATGCACGATCGATTCGTCTCCTGCTCGGCCTCGCGTGGTCGTGAACTCTGAACTGCCTCCGTGCCTCGATTCTGGACAGAAAAGGCAAGATGGGCCAACTTCGGGCCCAGAAAAGAATTTGCTCGCCTGGAGGGGAGACGTGGCCGTCGGGAGTCGGGCTGGGCCAAAAATTGCACAGAATAGAGTATATACATGGGCTATACACTAGGGAAAATGGGGGCCCCAAGTTTTTGGGGGGCCCTGTGCGGTCGCCCAGCTCGCACTGGGCATTCGACGGCCTGGCTAGCACCAAGTAGGCGATCTAGGGCTCGGTGGGCAGATTTGACGGTGGTCAACCACGGGTGGCCGGCGAGCTCGCGTTTGACTGAGGAGGCATCGCCAGGATATCCACGTGTGCGGATCTGGAAGTAGACGACGTTGGGAAGCTATAGCTGGCGGTACGACCATTTACCAAATGGTCGTCGGACCTAGCTATGTCGACCTCCCGAGCGGCGGACGGCAGCTTACAGTGACAGGAAGCTACAACGCGTGGGAGGAAGCAAGAGAAGGTCATTACGGGCCAGAGGCTCACCACTCACCACATTGACGATTTCATGGTCGGCGACAATTATGGAGTGGTGGAGGAAGCGAATTGTGGTGGGGACGCTCCCGCCGAAGTTGGAAAAGGACCCCTCTATTCCGGCATTACCGACCGTCCCAACAAGAGTGAGTCGGATAAGAGGAAGAGGTGAATCTCGAGGCGTGCTCGGTTCTTATCGGGGCTATGAGAGACGACCGCGCGACGGAAGAGCCAAACGGCAACGCAAGGGTTTGGCATGAGGAGGAGAGCACAAAGAGGGAGGGACCTTTTTGCGAAACTTTAGCCTCAAATGATTTTTTTTTTCAATTTTTAAGCCGCATCTAACGCTTTAGGCTATCGCTAGATTTTGGCGGTAGCCTTATACATGGTACCGCGGATGCTGGTCATAGGCTTATACGCGTGAGCTGTAGTGTAGGTGTGGTAGCGCCAAGGTTGCATTGACAATACAACGTCTATCTGTACCGCTAAAATGTTGAACGATACTAGAAGGGGTTAATTCCGGCTAATTTTTTTTTAAGATTCATTTCGAGTTAAAGTTATGCAAAAAGAGTTGTATTTGCTCCATTTGCCCGGAAGAAGGTGGCTACTCGGCTACTCCACTTTGAATCTTCGACCCCATCACACCACGCAAAACGGCACGGCGCGGCGACCAATTGCCCTCCTCCACGTACGCAATCACCCAGGGCCCACTCGCCGAATCCCGGCTTGCTTCCTTCGTCCGGCGAGTGAGAAGGCAGCCGCCACCGACGCGCTCACCATCCCTGGCGAGTGATAACGTTCCACACCTTATCGCATCTCCCTGCCATGTGGCCATGTGGGTGCAGCATGGAGGTATGATTCACCTTGCCTTTTACCCAGGGCCCACATGGAAGCGACCTCGCGTCACGGGAACACGCTCAAGTCGCCCCATGCTCCATCAGGGCCCACTCGTCAGACACCCCACCAAGACAGACATAGGCCCCCTTCTTTTGGGCTTCTAAAACTGATTCTAGCCCAAAATCTGGAGAAGCCCAAAAGAAGGGTGTAGCTTTGGGCCAGCTTATTTCCACCGAGAATCAACTTTTGTACGTGAACTGAGAATCGAGTCTGGGGTCGATTCTGGGAAGATTCCCGCAAGTCAAACGAAGGGGTATCATAACTGGACATATCGTTCATGTAATTTACGGAGAACTGCCACCGCTGAGAGAGGAACAGAAAAAAGAAAAAAAAGGCCCGCGTGACGGTCTGCTCGCTCCTCCCCGACTCGGCTCGACCCTCGCTCGTCCTCTCCCAATGGCGGCTAGGGTTAGCATCCCCGCCAGCGCCGCCGGCCGCCGCTGAGGCCGACCCCCACCGCCCGGTCCGCGCCCGTCCGGCGCCCCGTCCGCCACCCCCAACGCCCCGTCCAACGCCCCGTCCGGCGCCCCGTCGGCCGCACCCACCGCCCCGTCCGTCGTCCTCACCCGCTCGTCCTTCCGCTGCCCCGACAGGCCCCGTCCGCCGCCCCGTCCGCTGCCGTCCGCCGCCGACCTCGCCATGTCGTCCTCCCAGCTCCCGCCGTCCTCGTCGCAGCCCCCATCGCAGGTAGCAAATCTCCCCTCTTTTGCTCTGTTTTTATTTAGGACTACTGCTATATGTTAGCTTGCAATTTAGCATTTTTAGCAATTGTTGTGGATGTGTGAAACATGTACTGATCCTTCTGAGCTGCAATACATATAAATTGGAGGAATTATGAGCTAGTTGGCTTCTTCTTTTTGTGTTCATGTATAAAGTTATGATTGAAAGAGCATTTGGCGTTCTTAAGATGAAGTGGCGTATTCTGCTCGGGATACCATTTTTTCCAGAAGAAGAGACGCAGTCGAAGATCATCACTGCATGCATGTGTTTGCATAACTTCATTCGTGATAGTAAGCTATATGATGGCCATTTCGACATGATTGAGCGAGGCTCATATATCCATGAGGATAGTGCATCTTTTGTCGGGGGAGTCGCCTCATCTTCTTCTGATGAAGTCATGCGTGGGACGCGACAGAGAATTGCTGAAAGTTTAGTTGCATGAGGAGTATTCTAATTGTAATGGTTGAATCACTAAAAATGACTTTTATTTTATTTTGGCATGTAATATGTATTGTAACCTATGGAATTTGTACTAAAAAAGACCTCTGTATTCATTCCTATCTTATTTGTACTACAAAAATAGGTTACAAATGAAATTTAGGTGCGTTGCAGACATTTCACCAACTCAACACAGATAGAATCTCAAATTTTAGAAGCTACAAAGAACGGAAAAAACAGATTCTTTGAGCTTCTCCCCACCGCAGCTTCTTGCTAGATGTTTCCAAAAGCTAGAATCAGAAGCCGGAAAGAAGGGGGCCACACAGCCGCGTGAGACAGCACCACCCTTCTCTCTCTTCCCCCACCTCTCCCGTCTCCTCCCACGTCGCCGGCGACCTCTCCGGCGCCGTCCCCGTCAAACCCAGTCACCAACCCGACGCCGCCGCCCCATTCATCCGATCGATAGATACCTCAGGCCTCGCCCCTCTGTCTGAGCAGACCCACCTCCCTCTTCGCTCTACCCACCCACCCCCCTCGCCGCCTAGTGCTCTCCTCCTGCCAATCGCCAGCGGGCACGAACGCCAGGACGGGAGCGCCCGCGGCCCAGATCCGGCGATCCTCCCGCCGCCATGGACGACTTCCAGGGCCTCCTGGCCCGCGACTTCGGCCTGCGCCCCAGGGCAAGGCCGCGCCCATGTCGGCCGCCCGCACCTCCTCACCCTCTGGATCCGCCTGGACCAGCACCAGATCCGACGCCGCCCCATCCGCCCCATCATACGACGACCTCTTCGCGGCCCCGTCCTCCAAGTCCACGCACTCGCCCCCCGTCGACCCCGTCTTCGACTTCGCCTCCTTCAGCGAGCCCTCCGGCCCCGCCGCCTCCGCTCCGCCCAAGCCCAAGCACGCCTCCATGCCCGTCTTCGACAAGCCGGTCTACGACGACGACATCTTCGACGGGGTCCCGGGGTCAAGAGCTCCTCGGGCCACTACGAGGACGTCTTCGCGGGGACCCACGCGCCGGCACCGGCCTTCGACGACCTGCTCGGCGGCTTCGGGAGGAAGTCGGAGGCTAGGGAGGTGCCGGAGGATAAGTGGAAGTCCGGGCCAGCAGCATCCTCCTCCTCGACAGCGGGGTTTGATGATTTGTTCGCGGGGATTGGCAGGAGCAGCCCGGCCAAGCAAAGGTAGGCGCTTTTTCTGCAATTGGTTGTGAAGGACATTGCATTATCTCTATCTACGTGGAACATAAGAGTGCATGTTTTCGTTCAGTAGACTTGAGGCAGATGAACCCAAAGCTTTTGTCGGTACGAGAGGATCATGTGCTAGTTGTTGAGCTGGGAAAATTACACAGCCATATACTCATTTGTACTGAATTTTGCAATGTGTAATAGTTTTGCGCTGGTAATTTACATCGGTTCTGTTAGAAATAAATTTATGTTGTAGTTTTGAGCTCTTCAAATCTGTGCCACTTGGGCCTCCATCTATATATTGCGTCATGTACATAATCTAATGTACCATATCCATATGTTAATGTACAATATGTTATGGTAGTGTAGGTAATTTGGATCGATCTTAGACCAGTAGTACATGTACTAGTTTCATGTGCTAGACGCCTATGCAATAATTGAGTGTACAATTTGGTACATTGTGTTTCTGGTGCTTTCTGATGGACGATAGGCTTGTCTTGGTTTTTGAATTGAGTAGGATCAGTTGACATAAATGAACTTTAAACCTGCAAGGGGTATCCAGAAAAATTTGAGCACAGAACAGTCGCTTATGGTGAGGGGGGTCTGCCGACTTTGATTGAATTGAGCAAATTATAGTAAAAGTCAATAGAATTGTATCACTCTGCATTATGTTGGGTTTGGTTTACCAGATGAAATTGATTATCAGAAATAAAATGATGCATTTAAATCTGGACGATTTAGCACATCTTAATTTTATATAGCAAAGCTCCTGAACGCTTTGCACTATATTTTTCGTAATAGATGTGAGTTATCTTTAAATAGGCAAGGCCCAACCAATTTGTTGCCCTTCACTTTGTTGTTCAGATTAGACACCAACTATTGTGAACTTTGATACATTGGTACATGAATTTGTGAGCGCTATCCATGCTTTGTGTTAGTTCACTTTAATTTTTGAGCTTTCAGAAGAAAATAAGAACCTATGGCATGATTAAGGGAACTTCAAATAGGGTAGATAGTTGAGAGGTTATAAACTTGTTAAGTGTTATGTTTACATGGATCTCTTGCAGTTAAGCAAAAACCACATGGATCAAAATTGACGAGGTTGTGAACTGTGAGAGATTTACTTTATTTTTACCTTTTTTACTTCTTTGCAAACGTGCTCATTTGTAACTTCTTCATATTTTAAAATCTCAGGGATACTGCTGGTGTCAAAGAAAAGAAGGTACCTACATCTCAGACAGCTAGCATGGCAAGCGACCCTTTTGCCGTTTTTGAAACAACTTCTACTGCAGCTCATCCATCCTCTAGGATATTCTCCGACCCCTTGGATGAATTGGGCAGGCATTCAAAATCTCAAGTAAAAGATCGCGGTAGTACTGCTGTTGACAGTGGTCTATTTGAAGATACTAGCACATTCAATCATGTCCCAAAATCAGAACCTTTATTTACCTCAAATTTGAGTGATGAACTTAAAGATAGCAATGACTCAACCAAGGCCAGAGACTCAAGCCCTGTGCAAAGTTTTTCCAAAAGAAACTCAGTCCAACAACCTTCTGTGGATAACTTCGAAAATGTTTTTTCTCAGCCACAGTCTGCCCGGTATTCTGATGTTCATGTTGATATTAGTGCCCAAGCTTCTGACAAATACAGCGGGAATGCTATGGATGAACAGTCACCAAGATCAGATGAGTCTGAAGATGAGATATGGCTTACAGTTTCTGAGATTCCCCTCTTCACACAACCAACAAGTGCCCCGCCGCCTTCGAGACCACCACCATCTCTTGCAGTTAAGCAAAAACCACATGAATCAAAAGCGAAAAGAAGGGATGATGATTATCTACGGCAGTCTAGCCAAAACTACAACCATCAGAAAAGTTTGGCGAAGCAAGCCGCCAGTTCCTCGATTGATGAACTAGAAGACTTTGCCATGGGAAAACCTCAAAAGTCAGCTTATGAAAATGCAAATCCTTTCAATGATGAAGAAACTGAGCGTAGCTCATCGCGGCAGCATCTGCAGCTGCAATGAAGGAAGCCATGGACAAAGCTGAGGCTAAGTTCAAGCATGCCAAGGAAGTACGAGAGAGAGAACGTGATGCAAAGCATAGAAATAGAGAACAGCAGGAACAAGATGATGAAGCAAGGTCGTATGCACATGATCGGGAAGAGAGAAAGAGGCAAGAGGAACTAGAACAGGAGAAAGAGACGAGACAAAAGGAGGAAAAAGAGAGAGAACAAAGAAGACTTGAAGAGGAGAGGGAACTTGAGCAACAGAGAGAAAGAGGGAGGGGTAGGCAAGCTGTGGAAAGGGCTACAAAGGAGGCACGGGAAAGAGCAGCTACTGAAGCTCGTGCAAAAGCAGAGAGAGAAGCATGCCAACGTTCTGAGCGAGCTGCTGTGCAAAGAGCTCAACAAGAAGCTCGTGAGAGGGCTGCAGTGGGTGCTAGAGACCGAGCTGAGAGGGCTGCTGCTGAATCAAAGGAGAGGGCTGCTGCTGAAGCTAAGGAGAAGGCTGCTGCTCAAACCAGGGATAGGGCTACAGCAGAAAGAGCTGCTGTTGAGAAAGCTCAGCAAGATGCAAGGAGAAGATCCGAACGAGCAGCAGTAGAAAGGGCCTCGGCTGAGGTTCGGGAAAGGCAAGCTGCCGAGGCTCGAGAGAGGCAGGCTGCTGCAGCAGCAGCGGCGGCAGCAAGAGAAAAACAGAGTAAACCAGATGATCTTGAGTCCTTTTTCGGTATGGGTGCCCGAGCAAACAGTGCACCTAAGCAAAGGGCTCCAGCGGTGGTGATTACCAAAACCTTCTTGCAATAGTTGTGTTTTAATGGCAATTTTTTGCTATTCTTTTCTAATTGTGGAAGTTTCAGGATCCTACATTTAATTCCCAAACTCAAAGTAGAGGGGCAGCAACTTCTGCTTCAGCAGCATCTATGCGGAAGGCATCATCCACAACAAATATTACGGATGACCTATCTGCGATATTTGGAGGAGGTACTAATCATCCCTAACACGGTTGCTCTTTGGAAATTTGGCAGTTATAACCTTCATTTGATTGATTTATGTTCTTTTAGCTCCCATGTCATCTGATGAATTTCAAGCGGTTGAAGGAGAGAGTGAAGAGAGAAGACGTGCTAGGTTGGAGCGGCATCAACGGACCCGTGAACGAGCGGTAATGTTGATATATTTTAAATAAGTGAATAACATTGTTTATCAGATATTGCTCTCCTCTGTTATAAATTGTTGCTGTTCATAGTTGATTGTATAAATATTTTTTCTATAATTTTTTCTATCATAGTGGAATTGTGATGCATGCAGAAATGTAGTGTTGTTTATTAACTTTACTGCGTATGCAGGCAAAAGCTCTGGCTGAGAAGAATGAACGGGATATGAATGTTCAAAGAGAGCAGGCAGAAAGAGATGTAAGTACTCTGCCATGATACACGAGCCGATTTTTCTTGTCTTGGTCTCTAGTAGACATCACGTAATAGTGTCTCAATATATTTTTATACACTCCATGGCAAGTTCCTGGTTGCTTGTCTGTGCAAGGGTATTATTCTGTCCTATTAGATGCTTATTATTGGCTGCTAATGGCCAGTTCCTTTTTTTATTGTGATGTCTGTTAATTCCAGAGAATTGGAGAAACACTAGACTTCGAGATTAAGCGATGGGCCGCTGGAAAAGAAGGCAATTTGCGGGCACTGCTATCAACTATGCAATATGTGAGTCCTTGAACTGCTAAAAGTCGAAGCAATTATTATTTATTCCTGTCAAATATCTGTTCATTCTCTGTGTTTTGTCCTTCTCTTAAACAGAAGCTACATGTGTTTTTTTTATTGGTCTACTGGAATATATTACTTTTTTCGCTCAATTAGTATTGTTATTATATGTTTCTTAATTTTGTAATCCATTATGGTAAACACATAGTTCTTCTTGTCTAAGTTTTGCTCTGAGGTTATTTTGTTGAGCATTCAGATTCCAGCAATCCGTGTTACAACTGCATGTTTGACTGAACTAATTTTTCGCTTAACTGACCAGTCATGGTATTGAGGTGGTATTGGATAGTTTTGGTTATTTGCTGATGCTTAAATGTTCTATATTGCCAATGTTTCCTCATCCGCCAAGGCTGGTTGGTGCACTCAAAATCCACTCATCTCGTCCTTTAGCCACATCTGGTCGCCATCACAATCCACCATCTCAAATTGCGGCTGCGCTGGTCATCGTCTCTCCTCAGCACACATTCATGGAAAACTCAGACAAGCCCAGTTAGCCATTAGTCCTCCATTAATCATTTGCATGCCAATCTTGTTCCACTTTCCAACACTGTGTTTGGTTGTGAGAATCAAGTGGAATGTAATGGAATGGTTCCACACCTAGAGGTCATTCCTATGTTTGGTTGAGAAAAGGAATGGAACCAAGTAGAACCTCAAAAGGGAATATTCCTCTAATATACGGAATGAGGTGGTTCCTCCACTCCAAATCGGTGGAACGGCATGGAATGGGCGCGGGCCTCCTGCTAACCGTCACCGCTAATCTCGCTCACCCCATGTCTCTCCCGAGTCCCCACCCACCAAACCCTTTCTCCGTCTCGTCCCAATCTGAAAGCCGTGTAGCAGGCGGCGGCAGTCAGAGGCGAGAAGCAGGCGATGGCGGCCGGACGCGAGCAGCAGTTGCTGATGCTGGGACGCGACAAGGAGGCGGCGGCGGCCGGACGCGAGCAGCAGGTGCCGCGAGCAGGCGGCGGCGGCCGGACGCGAGCAGCAGTTGCCGATGCTGGGACGCGACGAACAGGCGCCGGTAGGAAATGAAGAAGAGGAGCAGCGACGTCATCTGCAGGAACCGAAAAAGAGGGTCGGCGCAGCTAGACGAAGGAAGCCTCCAGGGCAGCGCGAGGTGGCCACGCTTGGGCAGCGCAAGTTCGATTTTTACTCAGGTGACTACGAAGCAAGCAACGGATCGATTGGTACTGGATAGTATACCAACTTGTTTAATTATTCTAATCATGGCCCGTATGGATTGGTATTGGAATCACATGTTATTGGTATGAATATGTGGCTGTAATTGTAGATTGCATGAAGTCTAATCAACTTCAATTAGGTTATTGTAGATTTGTTACTGCTTATTGCTGAAAATATATATGAATTGATCTGAAATTTTGATTATGTGGTGATACGAATTAGAACAAAATACTAGCACATATGTGGAAGGTATGTTCACCATTCACATGAAAGAGGTGAGATGAACCAAATTCTAGCCATTTCATTCCACCTTTTTGTCCCAACCAAACACAAAATGGAACCATTCTATTACAGCTTTTCTGTCTCAACCAAACACAAGAATGGAACCGACCCATTACACTGGAATGGAACCATGACATTACGTTACACTTCGTTCCCGAACCAAACACACCCTAGGTGCACAAGTTTTCTTCCTTCCCAATTCCTGATAGCTCATCATGGGAGGAGGCAGCATGCCAGCACATGGGCTGGAACAGGGACGAGTTCGCTGCTGACCCTGATTCCAAACTCCTGAGCAAACCTATCCTCTGCATACTTGTTACCAGGAACCATCTCATGGACTCTGCTAAAGACATAGATAGCGTGCTCTAGGTATATCAGTCACTTGTTTTCCATTAAGCTTCTTACAGTATATTCCCGTACAATCCTGCACTCTTCACAGGCAAATATGCATACTGAGAATTAGTGTGAAAGATTGTAGAAGAGCAAAGGTACTGTATGAAGTTTTATGATAAACAAGTGATGAACATACATAGAGCAACCTGTCAGTGTCCCCTGTGAAGGAGCAGAGCATCCATGAGATGGATCTCCACAGCAAGTAGCCAAATATGCAGTGCATAGATTTGCTCAGTAGTTTGAAATCAGAGTCACCAGTGAACTAGTCTCTGTTCTACTTTCTGTCCCTGTGCAACCAACTCTCGTAATAAGATATCATGAAGCTTCTTACAGTATATTCCCGTACAATCCTGCACTCTTCACAGGCAAATATGCATACTGAGAATTAGTGTGAAAGATTGTAGAAGGGCAAAGGTACTGTATGAAGTTTTATGATAAACAAGTGATGAACATACATAGAGCAACCTGTCAGTGTCCCCTGTAAAGGAGCAGAGCATCCATGAGATGGATCTCCACAGCAAGTAGCCAAATATGCAGTGCATAGATTTGCTCAGTAGTTTGAAATCAGAGTCACCAGTGAACTAGTCTCTGTTCTACTTTCTGTCCCCTGTGCAGCCAACTCTCGTAATAAGATATCATGAAGCTTCTTACAGTATATTCCCGTACAATCCTGCACTCTTCACAGGCCAATATGCATACTGAGAATTAGTGTGAAAGATTGTAGAAGGGCAAAGGTACTGTATGAAGTTTTATGATAAACAAGTGATGAACATACATAGAGCAACCTAGTGCATAGATTTGCTCAGTAGTTTGAAATCAGAGTCACCAGTGAACTAGTCTCTGTTCTACTTTCTGTCCCCTGTGCAGCCAACTCTCGTAATAAGATATCATGAAGCTTCTTACAGTATATTCCCGTACAATCCTGCACTCTTCACAGGCCAATATGCATACTGAGAATTAGTGTGAAAGATTGTAAAAGGGCAAAGGTACTGTATGAAGTTTTATGATAAACAAGTGATGAACATACATAGAGCAACCTGTCAGTGTCCCCTGTAAAGGAGCAGAGCATCCATGAGATGGATCTCCACAGCAAGTAGCCAAATATGCAGTGCATAGATTTGCTCAGTAGTTTGAAATCAGAGTCACCAGTGAACTAGTCTCTGTTCTACTTTCTGTCCCCTGTGTAGCCAACTCTCGTAATAAGATATCATGAATCTGAAAGGGATAAAACTTGTGCGCCAAAAGCTGGACAGAGGAACATGATTAATAGAAGAACTATGGTCAACTAGGCTTATTTCACGTTTTCATTAAAATGTGTCTAAGAAGACGACCAGCGAGGCAATGGATTGAGATGTCAGTGGCCAAAGGTGTGCGGCCGGATGAGGACATTACTGCACCCCACCATGGGTGGCTATAAATGGTTCGGCAGATGTCGTTGTGCACAGATACATGGGTGGAAGAAACGAGCGACAGATGATGCAGCGACCTCGGTTCAAGTCACCAATTGGCGCAAGTGTTTGGTGTAGCAGAAGCATTCTGCATGTCGACAATGGCAGAGGAAGGGGCGGCGATGGCGCATATCTGGTAGCCAATAAGAGGGTGGTCCACGGGAAAGGGTGGTTGGCGAGAGCAGGCAGCTAGGGTTTTGGTGGGTGGGAAGAGGATGAAAGAAAACCTGTTACCTTATTAAGTTGTATGCACCAATCAATTCATCCGAAAGCCTAACTGGATGAGCAACATATTTTGTTACGTATTTTAAAGACAATTTTGGTAAATGTGCTGCAAGACCATCTTTGTAGCAACAATGTGGTCTGCATTTCTTCCACATTTACTGCTTGTAACTAAACAAATTCTGGTAGAAGAGTAACAAAAGTATCATTTCCTTCATGCCAACAAATGAAATGCTTTGCTGTGAAGGGTTACTTGAATACAGGGTTACTTGAATACAGCCATATAGATGATGTGAATGCAATCTCTCAAATCTTCCACCAGAAATATGATTGTAGTATTATTCTCTCTGGTTTTTATAGCTGTGTATGAGCTTCTATGAGACAGCCACTCTTTGCCATTAACAGTTGAAAGCTACCAAAGCATGAACGCGTACTAATTTATGCACATGGAATTTCATCATAGGACAAGCCAGAAGAGAGGTTCTCTGTTTTGCCCAGTGTTAATCCTTGTATTATTTCTAAACAGGTACTTTGGCCGGAATGTGGATGGCAACCTGTATCCCTGACAGATCTGATCACAGCTGCTGCGGTTAAAAAGGTGTACAGAAAGGCAACTCTGTGCATCCATCCTGATAAGGTGCAGCAAAAGGGTGCAAATCTACAACAGAAATATATCGCCGAGAAGGTTTTTGACCTTCTTAAGGTGTGTCTTCCTTTCAGTATATCCTGAATAGCATCTTGTTTGTTCCACACCTATATGATGCTGGCATTCATCTTTGTTATTTTTTAGCTCATGGTAAATACTAAATACCTTAAAACTACAGAGGCCTTGTTGTTACTGATGCGTGGTTTCTGTTTGAGCAAGAAATATATACTAGACGTGTCTTTCAAGGCTGATTTTTTTTTTGGTTTTGTTATTACATATATGTGTGCCTCGTTTCTGCTGACCTTGCACATTTGAATAATCTATATTCATACTGACATTGATTTGTTTCAGTTTGGACTGCCGTGAAAAGAGCCTGTAAAGCACTTGCTGTGAAGTGCTATTATGCCCACATCCAAATCAATGCTAATATACTATTGACCTGCTAGGCTATCATGTTCAAGTCTTAAAAAGACATGTTGCTAGACAAACATGTGGTGATTCAGTACACTGGGCTAATGTAGTTCAGGCTTTGATATAGCAATGAGCGTATATCTGTTAACTGCATGTATTTGTACATTGGGAGGTTGTATTTTATTTAGTTTAAAAAATAGGGGCCTGTGTTTCACAATGGTTTTGCCCTGATAGGACTGTCCATATTACCAGTACAGTGATGATCACCCTTTGACGTCTTTTACTAATCCTCCTCTCTACATTCATTGAACAGGAAGCGTGGAACAAATTCAACTCTGAAGAGCTTTTCTAGACATACTATGAGAACAAACATATTATGCACCCATCTTCACCCGCATGAGGTACTCAAGGAGAATGAGCATGTTGTCCGCCCACCGTGCATCATCACCTGCTTTGACTGCCTGAGGCACTCAAGGCGAAAGGCCAGAGCTGGAGCGGTCGGTCAGGGGAAACTGTGAAGTGATCAAGTGAAAAGCCCCACCATATTTATTATTGTATTGCTGTCTGTTGTACTCCATGCATCTTCATTTACGTGTTGATTCAATGACATTTCGCAGCTACACGCAGGCAGGCCTTCAACCAGTAGGTGTATATTAGCGTCCTTTTTGCTGGGTTGATTGTTTGGTTGTGCGTAGCTAGCAGCGAGGTGAGGCCCGTGTTGTGATTTTTGGACAGGCAGAGAGTTTTAAGGCCAATGCTACATGTATCAGGGATGCCACCTATTTGTTGCCATAGGGTACGGTCATACGTTAAATCGTGTTTATAGGGAACTTTTGTGCCTGGCTGGCTGCTGATATCTTCCTGTGATGAATTTGTATAAAATTGATCTGGAATTTTTGGCTAGCTGGGTATTCTCAGTTCCCCTGTTTGCCAAACAGTGTTTTGCCGTTTCTCAGTTCCTTGTGTAATAATAATTGGTTCTAAATGGTCCTGTGTTTAACTGAACTGTAACAAGCTGGTAAGCCAAAATCAACCAGCCGTCATACAAAATAAATCCAACATTTGAATCTAAAAATTCCTGAACTTTGTGATCTGGGTCCAACGCCATTTGACGTACTGTACATGTTTCAAACACAATAGATACATTTAATTTTTTAGAAATGCACCGAACAAAAATGAGAAGTATACTAAAGAGAGTTGTAATCAGTGGGGGAGCTAGCTGACATTATCGTCACGCCATAGCAAAGGCTCCCAGGTCCCCACGATTATCGTAGATTATCCCCACGAAATAGACTGTCTATATGTCCGAGAAAAGTTACATAACCCCCACAACTTCTCAGAGAACCCCGACAACTCAAAAGTGGGTTTATAAAACCGCACAAAACACCCTCTAGACGAATTTAAGCGGTTTCTACAGGTGGTTTTGGTGTACGTGGGAATGAGATGGTAAAAAAAAAGTCAATAGTGCGTGGTGCTCTCCCGGAGTCCCGGTTCTTCCCCAAGTAGCTGTATGGTGCGCTGCCTCTGGCCGTCGCTGCTCCGATACCAGCCCGCTGCCAAGAGATGTGTGCGACGACGAGGAGAAATCAATGCTTGGAGACAGCAGCGTGACAGCGCCGAAATAGGCGGCGTCCCACTTGCCGTCGGAGCTCGTGAGCTCGCCGCGGAGGGAGCGCGTCGTGAGCGTGAGCGTGGCGGGTAGATCACGAGCAGGATGTTCTTGTCGTTGGTGATGGGCAGCTGGAAGTTGTTGCTGTCGGAGTTCTGGTCTACGCCACGGGTTGGAGGCGGCGCGCCGTCGCCGCTGCGCCGCAGGAGCACGGCCTCGCCGACCATGCACATCGTCACGCTCTTGTCGTCGTCGTTCTCGGTGTAGACGCCGGGAAATCTCTGTGCTCCCGGGCCAAACCTTGAACTCGGGCGAGACGTATTGTCCAACGTGGCGAGCCGCAGTGGGTTAGACGCAGCGCCGCCGACCAGCACGTCAGCGGCGCGTCGTCGTCGATGTCCTGCTGCCAGTCGCCCCTGACGAAGGACAGCTCTGGCATCAGGCAGTGTGGCGCTCGGAGGCGGAGGATAGCACGGACCGGAACAGTCGCTTGACATCGCGGAAGCGTACGTACTCGATCGTGCAGGATGAAGGGTCCCTGCAGGCTGCTGCCCGCCGCCGCCGCTGCCCATGGGATTCATGCTTTGCCCATTCCGGTTGAACGGATCAAGCTACGAAGCCACGGCAAGCAGTGGCAGCAAGAAGGCGCCGACGAACTGCAGAGTGGTCAGCGCCATTGCTGCACGACCACGCACCATTGACATTTCTTATACCATCCCATTGCCACGTATACCAAAACCACCCACTGAAACCGCTTAAATTCTTCTTTTGTCCGGTTTTATAAACTTGTTTGAATCCAACAAAAGATTAGGGATTTTTTTTTGACCTTTTCTGAATTGCTATTTTGTTTTCATCTATACGTTGGGCTCACACCTGAGTTTTTCTTGTGCAACAGCGCACTGTATACATGCACAAGTAATTTAGTAATTCAGAAAAGGACAAACAAACATTTTTTTTGACATCAAGTATTGTACTCACAAAAATACCAAACATAATACAGCCAGGCTAATGATCATCACTCTAAATTCACATGATTAGTCTCGACTCTTATACATGGAAAAAAGATTTATGTGGCCTAATCTAATTTTTATAGTGATTATAAATCCTCTTATCTATGGGAAGAAGCGGAACTTTAAATAACAATTAATTCTCATGCACAGAAGAGTCAAAGGATCATAAAGCGGAAATCCATTTTGGGTCGTAGGTCTAGATGATCCTATTATGGAAAAACATATTTCGCAATGTCCAAAAATTTCGAAAATTTTTTGAATGAACATACAAAGTTTTTGTGTGGGCACACAAATTTTTGTTAAGAAAAAGACATTTTATGTGCCCTGTGTAAAAAAGACAAAACAATGTCCAGTAAAAAGTTATTTTTGAGCACCGAATTTGTCTTTTTTATACCGAACACAAAAAACATTATTTTTTCGTGAAACTTTATGTGACAACATAAGATGTTAAGAGGTACACCCGAAATTTTATTTCAGATTTTTTTGACATTTTTAATATTTTTTAAAATTTTCTTTTCATAATGAGACTAGATGCTCCTATGAGGCAAAACGCCGTGTCCATCATAAAGACCTTTAAATATTACTTATTATTCGTGTTGTACCATGTTGTTCCAGTGACGCTCGGCTGGCCCACTTGTCTCTTATTTTTGTTTGTATAGGTACACAGTCTTAAATTCAGCTGCATTTAAAACTAATAACCACTACTCGTTTGTCTCCATGTGTTATAAGTCCGCGTCCATTATGTGAGCCACTTTTAATTTGTGGGGGTAAGTAAGAAGTTGTGGGGTGCATGTATACTTTTCTCTTATATGTCCTCGATAGCCATACACTTTAGATTATTTGGACTTATATATAATAAGGTAATGTACATTTGTTAACGATACAAGAGAGAAAGAGGTAACTTGTGTATGTTTTTCCCTCTTGCGACCAGTTGAATATAAATCTGAATTACTCTTTTTGAGTCAACTAATGGTTTGTTAGGTTGAACTAACACAAGATACAATTTGGAGTTTGTGAACATAGCCACAACAAACATAATTTAACAAGATTGCAAATAAAGAGTTTTTGGCATATCAGAGATAAAATTCACGGACAAAGATCCCGAAAACATGGCAGCATTTTACATGCAAAAGTAGTACATCAGCACATCCAAAGCTAACATGCGGTCGTAACTTCGTGGTTTGAGTTGCAACGATCCACTTATCATAACTCTAATCTTTCACTAACTTGTATCATGCAAGTCAACAAAAAGCTTCTAGACAACAAATGTAAATCAAGAAAATTACAGTATTTTGTTTCCTCGGGAAAAATACATTTAGCTCAAACATTTAGCATAGGTGCCAGCTCAAGATCTTGGGCCATTATTAATCTTCTCAAGAAGGTAATTTTCGTAAAGGTGAAAATATGGTTTAAGTTGTGGACAAAATAGGCAACGATTAACTTCTCCACCATTACACTTAATAATCATACATCATTATCAGATAATCAAAATACTGTTTAGCAAATACATCTACTAGAGAAGGTAAGATCGTTGAACGCAGCTTCTAACACATATTGGATGCGTGTTCAAATTCTTAGCAAAGTTGTAACTTTTAAATCGAGTTCTCACGACGAGCTCTTTGAAACTATGTCTTATGAATATGTTTCGACGAACTTTTTTCACAAGCAACTTTTGGTGCTATAGACTGTAGAAAACAACTTTGATATTAGGTTGTCTACCATTACTGCATATCAACTCAATGCTATCCTAATTTGGCTATGATAACTGCCAAGTTGCCCAACATCACCTCTAAAGTTTTCTACTATGACTTCTTATCAACCCAATTCTCTACTAAAAGTTGGCTACCATGATTTTCAAGTTCCTAGCATCACCGTCAAAGTTGACTGCCATGATTAGCGAATATTCTAACATTATACTGAGTTGGCTAAGCATACTTTCCAATATTATTATTTTTAGATAAATGACTTTTATTACTTAAGAGTTTTAAGCATTACACCCGGCCTCTGCATAGCTAGGATGCACACAACCAATAGTTCACGAGCTCACAAGTACCCAATGCTGAAAATAAAAGGCGAATTACATATCAGAATGAGAAATTGTAGATCCGCCTAAGCTGCTGATAGGTCTATCCGGAGACTATGTTGCCATCCATGCCGGGAGAATAACTCCCTGGCTGCAGCCTCCAAACGTGACGACACCTCCAAAAACAAGTCTCGGTGCTCCACACATTGCAGGGCCGACCATGCCCGTAGCGATGTTGTACACCGGTAGATAACATGCATAAAAGAAGCATTTTTATCGTTAAAAACCTTGACATTTCTACATAGCCACAGCGACCAAATAACGGCAATCGCTCCCATCCTACTGAAGAGTTTAAACCTGGGATCCACCCCGTTTAACCAGTTGTCAAAAATGTTTGCAACGGAACGAGGTGGATGTAAGGTAGAACCTATCTGGATGGCTGACCATATAGACCTGGCTAATTCGCACTGAAAGAATAAGTGTGTAATGGTCTCATCATGATGACAGAAGACACACTTTCTGTTTCCGTGCCAATTGCGTTTGGCAAGGTTATCTTTTGTAAGAATTACACCTCGACGGAGATACCACGCAAACACCTTAGTTTTTAGTGGAATCTTCATCTTCCAAATTTTATTATTATCTTTAATATCGACCGGTCCTACGGGTAGATTAATGCTCTATACATAGAATCAACCGAGAATTTACCATTCTTCGTGAGATTCCATTGAAATTTATCTGGGCCTTCCGACAGATTGATGGATCCAATCGGTTGAGCAAAGCATTCCAGGATGCTTGCCTCGCACCAAGTAAACTTCTCCTGAACGAAACATTTGGCGGGAGGAACCCAATACCTTAGCGATTGTGTCGCTCTTGTTTCGTACAATTGCGTACAGAGCCGGATATTGTTCTCTGAGAGTGGATTGGCCTAGCCATTTATCCTCCCAGAATCGAATTTCCGATCCATCCCTAATTGAGAAAGATCCATGTGGGAAAAAGAACTTCTTTGTGCCATAAGGCCTGCCCAGAAGTGCGAATCGCCAGGTTTCCAAATAACCTGAGATACGGCTTGAGATCCCACGTACTTCCTCCTGAGGAGGGTTTGCCAAATTCCATCTTCCGACAGAAGCTTGGAGAGCCATTTACCAAGTAGAGCTCTGTTCTTGACCTCAAGGTCATGAATTCCGAGCCCTCCTTGGTCTTTAGGGCAGCAAACCACACTCCACTTAGTTAGCCGATATTTCTTCTTCTCACTATCCCCTTGCCAAAAGAATCTAGATCGGAAGTAATCCAAATGTTTTAAGATTCCTTTAGGTAATTGGAAGAATGATATCATATACAGTACCATGTTTGTTAGTACCGAATTAATGAGTACCAATCTCCCTCCCAGGGATAAGAGTTTGCCTTTCCAACTATTCAGCGTAATTGGAGCCTTTCCTCCACCTTTTTCCATTCAGCATTTGTAAGTCTCCGATAGTGAATCGGGATACCCAAATAGTTGATAGGAAATTGACCTTGCGCACAGCCGAAAAGTTCAGCATACAAGGCGGCGTTTTCTTGAGCCTCGCCAAAACAAAACAATTCACTTTTATGGAAATTGATCTTAAGACCCGACAGCTGCTCAAAGGCTGATAAAATCAGCTTTAAATTACGAGCTTTTTCGATGTCATGTTCCATAAAGAGTATTGTATCGTCAGCATATTGAAGAATCGATAAGCCACCATCAACAAGATGTGGAATCACTCCTTCAATTTGGCCCTCAGATTTAGCGCGTTCGATCAAGATAGCCAACATATCAGCCACTATATTAAATAGTATGGGCGATAGCGGGTCACCTTGCCTGAGACCTTTTTTCGTTTGGAAGAACTTGCCAGTATCGTCATTGACTTTAATAGCAACACTTCCTCTCGAGACAAAGTTCTCAATTAGCGCTCTCCACTCAGGAGAAAAACCTTTCATCCTGAGGGTTGTTGGAGGAAAGACCAATTGACTTTATCATAAGCTTTCTCAAAATCAATTTTAAGAATTACCCCATTCAGCTTTTTCCTATGTAGTTCGTGGACTGTTTCATGTAGAATCGCCACCCCATCCAGGATGTTACGACCTTGCATGAAAGCTGTCTGAGACGGACGAACCACATGATCTGCCACACTATTCAGCCGGATCGTAGCAACTTTAGTAAAAAAATTAAAACTAACGTTAAGAAGGCAGATAGGTCTATATTGTTGAATCCTTTCTGCCCCTTAACCTTAGGTAGTAAAATTATCTCACCAAAATTGAGACGAAACAACTCAAGTTGTCCATCATGGAGACAAGCGAATAGTTGTAGAGATCCGACTTGATGACATCCCAGAAGTTCTGGTAGAACTCCGTCGGGAAGCCGTCGGGCCAGGAGCAGTATTAAGTTTCATTTGGAAAACTGCCTTTCTCACTTCCTCCTCTGAATAGGGTTTAGTAAGTAGGCCATTTTCCTCCTCTGAAACCTGGGGTATATCATCTGTTCGAGACTCATCCAATGAGAAGTTTCCTTCCTCGGGTGCTCCGAACAGACCTTTATAGTAATTTGTGATATACGACTTTAGTTGTTCATGGCCCTCGATCGTACCCTCCTCTTGGACAAGAGAATGAATCGCTTTTTCCTGTGTCTGCCATTGGCAATACTATGGAAATAGCGAGTATTCGAATCTCCTTCAAGGATAAATTGGGATTTGGATCGTTGATACCATTTTAACTCCTCCTCCCGCAGAAGTTTCGCAATCTGTGCATTCGATTGGCTCTTTAGCTCAATCTCATGCGCGATAACAGGCGAACTTCTGCTAGTGCCTCTAGAGCATCGATTATGGAGGAAAGTCGTATCTTTTTTTTTTAAGTAAACCGGAAGTATGACGAGCCCAACCCACGAGGTGTGTGTGTAAAGCACGATTTTATTGTTCCACCTCTGAATTGGCGTGTCACCAGCAACCGGTCTTTCCCAAACACGTTTGACCATCCATGGAAGCCTTCACGATGTAACCACCCAATTTCAAATTTGAAATGCGGTTTACATTGTGGTCTAGGCATTCCAGTGGTCAACAGAATGGGAGCATGGTCCGACAATCCCTCAATACGTTCGAGCGCCCGTACCGACACCAGTGGGAATCGATTCCACTCCGTATCCATCAGTACACGGTCTAGCTTTTCGTATGTGGGTTCCGGGAGAGAATTCGCCCAAGTGAATTGTCTCCCGACCATTGTGATCTCTCTTAAGTTCAAGCTCTCAATGACACGTTGAACAAAAGAGGCCAACGGTTGTCGAACCGACCTCTACTTTTCTCGAATGGGAAGCGAAGCAAGTTGAAGTCCCCTCCAATGATCAAAGGATGTGGGTTATCTCTTGCCAAGTTTACCATTTCACAAAGAAAAGCAGTCTTAGCCACCTCCTGGGCTGGCCCATACACGGTAACAAGACTCCAAATGAAGTTGTCAGACTTATTACGGATGTGCAATTTTATATGAAAAACACCATCTGTAACATCCAACACCTCCATGGTATCCGTCCTGATACCTAGTAAAATGCCTCCGGAGCGGCCATGCGGAGGACGCGAATACCACTCAAAATCTATGCCGCCAGAAAGACGGTTCAATAGAGATTGCGAGAACTCACGTCTACCGGTCTCAGAAATAGCAAGGAAATCCAAATTATTGTCCCGAATGCAACCAGCAAAGTGCAAATGTTTAGCCAAGTCACCAAGACCTCTGCTATTTGCGAACATGCCATTCATCGGGAAACCGTGGGGGATTTGGTTACCTTAGCCCGTTTCCGGGAAACCTTATTGGAGTTAGATTTGGATTTCCGACCAGATGCTTTTAGCTCATACAATGATCTCAAGCCGTCGTCATCCAAACCACCCTCCAACACCTCACCAATTAGATGAGTAAGAAGCTGACCATCTGATGTGGCAATCGCTTCTTCCTCATCTTCATAGGTGGCTGTCAACCCAGTCGAAACTTTAGGAATAACCGTGAGACGGTCAAATTCCATATGTCTCAAGACTTTAGTTGAAATATGAACTTGATCTAAACAATTACCAAGACTAACACCTACACTACTAAGCTTCGAATGAATTGACTGAGGCAAAAATGAAAGAAAAGATTTCGACTTAGATTCCGTACCGGAGTAGTCGAGGTTACGCGCCGCCTTGCGACGCATGGCCCTCGTCATGGAGTCCTCGTCCGTCACAGAAGCACCATCCGTCTCCACCCCGAACCTCTCGCTACGTCGGGGCGGGGTGACCCCGTCATAGGTCGTAGAGCTCGGTGGGGGTGTGGACGGCGTGATGACACCTCCCTCCAAGTCCGAGACCACCGGAGAGGCATTAGCCTGGGTCGGCACAGGTGAAGTAGCAGCCGACCCAGTCAATGCCACTGGAGAACCTGAAGCAGAACGTGGGGTGGTCGAGGTCGAAGTCGAGGCCAGCCCCGTCCCAGCAGCCACCGAGCCTAGTCCATCCAGGGGGGGAATAGGCGATGAAGAACCCTCCCCAGAGACCAGCCCAGCAGCCGCGCCCAGGCCTGCGGGCGAGCCAGCAACAGCAGCAGCCGCTTCCAGGCCTGGCACCGAGCCTACTTTCCAATATTGTACGCAAGTAAGCTTCCGAGGTAGACAATCTTGACAACAACGATGGACTTCATAATATTTGTGGGACACTTGGATTTTTGGTTTGACCTGCAAGTAGACACATATCACCGCATCTCGCATAATTGTGACATGCCAGGAAACGATCGCCAGATGAGGAACACGTCAGAACATAGGCTAAGGGGCCCACCCGGAGCGGCGGACCCACAAGACGCACATAAGATGAAGCACGAAGCCCCGACATACGCCAAGAAGAGCGGCACGGTACACCTGGCCCACCGTGCCACAACCGTTGGCCGATCAAGCCTCCCAGTGGGTCCTATATAGGACCGCGGATTCGACGACACCATCCCTGGCCTACCACAATACTCTCTCGTGAGGAGACACCACACTCTTAAGACTACTCATAGTGGGGAGTATCATACACTAGTATCATGCATATAATACTACTATATGTTACTACCTCTATAGTGGGTAGTAACATATGTGTGGTATCATATAATCATGCATTTATTAGCTTATAGACTCATCTTGCCTCGAAATCCGTTATGTTACGGTATCTATCTATGATACCACCACCATCTCTCTCTTCTTTAATTGCGTGGCATATCATCATTTGTACTTATGTGACACTTATGTTACTACCTGTGTTACTCCCACTATGGGTAGTCTAACCCCCGATAATATGGGAATGTGAGCCGGAAGACGGAGCAGAGAGAGGACCGGGCGCGTGAAGACAGGCATCAGTGTTATGTAAGTCAATAGTGCTAAACCAAAATTCTTACCGGTGAATGTGTAAAAAGGTGCTTTATAGGACCGAGAGTAGGCAGTCCCAAACTATAAGAGGCGAACTGGAAGATTTTTTTAAATATTTTCGCTCCACCTCACATGGAAAAAAACTTTCCAAACTATCGTTGTAGCATGTTTCTGCCTATATTTTTCAGACATAGATAACACAGGATGCCAGGTCAAGGTGAGTGTTGGGTGATGTGGCCCCACTTTGTTGGGTGGCAAGTCTCTGTATAGATTGGTTTTGACACACAACCCCTATTAGGCCTATAAGACTACAGAAATATCAATACACAAATCTCATCCTTATTTGGTTGTGAGTCAGTTTCCCTTATAAACTGGTGAATCCTCTTTCTTATTAATGATGAATAGGCAGAGCTCCCGTCGTTGCTAAAAAATCTCATCCCTATTTGACTATTTCTCCCGTGCCAATTACCAATTACCTTTGGGGTTGCCAAGAAATTACGTGCTTAATAGGCGCACCCATACATGAAGGAGATGGACAAACAACAACGATTGGAAGCACAGTGGCAGTGTGTAATGGCGTATAGCACAAAGCTTAGCACCGCACTAGCGACATTGACACTCACCCACTGCGCTTAATTTCTGGACCCGACGAGCATTGTTTGCACTTCTGCAGCATTCATGTCCATCGCCACGACAGCATGCCGCTTGTGCTAGTCTGCTAGATATGGATGTCTAACGTGACCCTTTTCTGTCCTAAGCATAGTTGAGCAAGGTACACGATCGAGGTAGCCAGTGAGAGTGAGGTGAGGTGGCGATGGCAGGTGGCAGCGGCGAGGTGGAGGCGGAGGTGGTCATCGTCGGCGCCGGGATAGCGTGGCTCGCGACCGCGCTGGCGCTGCGCCGGCCGGCGTGGTCGGCGGCGTTCTAGTCCTGGAGCGGCACCCCGAGCTGCGCGCCACGGGCGCCGCGCTCACCATCTTCCCCAGCGGCTGGTTCGCGCTCCGCGCGCTCGGCGTCGCGCACAAGCTCATGTCCCGCTACGACGCCTACGAATCGTGCGTGAGATTTGCCTCAACAAGAGAAAGAAAATTATACGTACTGCTGTCGATTATGCTGCTGTGATTGCTCGAATCGATTGTCTTGCTGCATGCAGATTTCAGGTGACCAATCTTGAAAATGGAGCCACTCAGGTGATATTTCTGGAACTCTCCTCCTCCCCTTTCCTTCTCGCCACCAGAGGCGAGCGGAGGACGACCTCGGCCCGGCTAGCGTCCGCCGGCGTATCCTAGGATTTCCCACTCTCCGTCGGCCGCTCGGCGGCGGGAGGATGGGGAATCCCGGATCTGTGCTCCGGCGGTGGATAGGGGGCGGGGATGGGTGGATCTGGGGCGGCGGGGCCGAGGTGGGGAGACGCCGTCGTCGTCGTCTTCTTGGGTAGCAGCCTCTCCCCGTGCCCGTCGTCGTCTTCGATGGCGGCGGTTGGCTGCTGCCTTGCTTGCCGTGCCGGCGCTTCCTCCGGCGTCGGTGCGGGTTGCGAGTGGTGGGCAGGAGGCCGGGGTTGCAGATTATCTTGGTCGCCTTCGGCGTCGACGGCGTCGGCGCTGGTTCAAGGCGGCGGCTTCGATCTGGTGGTCTTCCAGCTTTGCCCTTCTTCGCCAAGAACCAGGCGGTGGACTGAAGACGGCGGCTTCGTCGGCGGCTTCCTGGCCGCGGTTCGCTGCGTTCGTCGGCTCGGGTGGAGCTCGGCGGCAGCGCGCGGTCGGCGGTCACCGTGGTGCGGCGGCGTCGGTGGGAGCTGGGCCCTCTTGGACTGGTTTATAATTTCCTTTTATCCTGAGCTTGTACTGCTAGTTCGGTTTTCATTTCTATAATCCCATGTACTAAAAAAAAGGTGTTGCTCAGGTGTTCCGCTTCGCTGCACGCAAAAACAGGTTGATTTCGCATGCACAATTAATGAACTCGCGGCAATTTATTGTTGGATTATTCATTCATCCCCTATTAAATCTGATCAATTTGGCTGAAAAAAGCGGTGACATCAAGGCGAGGCCGGCGGATCGAAAGGCGCTGCTGGAAGCGCTCGCGGAGGAGCTCCCGTCGGGCACCATCCGGTTCTGGTCCAAGCTCGTCTCCATCAACAGTGAGGGTTCGCCGGAGACCTCCGTTCTACGGTTAGACGACGACACAGTGATCCGAGCCAAGGTAAACCAAGGCACAGTTGACAATTGTAGCTGTGCACATCTGCACCTAAGTACATACTCCCTCCATTCCGGTTTAGACTAGTCACAATGGGAGTATCATAGATTGGTATCATGCATATAATACTAGTGTATGATATTACCCTACAATGCATAGTATCATATAGTAGTACCATAACCACATCTCATTTATTTGTTTGTAGTATCCCAATATAAATATGTGTACAAGATTAACTTGCTATTAAAATATCTTATTTTAAGTGCTATGATACCGTAACATAGGTAGATACCACTATCCTCTCTTTCTTCATTAATTACTGTGCCACATCAGATTTTTGCCAACATGACATGCATGATACTAATTATGATACTCTCATTGTGGCTAGTCTTATAGGATGTATTTGGCAATTCTCTAAAACCTAGGTGGTGAGGAATTGGGCGAGAGAAAGAACTCTAAAACCTAGGTGGTGAGGAATTGGGCGAGAGAAAGAACTTAATTAGCGTTATTGTGGCTTAGTTTTAGAGATTTCGATGCGGTAATTAATGCCAAAATTCCAACCACGCGAAGATTGTTGCATGTAAACGTAGCCTACCAAAAATTAAGCGCATGCATTGGTAGTTTCTCTCCCTCCTCTCTCTCCCTGTAATTAATTCCCTTGTGGCCTTCCGTTTCTTCCTCAATCCTAATTACTCATTAATTGTCAAAATTGCATCTTACTCTTGGAAAAATCTGGTTTTAGGAATGCATCCTATAAACCGGAATGGAGGGAGTATAAGCTACTCTTAAGTACGACTAGCTAGCGTAATTAAGTCGTCTTGTACGCCGTCCATCAGGTGTTGATCGGGTGTGACGGGGTGCACTCGGTGGTGGCGCACTGGCTAGGCCTGTCGGAGCCGATCACGTCAGGCCGGTCCGCCGTCCGCGGTCTTGCCGTCTACCCGGACGGCCGCACGGCTTCAAGAAAGAGCTCCGGCAGTTCCTCTCGGTGGGCCCGAGGGCCGCCATGGTGCCCATCAGCGACACGGAAGTCTACTGGTTCCTCGTCAACAACACCGTCGCCGCCGCAGAGAAAGAAGCCGGCGCAGACCCGACGAAGATCCTGCGGGAGGTCACCGACAACCTGGGAAAGCATATGCGGGCCGAGTACCTGGACGTGGTGCGCCACTCCGACCACAACAACGTCTCCTGGGCGCCGCTGCTCTACCGGTCGCCGTGGGGCATCTTGACGGGCCCGGCCGCTCGCGGGTTGGTCACGGTGGCCGGCGACGCGTTCCACCCCATGACGCCCGACCTGGCGCAGGGCGGATGCGCCGCGCTGGAGGACGCGGTGGTGCTCGCACGTGCCGTGCCGCGGGCCGCTACACCGGCAGAGGGCGTGGCAGCATACGTGTCGGAGCGCCGTGGCCAGGCCGCCTGGCTGGTCGCCGGAGCATACTGTCATGCTGGGTCCAGCAGGGCGGGATCAACGTACAATGGTTATATATTAGCGCTGTCACTATAAGATGATTGTTGAGTTGAGGGAGATATATATGAAAAAATTGTTGTTTTCTTAGCTAAGAGATGATCTCATATCAACATATCACTCTCACCACATATTTAGAAATAATTGGTTATAAAACTAAACAATAACTCATTTTACATTATATTTGTTGTCATCAGTTATGTGGCGGGTGTAGTATAACATTGTTTTATTAATAAATTGTACATGCCATAAGCCACGCAAGACCAAAACCGCATCTTTTGAAGAATTCTTTGTTTATACTCCCCGATTCGGTTTAAAAGACTCATTTCGAAAACATGCGATTTTAAAACTCTCACACCATTAAGGATCGTATGAATTATTAGACCATATATAGGCAAACAGATTTGGCCAGTGCATGCTTGTCTTACAACTTTTTGTCCCCCAATCAACTGCCACCTATATCCAGTTGCTCCTTCTAATGAGTCTTACAAACTGAACCAGAGAGAGTAAGTAGTAATTTAAAACTTTTCATAAATAAGTTGTCCATCCTTCCTAAAAGGCGCCGTATCTTATGAATCACCAGCGTCCGTGCATCCCTGCATCCTTTCCTTGCTAGCTATCCGATCTAATCCAACGTTTGGAAAGCATCCGCGGTAATTTTGCAAAAAAAAAACGCCCGCCTGCAGCATTAGCTTGCCCAAGTTAGACTCGTTGATTGCCAAAAACCTCCTCGCGAGTCGCGATACGCCGCACCTCAGATCATTATGTTGGCCGCCGGCGGCGCGGTTACAGACAACAAAACCGCTTTGATGGCGACTGACTCGCTAGCGGACGCATTACCCTGCTAGGGACGGCAGATCTGCGAGGACGGCGACCGAGTGAACGTCGCCTGCCTTCTCGAGAGGCACATCTCCTCTAGCTTGCTTTGTCTCCAGAGATCAAAAGCTGTAAAAGTTTGGATGCCTGACGAGGATCAAGAAAGGCAAAGAAATATGCCGTCGGGTGATGAATCTCAGCTTCCGCATCAAGTTCAGACAATCTGAGAATAGGACTACCTTGTTGTATGATTGATCGTCAACAAACTGCACATTGAACCTATAAACTACATTGCAGCATGTATCAGGTAGCGAACACCTCAGATTGCAGAAGCACATCGGCTTCATGGATTGCATTGAACGAAACGAAATAAAGTAACTGTTTCTTCCGGGATTTTCATTCACCAAGATACATTTACTTCTTGAAATTTTCAGTCACCAACACATGCCCGGCACATACTGACATACCGAAGCTAGAGAGGCGTACCAAAACCAGAGCAATTGCAATCGACAAGAAGAGGCCGTCTGAAAAGAACCAGCTACGCCAAATGGAGCCTACCAAGGTCTTCATCAAGAGCTTCTGATCTCGATTTGTTGCAGGCTGCCGTCGGTCGGATATGGTGGCCTCCTACCACGAATATCCATTGCAGGCCGCCGTCGCCGCGATTTGGTGATCCTACCAAGGCCGATCGATATGGTTTTTGCGCCGGTGTTCCGACGCCGCGATTTGGTGAGTCTCTGTCGAGGACCGTGTTCGGTGGTCGCCGCCGCCGTGGGGACGGTTGGGGCCGATCGATGAACGTGGTTGAGGGATTTGGAGATTGGGATATGATGATGGGTTGAAACGCAGGTCTAAACCAAAGGGGGTTTCGTAAATTAGAAAGGTAACTAATGCTGCAGGCGGGCGTTTTTTCGTAAAATTACCGCGGATGCTTTCCAAACGTTGGATTAGATCGGATAGCCAGCAAGGAAAGGATGCAGGGATGCACGGACGCTGGTGGATTCATAAAGATACGGCGCCTTCCTAAAATATAAATTAGGGTTGTCCTAAATCAAATTATTTTATTTATCAAGTTTATATAAAAATATAAGGACATTTGACACCAAATTTATTATCAGATCAATTATGAAATATATTTTTATTGTGTGCCATAGATGTTGATATTACTCCCTCCGTTTAGGTTTATAAGTCCTCTACGTATCTCTAGGTCGTAAATTTGAGCAACATAATGTGATTTATATATTGTAAAAAATATATAATTAGAGAAATTCAGACTTTATATTTTCTAATGGTATAATTTTTGTATTTAAATTTTTATATTATATTAGTTAAATTCACGACCTAGAGATACGCAGAGGACTTATAAACCTAAACGGAGGGAGTATTTCTTATAGACTTGGTCAAACATAGAATAGTATGACTTTAAATAACCCATAAATATTTATATTCTGGAAAGGAGGGAGTAAAAGGAAGCGCTGGATGGCCGGAGGAGGAAACCTCCCACCGGAATATATTGCTCAAAATATCCGAGTTTTATAAAGTCGTGAGAACCGAGGAAAGTTAATAGTGGCAAGACCTGGCGGCCACCTTTAAATCGGTTTTCTGCAACGGATGAGACCATAAAAGTAGCACTTTCATCTTCTATAATTGAAGCCCGCAAGTCCGGACTTTTCATTGTTTTCTTCACTAGCCAGTGTTAAATGACTGGTTTCTCATCTCATTCAAAAAAAATTATATTGGAAAGAGAACATGAATCAACCATGTAGTTTGGCGAAGCTTAGTGCAAGATGGGGGGCTACTGCCCCCCCCCCCCCCCCCCCCCCCCCCCCCCAGCCCCAACAACTTTGGACGAAGTTGGCTGAAGATTATTTTTGAGAGGGTCTAGACTGAAAACAAATTGTACAATACTTGCATTGCATCTCAATCAAACATTTCCAACCCCTCATGTGTATGTCTCAACGATGTCTGCATGATTCTACACATGATGTTGCGGGGTGTTCCTCTCCTCAGCTCATTGCCCACCCATGCTTATGATCTTTTTTGTCCCACAAACGTACGTACGGATCCAAAATTCAATGGACAACTACGTACATCGTAAATATCTGGCGGACAAAACTTTGGAATCATACAAATGTCGGACATATTTTGTCGTACGTGTAGGACCGCTCTTATATCTGTGAGGTGAACTTACTTTCCCACTGGTTCCTTTGGCTAAATTTCTAGCCGCGATTATGTATTTGGATGTTCCCCGACATTCGTAACCCCGGAAAATTTGCCCAATTTCCCCAGTTTGAATATCTCCCAATCCGAATCCGATGTTGCCACTTTTTGCCCTTTTTGCGCTGGCGATTGCTACAAGAGAGCCTTGGATGATATGCTCACAGTGATTATATTTTCAAATGTTCCCTAATCATCTTTTTTTTTTCTGAAATTTGCATTTTTCAAAGTTTCAAAAGAGATGGAGAAAGCAATATCACCTCCAAGGTGACAATCATACTTGCCTTTTGTTAATTTGATTCCATTGTACATAAGTTTTTATGGGAGTCTCACTGCTACTAAATGGCCTCCAAAATAAACTCTCATAAAATACACACTACGATGTCTCACTATGTTCATTTGATCATTGTAAAATTTATTTTGTAGACTATAGGTAGGCTACTAGTAGGTTGGAACCAGCGCCAGAGGTATCAGTTGATGTTCCTAAATGATCTAAAAACTGTCTACACCATGATGAGTTTACAAGCCAAGGATGGATCAGCTCTTAGGGTGGCCATAGTCGAAAACGATAAGACGAGTATCGTCAGGTTTGGTCATCTTTCTTCAGCTAAGCTTGAGGTTGTAAACCTGCATGACAATTTCAATGCTAAAAATGAGGAATGTTGGACCCATGAAAAACTCAACAAGCATATAGTCTGAGGTGAGATAAGAGGGCAAAACTACTCAATGGTGATGTGACGTTGAAGTTCAGTGGAGGGGAGGCTATGCATGAAAACGCAAACTTCACTGACAACTCCAGCTTCACCAGCACTAGTAACCTAGCCCCGTTGCACGGTCGGGAGCCTCTCAAGACTACCGGTGGCAATGGGTACCCATTACCCGCATACCCAGTGGGTATTTACCCATTAGGGTAAGGGTTTGATATTAAAACTTTACCCATGGGTAAGCAAATGGTTAAAGTGTGTACCCGGTGGGTATTGTGGGTGCGGGTATGGTAAAGTAGTACCCATACCCGCATACCCACATACCCATCTATTTTTATTTTTGACATGTAGGTCTGTGGTACATAGGGTTATTCTTGCGAAAAAATCTCGAAATACTAATCGGGTACGTAATTCTCGCTTGTTTACCTTACGCTCGGCCACTTAATTTTCACCTATTTCACAATTCTCTGGAAGTCCTCGCCCATGGCTTTTCCTCTCCAGTCTCTACTACTTATAAATCGATATGGCCATCAACTTCTTTGCTCCTCGTCACCGTCCTGCCCTTCCCCCAACCGAGCTCGACGTGGCTCCATCGCTGATCATCAGCTTTTCGGATCTCCAAATTAGTTTGCCGTAGGACAAACCATTGCCGTTGAAAGAATCAGACCGGGGCAGCACGACCCCGGACACACCATCGAACTTCAGCACTGGCACCCCTGCACGACGACGTCGGAGTAGGAAACCAGAACCGTCAGCCTCCAACCACGAACCCACCACAAGGTGCACCATCTTCCAGCTGTCACCAGTGCAGACCACCGTCTGCGCGTACTCCTGGACGAATCGTCTCTGCTCTGCCATGGCGCCGGAGACAACGCCGCAGCAACAGGGACATAGCAGGAGGAAAAACCCATCTGATGGAGTCGCCGCCGCCTCGCCGACACCATCCGTGAACCCTACACAGTGCCACCAACTCCGAGACGCCGCCATGAAGGACAACGCCGGTGTGGGAGTCGATTTGAGGCAGATTTATTTGCCCGGGCGCCACTCCCACCACCCCAACGGCGCACCATGCCAGAAAACTCCTAACCCTAATTACCATGCAAAAAACGGGGCCCCCTCCCTCCTGCCGCCGGAGCGGCAAGCGGAAGGAGAGGGACCCAGCTCTTCCGCCGGTGATCTCCGGCGGCGGCGGCGGCGCTAGGGCAGGAAAGGCAAGGTCGCCTCGCGAGTCGCCTGGGAGCGACTCGCGAGCGAAACTCCGTAAACGAACTACGTTGTTGTCCCTAGTTTTGTCAGCGCTGTTACTTTGTCCTGCTGGTTTATGCGGACGTAGGAACTCATGTCACGTGCTCGAAACTCAGTACGCCTCCGTGTTATTATTTTTCTTTCGGTCTCACATATGCAGTTTTCAAGAAGTACTAGGGATATTAGCGCGGAAATGCCGCGCCTGTTTGACAAATTTTGGGAAAAAAATTGGAAAAATTATTGAAGTATGAGTATTATTTGAGTTCGAAAAAGTTTGTGCTTAAAAGAATGGTTGGATTTTGTAAGTTCAAATGTGGTTACATTTTGACTTAATTATCTTAGTGAGCACCATAATGTAAGGAAAATATATTATGGGTATGCTAAAATATAATGTTGTTTTTTGGTCGTAAATATGTAATTTGAATAATTTGTTTGAAGAAATATATTGTATTAGCATCTAATCCATCTTTAGAGCAAAAATGAATTTGTGATTTCTTGGAATATGCATGTAGTGAAGCATTATTTAAATGTAACTATACAATTAGCGAGAGGTAAGTTCAATTTGAGTATTTGTTAAATTGAGTTGCATAATTGGAGGGAATTCAGTTATATTATCTGAAAATATTAGCCTGTTCGAATTGGCATGATATGTTTGTGTTTTTTCCTAAATATTTAATTTAACTGAATAACTGGAGGGAATACATTGTGTGAGTATTTATTGGAGTCAATTTGAAATGAATCCATAATTAGAATAAATGAATTTGCATTTTTTCTAAATAGTCGTCTAATCAAGCATCGTTTCAATTGTAAGTACGTAATTAGAGAGATTTAGGTTATATTACTTCCAATCATAGTAGCTATTTTGAAATGCCCAAATACGGTTCCATTTTGCTATAATTTTCTTATGTAGAACCATAATTAGAGGAAATATATTGTGGTTATCTCGAAATGCTAATTATTTTCAGCATTTATTAAATATGTTTGCATAATTGGAGGAAGCTCAGTTAAATTAGCTGTAAATATTAATTTATTTCGAAATGATGTAGTAAGTTTGTATGTTACCTTAAAAGTTTTATTTAACTTCGTAATCAGAGGGAACACATTATCTGAGATTCATTAAATTCAATCTATTTTTAGAGGTATTGAATATTTTTTTTCCATATATTCACCAAATTTAAGTTTTCAGATATGTTTGCATTATGCCAAAAGTAGTCACATTTTTTTTGTGGTTTTTATTACAGTTTAAAGAAAGATGTAGAATTCAAATTTTGTGTAAAATTTATGATTTGAAATAATTCTGGGAAGTTTTTTTGTGTGGAAATTGAAATAATCTGGAAAAGATCACTAAGTTTTTCAAATTGCTGTTTTGATTTTTACATTTTTTATGAAATTGGTATCAATTGATTTGGAATTCTATTTGAAAAGTTATAAAAATATTGGAAAATTGAAATCTAAAACAGAGGGGGAAAAAAATAAAAAGGCCGAGCCGGACGCGCAGGAAGCGGCCCAGCCCAGCTAGAAACCCGTCTCGCCCGGCCCAGGCCCACTGTGAAAAAAATAAAAAGGCCGAGCCGGACGCGCAGGAAGCGGCCCAGCCCAGCTAGAAACCCGTCTCGCCCGGCCCAGGCCCACTGTGACATCAGCGTGACGTCATAGTGGCCGGAGCTGCCGCGGCGGAGGCGTGGACGCCGGCGTCGCTCCACGGCGTTTCGGGACGCGCGAGTGGCTGCGGCGGGTGCGCGTGGATGCGATCGGTCCGAAGGTGGCGGCGCCGCCACGTATTGGTCGACGGAGCTTCGCCGGAGACGCGCGGACGCGGCGGCGGCCCGCGAGCACGGTGGCGTTGATTCCGGCGAAGTAACGGCGTTCCGGCATGCGAGAGTGAACGAGGAGGGATAGGGCGCGACGCCGGATGTCTCCGTGCTCGGCGATTTGGACGGGGAGGACTGTGGCGGCCGTGCGCCGCGTCGGCGGCGCCGCGCGCGAGAGAAGAAGGGAAAGGGGGGCTCTGAGGATGCTTTTGCAGAAAAGTCTCTGCGTTTCCGCAAAATCACGTACAGGTCCTTCGTAGCGGTAAAATCTGGACTGCGGGTTTGTTTCTGAGAATTGTGGGTTCTTTTTTGTAAAAGTGCCTGCGCCAAAAATCGTGCGCGGTGTCTGATTGGTAGAAATCCCGCTGCTACAGTGTTACTGTAGCTCGCACGCTTCTTAAAGTTATCTGGGCCATTGATTGCCCGATCGAACGGCTAGGGTTTAGGGGGCGACGTGGACAACGGAATCGAAGGCGATTCTGACGAACTTTTATATATAGGGGAATGAGACGGTTATGCGGTCGTGTGAGGACTTAAACAAATTTCAGTGGACTGCTGTTTAGCAAAATCGTAAGTATAATTACCAATCTTATCCAGGATTCATTTCTATTAAAAGGAATCTAATCTAAGGATTAAAATCCTTTTTATGGAGAACTAGGATCACAAAATCTAACAAAGTTCGTTTCACGGGGTTTCCATTTAGTTTTCGTCTGCCCTGTATCCCAACGGTAAGCCTAAAAGAGAACTCCTCCGCCCCAAATCTTCTCCACTCCGTTTCCCACTCCCGATCCCCACCACAGATTTCAAATTCCCGCCGCCGCAATCCTCCATGGACGCCGCCGACGACATGGACGTCGACGACATCGACTCCCCCGCCTCCGCCTCCGCCTCCGCCTCGGGCTCCCTCTCCGCCTTCCTCTCCGAGCTCGCCGCCCTCCACCGCCGCTCCTCCTCCTCCTCCGCCACTTCCCCGCCCTTGTCCCTTCCCTCCCTCACTCTCCTCTCCTCCAAATCCGTCTCCGCCTCCCTCTTCCCCCGCCTCGCCGCCGCCGGCCTCCCAGCCTCCGCCCTCCTCGCGCCCCTCACCGCCTCCTTCTCCGCCCACCCCGCCCCCGCCGCCGCCGCCTACCTCCGCCTCCTCCTAGCCCCCGCCTCCCCTTTCCTCTCCCTCTTCTCCCCGCTGCCCTTCCTCTCCTTCCTCCTCGCCCTCCGCAAGGCCCTTTCCTCCGACTCCCAAAACCCTAACTCCAGCTCCGCCCACGCCAACCCCCGCAAGCGCAAGAACCAGCGCCACCAGCCATCCCGCGGCCCCCGTCGTTCCTCCAGAGGCTCTGCCCCTGCTCGCCGATGCCGCGCGGAGGCTGCCTCTAGCCGACCACCCGGATGCGCGGAGGTCGCTCATCGACACCGCCACCGAGCTCGCCGCCTTCAATGTCCTTGCCGCCGTCCTTGGATCCAACTACCACGCCGATGCGTTGCAGGATGTGGTACGTGCGCTGGCGCCGGTGGTGCTCTCGGCTGCGAAATCAGCTACGCGTGCCGACGCGGTGGAGTTCTTGGTTAGGAAGGTTGTGCCATTGGGCGTGGAGGAAGGGGAGGAGGGGGTGAGGAAACTGGTCGGGTACCTGCCAAGGTTTTTGGCCGTGAAGGCGCCAGAGAAGACGGAGGCGAGGGGGTTGGCCGTTGAGGCGATAGTTGAGGTGGTGCAGGCAATGGAGCTGCATGAGCGGGAGGGCTTCACTGCCTATGTGGTGGCCATGGCGAGGGGGAAGGCAAAGGGACGGCTGTTTGCTGTGGATATGGTCCTGGCTATGCTGCCGGTGCTGTTGCCGTCGGAAATGGATGAGTCTGGTCTGGAGGAGGGCTCTTGGGGGCTCAAGTGCGTCCGGGTGCTGGTAGAGAGGTGTTCAGATACCGTTGGAGGGGTCCGGGCTCGGGCATTGACCAATGCAGCCCAAGCGCTTGACGTTTTGTCTGAGAGAGGCGTGGAGGTCGCTCGGTTGCAGGAGGTAATGACGATTGGGAACATGGATCTCGGAGAGCTGTTGAGGCGACGGTGCATCGATGATAAGGCTGCTGTGAGGAAGGCTGCGCTTGTGCTCATCACAAAGGCAATTGGTTTGATTGGCAGGCCTGTTGATCAGTCACTACTTACTGCAATGGGGGCTGCGTGCTCTGATCCGCTAGTCAGCATTCGCAAGGCAGCTCTTGTGGCCATCTCAGAGGTGTTCCGGAAATTCCCAGATGAGAGGGTAACAAAAGAGTGGCTTCAAGCTGTGCCATCACTGGTGATCGATAGCGAGACCAGTATCCAAGAAGAATGTGAGAACTTGTTTCTCGAACTGGTTCTGAACAGGGTCTGCCAAGCTGCCAATTTGAGCCTGGATGACGATTCAGTCAGCTTGGAGGAGGTGTTCCCGGAAGGGACACTGGATTTGCTGAAAAGCATATGCGATGGAGAGGTTGCTCCATGCATAAAAAGGATATGTGCAAGCCTTGGGAAGAAGAAAAAACTGAGACCACTGCTTGCTAGTTCACTCCAGAATATTGTAACAATATCTGAATCCCTGTGGCTGAGGAATTCTAAGCCAATTGAGAAATGGACTGCACCAGCCGGGGCTTGGTGGCTTCTTTCTGAGGTCTCGTCATTTGCACCTAAATCAGTTAACTGGAAGTTCCTCCAACACCACTGGAACCTCCTTGATAATGTTGGCCAAGAAGGCATAGGTAAAGCTTCTTCTGAAGGGGAACCAATCTCTGCGCTCTGGGCTGTGGATCGTGTTTCACTCCTGCAAACTATTTCAAATGTCTCCATGGAGCTACCTGTGGAGCCCGCAGCAGAACTGGCACACAGCTTGCTCACACGGATTGAGAATTTTGATATGAACCTGAGTGAGGTAATCATTTAACGAGTCAATGCAAAATTTACTCTGGTACAAATAATTTGTCACGTAAAAGTGGAATCAATCCCAGTTAAATCTACTGAAATCTAGGCATAGATATACTAGATACCATTACACTGTACATGTGTACAGTAGCTCTATTGCTCACTCTACTGGGACTGGGAATGTGTACTGAGAGTTCTTTTAGACTACTGCATTTGATAAAGTCTTGAATATAGGTAAACATGTTATAGTTATTTAACAGGAAGAACTGTTGACCCATTCAGTCATGGGTGGGTATCACACACCTAAGTATGATAACCCAAAGTATGCTATGTTAATTTTCTGAAAGGTATATCCTTCCATCTTACCTGTGGCAACTACCACAGTCAAAATGGAAACCCACTTGCTGCGGGTATGGACTCAAATGACAAGATTATCCAGTATCCTGCGTTGCTTATATTATTTTTCATATATCTAGTATTCCTCTTGCCAAAGTTCCGCAAAAATGCTCCGCGTGCATTGGTGTTATCTCTTTCATGACATATTTCCGGGTTGTTGAGTAAATGCATATCATTGTTCTGTACAAATATCACGCTTAACAGAAGTAAGACTTATCCATATCTTGACGGTAATGCCTTATCTACTTGCACATACAGGTTGATGCTCATGTAAAATCACTGAAAACTTTATGTAAACGGAAAGCGAAGACGGCCAAGGAAGGTGAAGGACTAATAATGAAGTGGGTTCAGCAACTTATCAATAAAGCAGTTTCTATTCTAGACAACTACATAAAAGGGACGTCACAAGATTCCAGGGGTTGTAGCTTCTTTACACCTCCGACTGGCAAACTTAAGGGAAGAAAAGGCGAATCCACATCAAAAGCGATGTCAGAAGCTGTTATTGCTGTCTTCACCGTTGGATCACTGATCCTAGCTTGCCCTGATGCTCGTGTGCAAGACATCATTCCTTTGCTGCACACAATCATAACCTCTGGAAACTCTGAGCCAAGGCCAAAAAACCTTGCTGGTGGAAATGTTTCTTTTAAAGAGTTAGCTCCATCTTTGTATATACAGTCATGGGATACAATGGCAAAATTATGCCTTGTAGATGACAAACTAGCAAAACGATATATTCCACTTTTTGTTCAGGTGCGTAGCCTCCAACCATTCTCACACTTGATTTCTCTTAACAGAGAACAGTCAATGTTGCTTGTATAACAGGAGCTTGAGCGGAGTGATTTGGCTACCCTTCGGAATAACATCATGATTGCAATGGCTGACTTTTATGTCCGCTATACCGCACTAGTTGACTGGTGAGCTTATATCTCTCAATGATCATATAATACTCAGAGCATTACCCTTCCAGAATTCTGTTACGGTGTTTCTTTCCAGCAGATATGCATGTTCCCATATATTTGGGGGTTGCTTCTACAGTCAAATCTTATACATCAGATATTATTAGTGTCCACACTTTGAGAATTTCACACATATCTATATTTAGTTATTTATACGATGAAGTATGATACAATTATTTCCCTCCCCTTTTTCTCGGGCTTGGCCATTTTTAAGTTAAATGATCCCAGTGATTGATCCAATATGAGTCCAGTTAACTCCACATTTCATGTCTACTAAAATGGAAAGACCGCTTCAAAACTTGGCAAGAAACCTGAGCTTTAGTTAGTTGACTAGTTGATTGCCCGTGCGTTGCCACGGTCATTATTTATTTTCACCCTTACAAGGATATTAAATAAAGCAAAGGTATCATTAGTCATCACATTTCTCAATAATTCCACCAGGGACAGTTTAGATTTAATCGAGTTTTTTGTTTTTTCTGATGGGCTTTTGCCCATTTTCAGTTGGTTGGATGAGGTGGGGGGAGAGATAGGAACACAAGGGTTATCTGCAAATATGTAATGTGAATGTTCATGTCCGTTAGATATAAATCGAACGATTCTGAATGAAAGATGGCAGACACACCATCATCACCAACTGTGGTTTTTTATAGTAGTAGAGATACTGGAGCAGGAGCTGCAACTATTGCTGGCAATTAATGTCAACTATTAATAATGTCTTCTCGCATATACCAATAGCAGTTCTCTATTTTCTATTTTCCCTTGCAAATTTTTAATCATATTATCAGCTATACTGCACATCTTTTTTTCTTTCCAATAGTTAATTGTTAATATTTGCACTTGTGAGCTTCCTCTGATTTTTGTGTTTTTACAGTTATATGTCGAAAATAACAAAATCACTACGTGATCCCTGTGAAGTAGTACGGAGACAAACATTTATCCTACTCGCGAAGTTGCTGCAGGTGCTTATCATTCTTTCAGTGTTACATCTAAATGTCCAGGCGCTGATATATTGAAACTATTCCTTTTATCCAGAGGGATTATGTGAAATGGAGAGGAGTGCTTTTCCTTCGGTTTCTGCCATCTTTAGTTGACGAATCAGAGAAGATTAGGCATTTGTCTGACTTCCTCTTTGGGAGCATCTTAAAAGGTTTTTGTACTCTTTTGGTATTCTGTACCAGTTTTGTAAGTCAGTGCCTAACATGAACATAAATGTTGTTGCAGCTAAAGCGCCACTTCTTGCATATAACAGTTTCATAGAAGCTATCTACGTCCTAAACAATTATACAGGACATGGTGGATTTAGTGAGTCTCAAGGTTCTCAAAGTTCTCAAGGTTCTGACAGAGGATCAACCCTTTTTGCGATACGGTAAAGATAATCATGATGTTCGCTTTGCAGAAACCATGTTCACCTTTATCTGACAGTTAATACGAGCATTTTTTTGTTGCAGAGGAACTGACAAAAGATCAAGGTCAAAAAGAATGCACATATATGTGTCCTTGTTGAAACAGATGGCTCCAGAGCACCTCCTAGCTACATCAGCCAAATTATGCGCTGAGATCTTAGCAGGTGTTTGTGATGGCTTGCTTAGTGTTGATGATGCAGCTGGAAGGGCTGTACTTCAGGTATGTACCTGTGTATTGTCACAAATTACAGTGCAAAATTTATAGTTTTATCATCCATTTCTTTGCAATAACTTGGTTTTCCTTCCTGCAGGATGCTCTGCAAATACTGGCTTGCAAGGAGATGCGCATACATCCCAGCATCTGCACGGACAACTCTGAGATGGACGACGAAGGCGGAGACGGCGGGACCGCGAGCGCCCTGAACGCAGCGAAAGGGAGGGCGGTGACCCAGGTGGCAAAGAAGAACCTGATCCAGATCGCGATCCCGATATTCATCGAGCTGAAGCGGCTGCTGGAGAGCAAGAACAGCCCTCTGACGGGGTGCCTGATGGAGTGCCTGCGCGCCTTGCTCAAGGACTACAAGAACGAGATCGACGAGATCCTGGTGGCGGACAAGCAGCTCCAGAAGGAGCTCCTCTACGACATGCACAAGTTCGAGGCCGGGAAGGGGAAGTCGTCCAAGGATTCAGCAGAGGCTGGCCCCAGCGGGAGCTCCCCGGGTCCTGCGCAGGGTGATGTGGCCACGAAAGCCACGGTGCGGTCGGTCCTCAAGGAGATGAACCGGAACGTGCCGACGCCGCTGCATTCCATGAGCGTGCCCAAGGTGAAGTCGGTGCTGGGCACTGGAGCGCTGAGTGCGTCACGCCGTCCGGCTGCTATTCTAGAGTCAGTGAGGCGTCTCGAGCCGTTTGGATCAGACGATGAGAATTAGTAACTGATGGTGAGTCTAACTTGTGTTGGTTGTTCTGACGGTCATCTTAGGTAGTTAGGTAGTGTTCATGATGCTGATTGACTCATCTTACCAGCCTGCTCATCATCTCAATGAGTTACTTTTTTTCCCTGACTGACTTTGTAGATGTGTTTAATGTAATCGAATCATTGTCTTGCTAACAAAGTCCTGTATTGACAATGAAGCTACAGAATTCTCAAAATAATTGCTCAATCATTGTCTTGCTAACAATTTCCCCAGCCTTTTAAATTTTGGAGTGTTTAATGTAATCGAATCATTGTCTTGCTAACAAAGTCCTGTATTGACAATGAAGCTACAGAATTCTCAAAATAATTGCTCAATCATTGTCTTGCTAACAATTTCCCCAGCCTTTTAAATTTTGGACATGGTGACAACAAAACTACAAGAATGTGATACGGTGTTCAAGTTTTGGACTTCCAAACAGATGTGTTCCTCTAAAGTCTTTGACAGAATTTATGGACATCTCAATGGGGAAAATCAGGAAACAATGTAAAATCACAACGAATACAATGAATGCAAGAATGGAGTTACTTTAGTCAAAAAAAGAAAGAAAGAATGGAGTTACTTACAACTGGCACTGTACAGATCAAAATTTCACTGGGCCACGGCAAACTACATACAACTTTGAGGTGGCAAGACAACATCCCTATATCATTTTTTTACTTTTCTATCACAAGGCGTATAGCTAAATGAACAGATCACCATAAGAACTTCAAAACCATATGGTGTCAACCTCGACTCAGATCATCAACCAAGATGACTAGGTGGGCAAAATCTAGTTACAGGGGAGGGGGGCGTCAGAGGGAGCAGACGGGCACGCCAAGTTGTCAATGGCAAAGCTCCAGGGCAGTATAGCAGCTGACTGTACAGATGGTGTGGTTCTTCTACCTACATGAAGTAGCTCAGATTTTCTTCTCCTTGACCCGCCATCGCCATACTGCGCGTTCCACTCAGTAAGTGCACTCGATGTTTTTGAGTCAGATGATGAGCTAGCGCACACCTACAGCAAATCGTGCCACTGGTTACCATATGCTCAACAAGCAGTAAAGAACCTATTAATTGGCAGGAAGCTTTCCAGGATTTGAGGCAAGTGCTGTGTGGTTCCTCACCTGATCACGGGCAAATGTCAAATCACCCATGCTAAGAAGGCGCAGTCATCAATTCCTAGCAATGGAGGCTTAGGCCTACCTTCATCCCTCGCTAAACGCGCCTCCTGCACAAAACAGTAAGAATTCAGCCACACCGGTGTGTGTGTGTGTGCTGCAGGGGAGGAGATCGTGTGCGCACCTCTTTTTCTCTGTCCAAGAGTTCACGAATGGGCCGGTGTGCTGCAGTTACACATAGATTCTGTGGGGAAAGGAAAGTCGATGAGAAGTTGGCGATACCTTCTCGTTGCTCAACAGCATAAGAAAGCCAGATCAACATACCTTCAAGTCACTTCCTGAAAATCCATCAGTCGTCTTGGCGAGCAACTGAAGATCCACGCCTGGTGCCAACTCTTCTGTGGATAGTATCTGTTTCAAAATCCCTCTCTGCTTGATGCATCAGGAAGGTTCACCATTAATCTGCCAACAAGAAGAATCAGCACCTAAGTTAAAGAGAAACCTAAATTTGTCAAGTTGAGGGAACTATAGAGGCACTACCTGCGAGCGAACCTTCGAATGACTGCCTCGTCAAGATCAAAAGGCCTATTTGTGGCTGCAAGAACTAACACACGTTCTTTATCTTTAGTACGCAGTCCATCCCAATGTACCATAAATTCATTTTTCATCTTGCGCATGGCTTCGTGCTCTCCCGACTTTCTCTCTTTCCAAGCATACTGTCAACCTGTAAAAGAAATACAAAAATGCTAGCATAAGACATAAAACAGAAAGCGAGTGAATAAATATTATAGATTTCATTGCCTGCATGCACACCTCATCAATGAATATTATAGATGGAGCTGCTTTACTTGCCAACGAGAAAACGGCCTTCACATATTTCTCTCCATCCCCAAACCACTGAAAAAGGATAAAAATGACCAGCTTTAACATAGAAGAGCACTGCAAACAATTGTTGTTCTGATTGAACATACCTTTGACGTGATGCTTGACATTGCTATGTTGATAAATTTTGCACCTGATTCGGTAGCTACAGCTTTTGCAAGCATTGTTTTGCCAGTGCCGGGAGGTCCAAAGAACAATATTCCCTTCGGTGCCTGCCAGCATGAAAGTGGTACTTCAATACAGTGAGTTATCAACCTTCACACCATTTTTTTTCATGTAAAACATCCATCCCTACATATACTTCTTTTATCTTCCCATAACCCGGTATCCAGCTGTTCCAATAATTTTAAAAATCTCACAACAACAAAATCATAAGGTCTTTATTAGAGCACTATACAGTTTGCCAATAAACCACAAACGTAATCATGTTTTGAGGCAACCAACTTTATAAATTAGTAATTCGAATATGTTACTCTGTTTTGGTGAACCATATTGGTTACGCTTTCAAACTGAAGAATGAAACATTCTAGGTCTTGTCAAAACTGAAGAGAGAAAATGCACAAATGATATAAAAGATAACTCGATAGTTAATACTAAATGTTTCTCATGTTCAGGTGTGTCAGCCCACCATGGATATCTATCATGCTTGAACTTATGTTTGACAAAATCTCGACACCATGCTTAAATGCAATATACCAAGACCAAATAGCTGAATGTACCTTTAAAAGCTGCCCTCTGAATAACTCAGGTCTTTTTAGAGGGAGTATAATCAAATCGTGTAACGTCTCTTTTATATTCTTCAGGGCTCCAATATCATCAAAGGATACTCCAATATTATCGGGTTCAATAATATCTGACAGAAGATTTCTCTCATACTCATTTTCTACCAAATCCTGAAAAACAAGGACTTAGATGAATTGAAGCATCAGGTACTTTTGAATAGCTAGACAGAGAGGCGAGGGACACCTTCAGTGCTTTCTTTGAGCTACTACTGTCCATGTTCTTTAACCGCTAAGCCCATGCCTGAGACTGCAACCATAAATTAACTTAGCATTCCATAGAAACACCTAACCGAAGTTTATTTTGATGTCTGATAGTTGCAGCATCTATTTACCTTTCTGTTGATAGTACAAGTTTGGCATCCTCTGGAATATCGGGTTTATTATGCAAAAGGTGATAAGAAAGAGCACTACCAACAACCTTATCCACCTCTGAAATAAATCGGAAAATCACAGTATTTATATTTATTCTTGAAAATATATGAACAAGTGATCCATGACTGAGAATACAAGGAACAACTTACCGTCATGAGTCAGTAATCGATCCTTGATGGGTAATTCTTCAATATTGTCGCATCCATTCCACAGTCGGTCAGAAACTAGATTATAAACCAATGTAATAATCATGTATACCGAAGGTGTCACTCACAAAGTTCATAGTTCTGATCAAGGATGGAAAAGAACGGTGGAAGACATTCTAGCAAATGTTGTTCCACATCTATCGGTAGTTTCTAAGGGGATATTTTGATAGTACATTGATTACAAGGAATGACAGTTCAAAGGCATGCAAAATGTAAATCAGTAGGGTCCCACTACAAAATCACTGTAAACTTCTTTAGAGACTCCTTGTTGCAGCTTACCTTACAAAGAGTAAGAGCGTTGGCTTTCACTCTAAGGTTATCAGCATCAAGTCTTAGTAGTTTGTTCAACTCTGATAGCTGTGCTTCGTCCTAAGAGAAAACATGAATCTCTAGGTCAGATAGAATACTAATGCAAGCTAATGTTTAGCAGAAGTGGTAAGGGGTTAACACTACCTTTGGAAGTTCAATGGAAATTTTATTAGGGAAAAGATTATTTGGATGCTTCATTGAGTTTGTAGCATCTTTGTTTCTTTCTTGCAATATACTTCCAGAGGAGCCCTGCATTTTATCAATTATTGTTAGAGTAGTTCTCAAACATTCTACATCATGCATCTTCATACGCCTACAAACAATATGTAAAGGATTAAAGTTTACCGAGAGCATGTCTAGGCCGTCGTCATAGAAAACCCTGGTGGCTCTTTAAACCCCGGAAGAGGTAATCTTGTTGGATGTGACTAGAAAACAGACCAGTGTCAGCAATTGCGGAGAAACATAAAAGAAACAGACCAGGGCTTCTGTTAAATATAAAGCTGACAAAAGGAGAGGCGCAAGGGAAATATCTGTTGCATTCCCAATTTGTCAGTTCAGGCATTCACAATCCTTCGGTGTCAGGAGTTATTTTAGGTTTCGTCTAATGTGCCAAAACGTTACTTAAACCACTTGTGTTCGTCTGAGTGATCTGGGCCATCCTACGTTTCACCACTGTTTCCTATCTAAGCGTTCTTTCCTAATCTACCTAAAAAATACCAATGCCATGGCATCTTAACCGCTGTGTTAAAATTTAATTTAGTTCCTAAAGGGGATTGAGTAGCATACCTTATCTTTTGGGATGTCTTTCTCAGTGTGAGATCCAATTATCAGAACACCATGTGGAGGTTCATTCCCTAGTGGTGCATGTAATTCTGTTCTTCCAGTCAGTGTTTTCTCTACATCCTTAACTAACACAATCAAAGTACCACTTATGCTTTCTTCCGAAATGACCTGAAAGGCAATGCAAATGATATTGTGGCAGGCTGTAGAAGATTAAATTTCAGATAAATATGATCACCAAAAACAGTCAGTACCTCAATTAACTCGTCTACACCGAGAGTCTCAACTTCTTGATCACCAGAAGAGTCTGGGCGAAGTTCATTAACTGTATAAGTGTCCAACAGTGATATCACAAATAGGATCAGAAAAGTATCAGCAGGTAACCAAAATGCTCATTGCACGGCAAGTTCAGACTAACCAGGCAGCAGAAGAGAATCAACGATGAGAAGTCTAGCACCAAAATACTTTGCAAGGGCCTTTATTAATGTTTCCTGATAAAGTTCAGACCCTAGAAGCATGTTTGCAAAATAGTTAAATAAGTAGACAAGCAAGCATTACGAAATTGCAATCAGAAAGTAAATCAGCACATCCCCTAGGCCTTAGTTAATCTAGAAAAAAAGCTGAAAAATACCAGATGGACCAGATAATAGAATTCGCTGGTTTAAAGACAAAACTCCTAATAAGCTTTTGACGAGCTTCTTTCCATTTGCATGAACTTCTTTTCCATGTGTACGGATGCAGTTGATAAGAGCGCATTCTTTGTATTCTCACTGCATGAAATGAGGACAGATGATTACATAAATAATCAGAAAAATGTGATCAATAAACAGAATAAATCTCATAAATAATGGATAGCTGTTGAAACAAATCAGATAAGAATATCACCTAAGATAGTACGGGAAATTGTCAAGAGTAACTTGAATAGCATCTGGACCAAGAATTCCTTGTTTTAGTCCATCCTTAAAAGTTTTAGAACATAAAGTGGCTGATGCAGAGATGGTACTGTATTGTCAGGCTGGAAAATCTGCCAGCAGGTTAAGGTTCACTCCCAGGATTTGAGGGAAAAAGTCAAACTAACAAATCTGAAAGCTTTTATCATTATCGGAGTACCTACTATTAGTGAAATCCATGGAGGCAGGACAGAAGACAGAAAGGGCAAAGTACATTGTAAGAACAGACTATGCTTAAAAAGGATACATAGGTAAGCTTGCAAAAGGCAACTTTATCCCCTTCTAGAAGGATAGCTGTTTTGCCTTTGCTAATTTTGAACCATTTAGTTCAACCAAACCCGTTTTGCCTGTGACATGTAACTGACATCGACCTGGTTGCTGGAGGAATAAACAGCACAATGGTTATGCAAGAAACGCATTAATTTAACAACATGCCTGCACTCTATTATTGCAGAACCATAACAAGGTTACCAGTACCTCAAGGCGCTTCAACTTGCATAGAATACGGCTAACATTCATGTAAAGAAAATCACACTCTTCACTTCTGCCGACAGAATATTCATTGCCAAAGATGGGGTAGACATGAGGATGCTGCAATAAGTGGTGGTTGGCATCAGGTAGCGATTAAGGTGATTCATACAAGGTGAAAATAAAGAAGGAATGCGTTAGAATCAGCAGACGATGGTCATACAATCTTTCACATTCGATATGCTAAAGTTCTCGCCAAGATGTTACGAACAAATTTTGCAAAAACACACAGAACGGCTTGCAATGCAATCCTCAAACTAAGAAAAATTTCATCAGGAGTTCACTCGCACTGCGCCTTTCTGTGAGTGGTTAATCATGAATCAAGCGCTACATTGTTTTGCTGAATCAACAGTAGGCGCTCTTGACGCAAGCAAACTCCAAGAACCACCAAGTAAAGGCAGACGTGTTTAATTCGTTCTACAGATGCAAGCGAGCTCTACAAAACAGAAGCATTCGCCCCCAAACAAGGAAAAAGATGGAATCCAGACGAACTGTTGGCGATTAGAGAAGTCAAGAAGTCAACTGCCCCCAGTACATGGTTTTGCTTAAACCTCAAGTGTACAGTCGCTGCACTCAAAACCATCAATCGCCAATACCATCAAATCCTGGCGCGTTTTGACTCGAGACCACGCAAGAAGAAACACGCAAACATCGCATTCGAGTGAACCTGGAGGCGACGAAGCATCAGAAACCGATGCAAACGAGCTCTAAAGCGTAGATACGGAGACCAAGAAACGCCAAAAACCAACGAGAAACCGAGCATTCGCTCGCAACGAGCAAAGACGGAATCCCAGGGAGATTCCTGACGAGAATGGAGAACCTGCAAGAACTCAACAACCCCAAGTCCCAACGAATTCACGCACCGTCTGGTTGTACGATTTCAGCCTAGCCCACGGCGTCGGCTCCACCGCCTGCAACCCAGTCGCGGTCGGCGCCCCCTTCACTGGGCTGTTCCACGGCGCCCTAGGAGACATCGAGCTCGTCCCCGCGGCCGCGGCCACGGGCGCCTCCTTCTGGGTGTCCCCGTCTCCGCCGCATCCCCCTCCGCCGCAACCTCCGCCTGCGAGGCCAGGTTGTTTCAACCCGAGACGTCCAAACCGACGAGGAGTTGTCGCGCGGGGAGGGAGCCATCCCGGTCCGAGCTCACCTTGGAGCGCTTGGCGGGAGAACCGGGGGACGGCGGCGGCGAAGGCGACAGAGGGCGCTTCCCGCCGCCACTCCCCCCGCTAGCGCCGCTTCCGTCGGCGGAACTCCGGCGAGTGTCCCCCATGGCTGGCGGTCGCCGGAGACGAGGGTTGTTTTGGGAAACCTTTTTCTGCCGCGGTGGAATTCTGTTACAGTATTGTTTTGACGCGAGGAAAGAAATGGTGAGTCAGCGGAGAAAGGGTCTTGACTTTATATGGAAGGTGATTTCCGGTTACAATTTTTTTACTCTGTATTTTCAGGCCGGCCCACCTGTCAGAGTATCTCCCGTCCACTTTCTGAAAGTCGATATGTCGGTTTCTAGGATTTTTTTGTTGTTGGGTTGTTCTGTTCAGTTTTGATGGCCGCAACCAAGGCAAGGATCATGTGACCTTTTTTCCTCTCTACTTTATGATATTTTTTATTTTACAGAGAAAAAAATATTGTTTCCTATAGAATATACTAGGGCCCTCTTCGAATGTATGAAGTTCATAGGAACTTTGGATCAAGGAAGGTTGGTACCATGAATTGCTAGGAACGGTTCGTATACCTTATTAGTTCCATATAAATTTGAATATCTAATCCAATCCTCTGTTAGGACTACTCGGGCAAGATAAGATTTTGTTTTTCAAACGTGCAAAAGCTTTGCCTTTTCATTAAAAGAGAAGAGTTTAAAAGTTTTAAAGGTTACACACGATCCGGCCAAAGGCCTAAGAATTAAGTGACTACTCTCGCGGCATTACAAGACCCAAATAGCTTTAGCGAAGACCGCAAGCGAGGTGGAGTGGTGGTGGCGGAAAACTCTAGCATTCCGCTCAGCTCCCAAGTTACAAACATTAGGATGGAGGCCATCGCCTTTTCAGAGAGCCTTAGGCGGCAAGGGTAGAGGTCCACCACGACTTGACGGAACCGAAGTTATTCCACGTGTCCGGTTGTAGATGGAGGTTAGGTATCCAATTGGCCACCAATTGCCAAATCCTCTTGGAGTAGCGGCATTGGAAGAGAAGGTGTGTGGTGGTCTCCGGGGCGGCCGAGCATAGGGGGCAAGCACAGCAATTGGGCCGTCCGCGACGTGCGAGGCGATCCAAAGTCCAAATCCGGTTTTGGAGCACTAGCCAAAATCCGGTTTTGGAGCACTAGCCAAGCGATCCTTTTGCATTTTGAGGGTGCCCAAGCTTTTCGAACCAAGGGGTGGAGGTTTATTGACATAGCGCCATGGAATTGGGCCCTATAGGCCGAAGCGGATGAGTAGGGGGGCATTGGCAGTTAAGTGTTGTTTTATGATGATCCAAATTCTATACTGATGAAGGCCAACTTGTGACGAAGGAGAGCAGAGCGTTTCCGGGTTGGACTGCAGCCGACCTAGGGTTTTATGCCACTATATATTCCTCTTCTAAGCCGCCGGTTGGGATATATCGCATTGTGTAAATCCCCGACGTTTGTAACCTCACCCCGATATAGTGAAGTGTTGCTGGCTGGCGCCCGTGGTTTTTTCCTCTCCTTTGTTTGGAGAGGTTTTCCACGTTAAAATCTCGTGTCCCCTTTGGTTTGATCGTTCCGCTCTTCGTCGTTTCTTTGCTATCGTTTATAACAAGTGGTATCAGAGCCCTGTTTCAGATCTGTTTTCAGATTAGGGTTTTGGATGGCATCGATGAAGTTCGATCTACCGGCGCTGGACTACAAGACAAGATTTTCGCTGTGGCAGGTCAAGATGCGTGTGATCCTCGCACAGTCCAATGATCTTGACGAGGCGCTAGAGAAATTCGGCGACAAGGATGCGGCGGCTAATGATATTCTGCAAGGCTTTATCGCTTATTCAACTTCATCTGTCTAATGATATTCTGCAAGAAGTACTGCAGGAGAAAACCGCAGCACAGCTGTGGGCTAAGCTGGAGTCGATCTGCATGTCAAAAGATCTAACCAGCAAGATGCATGTGAAGATGAAGTTGTTCACGCACAAGTTGCAAGAAGGTGGTTCGGTAATGAATCACTTATCGATCTTTAAGGAGATCGTTTCTGACCTAGTGTCGATGGAGGTAAAGTACGATGATGAAGATCTAGCACTTTTACTTCTATGTTCGCTGCCAAATTCCTTTGCCAATTTTCGTGATACCATACCGTTAAGCCGTGATGAACGAACCACTGCGGAAGTATATGAGGCCCTGCTTGCCAGGGAAAAGATGAAAGGTATGGTACAGAAAGAGGAGACGTCGTCCTCCAAGGGTGATGCTTTGCAGGTCCGAGAGAGGTCTGAGCAACGAAATAATCACTACAACTACAACAGAGACAAGAGCAAGGGTGACAGAGGTCGCTCAAAGTCTAAACGCCGTGACAAGTTCTGCAGGTATTGTAAGAAAGCTAATCATGTCATTGATGATTGTTGGAAGTTGCGGAACAAAGAGAAAAGAAAGGTACTTACCAACCGAAACATAATGAAGGTAATGATACCGGTGAGGCTTCTGTTGTTGATGGTAGTTCTGATGGCGAATGCCTAGCTGTTTTAACTGCATGTGTTTCTCGTCATGATGAATGGATACTAGATACTGCATGTTCTTTTCATATTTGTTGTAACAAAGATTGGTTTAGTTCTTATGAGTTAGTGCAGACTGGAGATTTCGTGCGTGTGGGGAACGACCAGCAATGCAACATTGTTGGCGTTGGTTCCGTTCAGGTCAAGACACACGATGGTATGACACGCACGTTGACGAGAGTGAAACACATACCAACCATGCCAAGAAATTTGATCTCGCTCAGTACCCTTGACTGTGACGGGTACAAGTACAAAGGAGGAAATAAACTCCTAAAGGTATCAAAAGGTTCTCTCATTGTTATGGTTGGTGATATGAATTTTGCTAAGTTATATGTTTTTAGAGGTAGCACGTTATCTGGTATTGTTGCTGCTGTTTCTCATGATGACGCTAGTAAAACTAACCTTTGGCATAAGCGTCTTGGACATATGAGTGAACTTGGTATGGCGGAATTGATCAAGAGAGACTTGCTGCAAGGCTGTAGCTTGGGTAAGATGCAGTTCTGTGAACACTGCATTTTCGGTAAGCACACAAGAGTTAAGTTAAATGCTTCCATCCACACCATCAAAGGTACACTTGATTATGTACATGCTGATGTTTGGGGGCCGTCTCGTAAGCCCTCTTATGGTGGTGCTCGTTATATGCTTACCATTATTGATGATTACTCTAGAAGAGTTTGGCCTTATTTCATGAAAAATAAGGATGATACGTTTGCTGCTTTTAAAGAGTGGAAAGCTATGATAGAAAGGCAAACAGAAAGGAAGGTGAAATTACTTCGTACTGACAATGGTGGCGAATTTTGTTCGAATGCCTTTAATGATTATTGCAGGAAAGAAGGCATTGTCAGACACCTCACCATCCCGTGGGATTTTTTGATCACTATTGCCATCCTGTGTTCAGTTCCAATTTCGTAGTAGGAGATAGACTCAAAGTCAATAGATTCCTTTTCTATAGAAATAGGCTTGGTCAAGTGCTTAAAAAAGAGGTGACCCGAATGATTTCAATGAATTGCTATTTGGTCAGATTGGAACAATTGGATTCGAAAGGAAAGAAAGACTGTGAACGAAGAGGGCCGCCCATGATCGATTGGATTCGGCAAATAAAGTAGAGGGCCCGCCCGTGTCACCACCAGTCCACCGAACCAGCTGTAGATCGCTAACTCTCTTGTCGACGCCCGGCCTATACCCTAACCCTCGGAAGCGAAGACGCAAAGCGTCACTTTTCAAAAGGAAGGAGTGAGGCTGACTGAATCCATCCATAAAGCCGCCAAGGAAACGAAGTTCGTTCCCTTTCATCAAGTGGGTAAGGTAGGCAAACCACTTAAGCTTTGCTCAGATACCCGTGAGCGAGGCTTACTTGGGTCGTGTTATAAATGCTCTGGCTAAACCTATTGATGGGAGAGGCGAAATTGTAGCTTCGGAATCTCGCTTAATTGAATCTCCTGCTCCGGGTAGAATTTCCAGGCGTGCTAGTTAGATCTTCTCTTATAAAGCTTAGGAAAGTGGATAGCAATAAAGCCATTCATTTTCAATAAAGTCTTCCCCTATAATCGAGAAAGCCGCCCAATAGCAAACCTAACCCCAGCCTAGACAAATAGAGTAGAGGGGTCTCAAAACCTATTATTTAGGAAAGGATAACTGATCAAAGAGACGTAGCTTTTTCTCTCTTTCCACCAAGCTTCTTTATTGGAGTTTACTTATAGTGGTTGGCCTCAGCAGAATGGTGTAGCAGAGCGGATGAACATGACCATCATCTCCAAGGCTCGCTGCATGATCTCCAACGCTCGCATGAGTAAGCGTTTCTGGGCTGAGGCGGCTGCCACCGCTTGCTACTTGATAAACAGGTCACCATCTATTCCCCTCGACAAGAAAACTCCCATTGAGGTATGGTCAGATTCTCCTGCTGATTATTCACAGTTTAAAGTTTTCGGTTGCACTACTTATGCTCATGTTGATAATGGAAAGTTAGAGCCGAGAGCTATTAAGTGTGTGTTCATTGGTTATGGTTCGGGTGTAAAAGGATACAAGTTATGGAATCCCGAAACTAGCAAGGCATTTATGAGCAGGAGTGTTGTTTTCAATGAATCTGTTATGTACTTTGATAAGTTGTCCTCAGATGTTTTGCCAGATTTTTCTGAGGAGCAGGTTCGTGTCGAGGTGGAGCACTCTGTTGAAAAGGAAAATGTCACTGTTGACAATGATGGTGCTGCTACTTCAGATGATTCTGATCCTGATTCTGCTGGTTCTGATGATTCTGATTCTGATAATAATAATGTTCAGAGCTCACCCCCTGTTTTGCAGCCACAAAATCAGTCTATTGCTGCTCGTAGGAACAGGAGGAATTGTGGTCCTCGACCACGTTTAATTGAAGAGTGTAACATTGTTGATTATGCTCTGAATTGTGCAGAACAGGTGGAGCACGGACATGAGCCGTCCACCTATACTGAAGCTGTTGGTTCCGGTGACCGCGAGAAGTGGCTTGCTGCTATGCAAGAAGAGATGCAGTCACTCGAGAAGAATGACACATGGGATGTTGTGCGCTTGCCGAAGAAAAAGAAGGCTGTCCGCTGTAAGTGGATCTTCAAGAGAAAGGAGGGTTTATCTCCTAGCGAGCCTCCAAGGTTTAAGACAAGGTTAGTTGCAAAAGGCTTCAGTCAAATTCCAGGTGTGGATTATAATGATGTTTTCTCTCCGGTTGTTAAGCATAGTTCAATTCGTACATTTTTCGGTATTGTTGCTATGCGTGATCTTGAGCTTGAGCAGTTAGATGTAAAGACTGCATTTCTGCACGGAGAGTTGGAGGAGGAGATATACATGGACCAGCCAGAAGGGTTCATAGTGCCGGGTAAGGAGGATCTTGTGTGTAAGTTGAAAAGGTCCTTGTACGGTTTGAAACAATCTCCTCGACAGTGGTATAAAAGGTTTGATTCTTTTATGTTGTCACATGGCTTTAAGAGGTCTGAATTTGATAGCTGTGTGTACATTAAGTTTGTTAATGGATCGCCTATATACCTGTTGTTATATGTTGATGATATGTTGATTGCTGCCAAGAGCAAGAAAGATATCGCTGCTCTCAAGTCACAGTTGAGTAGCGAGTTTGAGATGAAGGATCTTGGTGCTGCTAAGAAAATTCTAGGTATGGAGATTACCCGTGACAGAAATTCTGGTTTGTTGTTTCTTAGTCAGCAAAATTACATTAAGAAAGTTCTTCATCGTTTTAACATGCATGATGCAAAGTCTGTTAGTACTCCTATTGCTCCTCACTTTAAATTGTCAGCTGAACAATGTCCTAGTACGGATGAGGATTTTGAGTACATGTCTAGAGTTCCATATTCTAGTGTTGTTGGTTCTTTAATGTACGCCATGGTTTGCTCACGTCCAGATTTATCATATGCTATGAGTTTGGTTAGTAGATATATGACTAATCCTGGTAAAGAACATTGGAAGGCTGTTCAGTGGATTTCCAGGTACCTTCGTGGCACATCCAATGCTTGCCTCAAGTTCGGCAAGACTGATGAGGGACTCGTAGGCTATGTGGATTCAGATTTTGCTGCCGATTTGGATAAGAGGAGATCCCTCACAGGTTATGTGTTCACGCTTGGTGGTTGTGCTGTGAGTTGGAGGGCAACGTTGCAATCCGTTGTTGCACAGTCTACCACTGAAGCAGAGTACATGGCTATTGCTGAAGCATGCAAAGAATCGGTTTGGTTGAAAGGTTTGTTTGCTGAGCTTTGTGGAGATGATACTTGCATTAACCTGTTTTGTGACAGTCAGAGTGTTATTTACCTTACGAAGGATCAGATGTTCCATGAGAGAACAAAGCACATTGACGTCAAATACCATTATGTGCGTGATGTTGTTGCAAAAGGTAAGCTAAAGGTATGCAAGATAAGTACTCATGATAATCGTGCTGATATGATGACAAAGCCAGTTCCTGTTACTAAGTTCGAGCTTTGCTCGGGCTTAGTTGGTATCACTGTCTAGCCCAAGAGGCTATTTGGCGCCGAAGGTGTTTTCTTTGTTGTTTCAGGGTGAAGTTCTCGTTCATGCTACAAGATGGAATTTGTCTCAAGGTGGAGTGTTGTGTTTATGATGATCCAAATTCTATACTGATGAAGGCCAACTTGTGCCGAAGGAGAGCGGAGCGTCCCGGAGGGGGTATCCATAATGTCCGCTGGTCCATCCGGTATGCACGGAAGGGGTGCGGGGGGCGGCAGCTCCCCGCGGTACGGTACGGATCGTTTCCGGGTCGGACTGCAGCCGACCTAAGGTTTTATGCCGCTATATATTCCTCTTGTAAGCCGCCGGTTGGGATATGTCGCATTGTGTAAATCCCCGGCATTTGTAACCTCACCCTGATATAGTGAAGTGTTGCTGGCTGGCGCCCGTGGTTTTTTCCTCTCCTTTGTTGGAGAGGTTTTCCACGTTAAAATCTCGTGTCCCCTTTGGTTTGATCGTTCCGCTCTTCATCGTTTCTTTGCTATCGTTTATAACATTAAGTTCCAAGTGATTGTGTCCTCAACTCCCTCCTCCCAATGAATGTCTTGGAGTAGTATCTAAAGGTAGACGAATTGTTGAATGTGCTCAAGGGAGATTCCATCTTTAATGTTAGGCTCTTATGACCATGCATTTCTCAATCCCTTGACCAGAAATGTTATATGTCATAAAAATGTTTCTAAAATGTCATATGTCACATAAAATGTTTCCCTTGACCTAGTCGGACATCATAAGTTGGACACCTCCTAATTGATCTACGCCTCAGGTGTGGATGATTCAATTTTACATTTACTTTTACATTTATTTCGAAGTTTTTCTCTCAATTGCACATGTTCTGCACAAGGCCACCCATCTTTGCCTCATATGGGAGATGCTGCATTGGATTAGCGGAAATATCATCTCTACTTTGTAGAGCACTCTAGTGATTTGTATTCCATCAGTTCTATCACCTTGGGAGATATTTCTTTAGCACAATGTTTCAGAATAAATGGCTCAACTCTATCAATGCTTGCCTAATATATTCAGGGACATAGCCTCGAATCATCACCAGCGGTATCGATGCAAGCCATATGTAATAGTCATGAATCTTGAGCTCGTTGATTCACGTGGTTGAAATATTCATTACTTTACTCAAATTGACTGCATAACCATCCAAGAACATCAGTACGTTTTGATCCACTCGAGAATCGATCGTAGATACATGTGGAAAATTGCGTTCAACGAGATGCGGTTCTTACGAGACTGAGACACCAACTTTGGTAGCTCAACGAAGGCCTATGCCTTCACTTTTTCTTGGCCATAACCTCTCTTAGTTGTAAACTTTGTTATGTCATGTGGTACTCGATATTTTTCACGGTGACACGGGGTGAATAAAGAGCTGATGCTATGCATCTTGTCGTTAAGTATTTGTTCTCTACAACTTGAATCGCTGATTTCGGAGAAGTTATCGTCAACCACTTTTTGATGCAAAAGCCAATGATATGAGGAAACCATGATAATGTGACCATCCGAGAAGACAAGAACGGAAGAATGTTGAAGTGCATGGTGGTGGATCCAAAACAAAAATAAGTTTCTACATCTGCTTAGTCACTTGATTTTTTTTGGCTTCCCAAAAAGGATGGAAAGAGTCTACCATCATTTTTCTTATTCTATTTTATTTTTTAGGGAACCATCCTACAGTAGTTTTTTTTCCTTTGAGGGAAAGGGTACCATTGTACTGGGCCTCCCTAGTCGCTAGTTGGGCCTGTAGATGGCAACCCTCCTTACACACACACAACGAAACAACAGTACGCTAAATTTGTTGCTAAAAAAACAACAGTCCGCTAAAAAGAGAACGTTCGTTCTGAGCACGGAAAACGTGTACACGTCGGATAGTCCTGAGAAGAGCGGTTTCCGGTCGGAGTCGGTCTCTTGCACACAAAAGAGACAACACAGGGCAGCGCCGGGAAAGGAGGAAGCCCTCGCCGTCCTTCCACTGCCGGCATCGGAAGCCAAAAGAGAATCCATTGCCCGCATCAGAAGCTCGACGCCAACCCCAACGCCTCCCCTTCCTTCACATCCAGAAATTTCGGCCCCCAAAACCGTTCGTCGCCCCCAAGAACTCTCAACCAATCGTACCTGCCGGCCGGCGAGTGGGGAAACAGGAGGAGCCGCCGGAGCCTCCACAGGTTTGCCCTCTGCTCTCCAATCCTATCCCTGTCTTCCATTTCCTCTGCTTTTTAGTACGGTTGTTCTGTCTTCCAGTTCAGAGTACCTAGCACCTGTTGGCTAATCATTTCAGTAAAGACACGGCTGTCAGTTAGGAGGCTACCCTCGAAATTGCCTGCACTTGCAATTGTTCACGATTCTATATGAAAAAAAAACAGTCCGCAATTGTTCACTTGTATGCTCACTGTCCTCTATTTCTCAACATCACACTGATGCGGCCATCTTCTTTTCAGCAGCGAAATAAAATGGGCAACTATCTGACAACCACAGCAACGGCAGAGGAGCATCATGTCCGTGCTAGACCAGCAAGGAGACTGAAAAATGAGCTGGGAAGGCCGATTGTTAGACTCGAAGACCTTCCGGAGGTACATGGATGTCCATAAATCAGCCTTTTGATTTGACCTTCCAGGGTAAACCGATTTTGTCAACTAATAAGTGGTATGTTTCTGTTTCTCTCTTAAAGGATTTGCTGTGTACGATTCTATCGAAATTGTCTGCAAAGGAGGTCGTGCGGTCCAGCGTTTTGTCCAGCGAGTGGAGATCCGTGTGGACAACCTGCACCAAGCTGAGCTTCAATGGTGCCGATACGTGTAGGCGTGGTGGTGGGAAAGCGGAACAGCAACACACCCAGGTGTTCATCGACCATGCGGTTCTGCAGAAGCACCGTGGCAAGGCTGTCGACCAGTTTGAGGTCAAATATATAATGGAGAACAAGCTTGCTGACCTTCTCAATAGCTGGATTAGGTTTGCGATGTCGTCCCAGACAAAGAATCTAGCTCTTGATCTGGCACCACCTTCCAATTTCGTCAAGCATGGGGATCGTTACAGATTCCCATTTGAACTTCTAGACAGTGAAGGTGTGTCCTGACTACAGCGTCTTCAGCTTTGTTTTGTGTCTTTCAAACCACCTCCTGCCCAGTTTGTGGGTTTCCCGAACCACTTGCTCTCCATGTACTGAACAACACGAGCAAGGATCTCGACAGTATCTTGGGCACTTGCTCTAAACTTGAGTAGCTGAGCATAGTGAGGTGCCATCTGAAGGATGAACTCAAGGTGACTTAGCCATTGTCCCGCCTGCATTACCTGAGAGTCATGCACTGCGACATAACCAAGATAGACTTCCATGCTGCAAAACTCTCCACCTTTGTTTACAATGGACCATTCGTACATGTCACCCTACGTCGTGCTTCCAAACTGGAAAATGTAAGAATTTGGTTCAGCGGTACGACTTTTCAGCATGCTCTCGCCTCACGTCTCGACGGGCTTCCAGATGTACAAAACCTGACATTGCAGCTTTCATTTCAACGACTAGAGGTATTTTACTGGAACAATATTCGAGTTATCATTTAGTTTTCGTCACATCATTTTAAAATGAACTTTGCTGTTTTATCTTTCAGACATGATGGGTGTTAAACAACCCTCTAATGTTTTCTCAGCTCAGGCATGTGCAGATACTGCTTCTCGTATCTGATGAAGACGCTGAAAAAATTCTCTACTTAGTTTCTTTTCTGAGGGCTGCTCCCTTCATTGAAAAGCTTGAAGTACATGTGAGTAGCATTCTCGGTCGGCTCTTCTTTCAACACCTCTTATCTTTGTTGAAGTGTATATGGGGATTGCCCTAGCCCTTTGCTTGAATTCGAACTTTTGATTGCGTTGGCTAGTGCATGAAACTTGGCAACTTTCAACCTGCACGTAGTGTACATATATTAACTAGCATTTTGTTCCAATAACTGTAGTAATCTTTGACATTGTTTGTTTGCAGTTTCTTGGCCTTTATACTTTGTGGTTGGCAAATGATGGGCCTTTGAGACAAGAAATTCCAACGAGCGAATACAAATACGTGAATCTGAAGAATGTACGGGTTACAGGATTCAGAGGAGCAAGAGGCCAGGTTGAATTCCTTGTGCATGTTGTGGAGAATGCCCCTGTGATACAGGCGGTGACTGTAGATACAACTCAAAGACTAACTGACGCTTATGATCCAGATGAAGCGACCCCAACACTGGATAGTGCTGCCCTTGATATTGTTAGAGGTCCTCTCCTTAAGAGAGTCCCATCGCATGCAAAGCTTTCACTTGTTTAAGATAGATAGGCAGAGGTAGCCGTGTACTTTTCAACTCCATAGAAGCAACAAGTGTAGTACATCAAATCTGATTTAAGGCCATGTAAATGTGTGTTTTGCAATATATTGAATTAAGACCTGCATCCCATCCCGTGATCTGAATTCTCGGCGCTTTGAGATTTATTGCCCCCATATTGGCACTACACACTACGTAGTACGTACATTCCATCTGAGCCCATGTGCACATAGAGTTGATGTTACATTGATCCTTCTATACGAGGCATTCTGCACACTAAGGAGTAGTTTAGCCCAAATAGTTTCATTCTGCACAATGGTGTTGGGTGGTGATAACTTGTTGCGTCTTTTATGCAGGAAGAAGTAGCGGAGCGTCGTCCTCAACCCTCTCTCCTCGCTACAGTCCGGAGACAGGCGATTTTTGAGAGTCCACCGCCAGATCCACCTCGCAGCCGGTGGGGCGTGGGTTCCTCCCTCTCCGTCGGCCGCTCCGGCGGCGGGAGGGTGGGGAAGCCCGCCCCACGGCTTGTACATAGGCTAGGGTTAGGTGTGTGTCCCACCGGCGGCGCTTGGGAGGCGGAGGAGCGGCTGGTGCGGTGTTTGCTGTCGGCGCGGTGCCCCTTCGACGGCGGTGCTCTCTGGAGGACGGCCGCCTCGCGCACGACTTGTGGGAGCCCGGAGATCGGCGGATCTGCTTGGCTCCCTCCACCACGGCCGGATCTGGGAGCGATGGATCCGGATGTGTTCATCCTGGAGGTAAGTACTGAAGTTCTGCGCGGCGGCGCCGGCGGCTGCGGCAGTAGTCTCCTCGGAGGCGGTGCGGAAGACTTCCCGTCTGCCCGGTGGTGGGCTCCGACGATCCAAGGTTTGGGGAGCTTGGGCAGCGGCGCGTCAACGGCAGCTTCGTCGTCGTCTTCGTCGCCGGGATCCAGTGGACCTCGTTGTAATTTCATCTTTGTTCTGGATCTCTCTGTAAGAGTGCGGATCTGATGTACTTCTCTCCTTTCGCAAAAAAAAAACTTGTTGCGTCTTTTATCTCATCGTGTCTGAAAGCTTGGGAGTGCAGCATAGTGCTTTTGGAATTGCCTGCTCAAATGAGGTTTGCATACCAACTCTTGTCCTCTTTGGACATGCGTCGGGTTTGCATACCAACTTCGCCAAGTGCTCAGTGTCTCCCATTGCTTGCTCGGATGAGGTTGCCACGATAACAGCTACGGTTATGGAGTGCCAGGTGGCACCTTTTCGGTTCGGTATCTTGAGATTTCCCTCGGGTTGACGAGACTACCGGTTGAGGCTTTACATCCAATGGTCAACCGCCTGGCAGACCGGCTTCCTACTTGGAAGGCGGCCATGATGCGTAGAGCAGGGAGGCTGGTGTTGGTCAAATCGGTTCTAGCAGCTATCCCGCTTCACCAAATGATGGTGCTGAGACTCAACAAAAAAATTCTCAAGCAGGTGGAGAAGATCTTGAGAGGATTCCTATGGGTGGGCCGTGCAGAGGCCAACGCAAATTGGGCCAGGGTGTGTCAACCGTTGCATTTAGGTGGCCTGGCATTTCGGATCTTACTCGTACGACGATCAGTCTATGGGTGCTGTGGTTGTGGCCGATGCATACAGAGTGACTTAGGCCATGGCGTGGGCTGGACATGTAGTTCTCCCATGATGAAAGGCAAATCTTTAGTGCCTCTACAGAGATGGTGCTAGGAGATGGGGCCTCGACTCTCTTTTGGGAAGACAAATGGTTGGATGGGGAGTCCCTCAAGGAGACAACACCGGATTTATTTGCGCTAATCCCGAGGAGACGAAGGAAACGTCGCACCGTGAGAGAGGCGCTAGTGGAGCGCCGATGGATTGGAGATATCTTCGGGCAATGAGACCCTAGCACTTTGGCAGTATGTCTGCACCGAGGTGAGACTACGAGAGGTGCACTTGACCGAGGAGCAGTATAGGGTTGTCTGGCGCTAGTTAGACAAGCGACTCACAGTACTCATTCAAATCTTGTTATGACGCCCAATTCCTAGGTGCGATCGAGTCAAACTCATGGAAGCTGACCTAGAAGACTTGGGCTATGCCAACAGTGAAGTTCTTCGTATGGCTGGCCTGTCTGGACAGATGCTGGACTTGGGAACAGGTCTTGCGCACCGTAGGCTCTCACACGCGGCGAGCTGCCCATTGTACGATCAGTCTGAGGAGACGATACCGCACATCCTGAATGGGTGCCCTTCCCTAGGACAATTGGGCATGAGGTGCTATCTTGGATTCGATCCACGTTCAAACCTCCAGTTGTTGAAGATGACTTCGCGACTTGGTGAGCGACGATCCTACATCTAATCAATTCCACATAAAGGTAATCTGATTAATATCAAGTAATATTGACATTGAGGGTTGTTACCGGGGATATCCATATAACTCGTGTTCGACATGATTGGAGGTGAAAGGAAGTGTAGAGTTTGTGGGGAAAGTAGCCGTGGTGTTCTAGGAACATGATTGACACAAGAGAATTTACCTAGGTTTGACCCCTCTAGAAGAGGTAAAGACCTACTCCTGCTTTTGTTTATAGTGTCGAGAGATTTCCCTCTCCATGGTTCCGACCTCGCCTTATATAGTTGACGAGGTCATTTTACTTTGAAGGATTACATCAGTGGGGTTTTCATATCTACAGTTACAAGCACATCATTACAGGGTGGTAACCCCTATAATCATGTCATTATTTGTCGTCACGCCCAAGTAATGGAGGCATGAAGAGACGTCGTGGCGCCGGTTCCGATTCCTGCTAGACTCGACATTTTGTTTTGGGCCCAAGTTGATCGATTGTGATGACGGGGCGATGTGGGCTTCGGTGTCGAGTCCTTCTTCACCAGGCTTCGTGAGCCTACTGTTGGATGTATGCCCAAAAGGCAATAAAGTTTAACATCTGATCCATAATTATGCTTCATGATTCTATGCTATAACTGCGGTGACTCCTGAATATGTGATTCAGAGGAAAACTCACTCGTACGTGTAGAGATATGAACAGAATAAAGTATACCCTAGTCTTGCCTTTTAGACTAATTCATTGATTGCTTGAGACCATGTTTTCCTAGTCTAGGACATTGTTTATGTCAGCATCAATGAGTGGCATATTGTTGGTGGAAACAATATGGCTGGGTAGACTCAAATCGTTGATATGCTAAGAAGATTCCAAAGTGTCTTTTTGTCCTTAGTGCAATATCGCAGATGATTATTATATGACATGTCTTTAGACCATGAGGTTATTGGGGTTATGCATACTGGAAGTATTACTTTGGTACTGTCAACGCCATGGCCGTAACTGGGTGGAAAAACGACAGTCACTGGGTGATTACCAAGGTGTGCATATATCCTGATGTTCCAAGATGGGAAATTACTCCTCTGTCAAAAGAGAGATACTTCCAGGGCCCACTCAGTATGTATGATATCCAATATGTTTTGCAGACAATGCATGATGAAGTTACATCATGTGGGATCGGATTACGGGAACGAGAAAAGGAAACTTACCGGTAACGAGATAGACAGAGATATAGTGAATCAGGGATTGATTCATGGAAATATTAGGAATACTTTATCTCGGGTACTTTCAGTATCGTGAGTAATGGGAATGACAAATTAATAATCAACAGGTTCAACAGAGTGTTATTCGCATAACGGTAGCAGTTATTTAGGTAGCCCATGTATCTGACCCTGGCTAGTGATTAGATGGAAACATCTAATTATTGCTACACGTTATCGAACCTGTAGGGTAACACGCTTAAGTCAGTTCTAGTTTGTTGTGTATATGGTTGGTCTAGATACCGAGAGAGTATCACTGGAATGGTTTCTATGTGCTAGATAATATTTTTATCAGAGAGATTGGATTATGCGGACACTAGGTGTCTCGGAGTAATAGAAATAGTTTCTATCACTAGTCGGATTTATTCCGAAGGTTTATATAAGAGGGAAATATTTATCCGGAATATTTTGTCAGCGGACACTGGGTGTCCCGGATCATGTAAAAGTGTTTTATATGATAATTAATTAATTCGGGAAATATTCCATAAAAGGAAATATTAAAATAAGAATTAATTAGACAAAATATTATTTAATTAAATATTAATTAATTTAATTAACAAATAATTATTGGGAAAATATTAAATAAATTGGAGCCACCAAGAAGGGCTGCCAAGTGGGCCCCCCATGGGTCCCACTGGGCAGCCGCACCCCACATGGGGCGGGTGGGCCAAGGTGCCTTGGGGGGGGGGGGGGGAAGTTCCCCCCATGACCGAAACCTTAGATGGGCCGAAAGGCCCATGGGGGGAGGCGGTTTGGGGGGAGCCTTGTTGGACAAGGACTCCTCCCCCCAAACCGAATTGGGCAAGGGGAAGACTTTCCCCTTCCCCAAGCTGACTTGGACTAGGGAAAGCTTTCCCCTTTCCCAAGTCCCTCTACCCCTTGGCCTCCTATATAAACCTTCACCCCCTCTCCTTTGGAGACACAAGTTAGATCTCCTTCTAGTTGGATTAGAGGATTCCTCTATCCGATTAGATCTAGATCTAATATCTAATCTCTCTCCCTCCTTATGTGTTGAGATCTCCACCTTCATATACACCAGCGGTGAGTGCTTCAAGTGTGGACGGCGAAGCCCTGCTGGACTAGATCAGATGTATGCGTGCAAAACTCAGAGGGGTGATCCGTTGAGAAACGGTTGACCCTATCTCACTCTGTTGGATCAAGTCGGGACGCAAGGAGTCTACGATATTCTCTCGGCTTAGCTTAGCCGAGGGAGTTCTTCCACAAGCTTCATCAACGTCGTCATCGACATCTCTTCCGCTTCACGGTGTCGGTAACGATTTGCAGTTAGATCAAATATGCATGTCTTGTCACTTGTATCTTCATAGTAGATCTTGGCTGTTGCGTTGTAGTGGCGATTTTTTTTTTGTTTTCCGTGCACGTAACCCAATACCTACCTGTTATCTTCATCCTTGTCACTGTACATCATTTAGTGATGACACACCACTCCAGGACAGCCGCTCCAAGACAAAGGACCTGATAGCTCCTCGTTACACCGCCGACTCTCAGAGAAGCCGACTAGTACTACCACGACCCGTAACAGAATCCGGGTCGGGTGAATTCCTTTGACCCGGAACACTCCCCGAGTCGATCGGCACACTGGGCGACTCCTTTGAAGGAAATGGCCTGGAACACAAGACTATTCCAACAATCACTCCTACGCCTGAGTTCCGGCGGCACCTCCACCATGCCGATGCTTGTTCGTAGCTCTGCGAGACAGACTCGTCCAAATGGTTTGGTTAGCATGTCGGCGATTTCGTGTTCGGTGCGCACGAACTCTAGCTCGACCTTCTTTGCCTCCATGCAGTCTCGAATGAAGTGGTACTTCAACTCGTTGTGTGTTGCGCACGTATATATACACTCACGACAATCATGGTGTCACGATGAGGATGCGTCCTAGCTCCCGACGCCGATGTCCATGCTGGCTGTGGAGACAGACGTGCTGATGTGGTGTTTGAGATGGAAGCAAGGCGAGGGGTTCTGACCACGGCCAAGTCCGGGATAGAATTCGGTGCTACTGGGCTGGCCTGCGAGGCATGGCCCGGATGGCCAAATATACTCATCACTTTTCCTTAAAAACCCCTTTAGGGTATTGAAAACGTTAGGATTCAAGGGGACATTAACCTGGTATTGAAAATGTTAGGGTTCAGATCAGATAAAAGATTAGTTGAGGGGATATGGATCCATACATATAGATTTGAGGATGAAAACTATACTTAATCAAAAAATATAACAGCTAAAATTCGGTGCCACTAGGCTGACCCGCTAGGCAGGGTCCGGATGGCTAACTATAGTCATCACTTTTTCTCAAAAAGGAAAAAAAGGAACTATAGCCATGGAAAGTGTATTATGCTCCCGAGTGAATCTGATCTTTAAAAGATTCAAAAACAATATTTACGAATTTCAAAAAAATTGAAAAAAAAATCACGGGGGTATCCAATGATGATGTGTGCCACAAGCATGTAGAAAATCAACTTCAAATACTTTGTAATATGTGCTACACAAAAATAATAAAAGCATGATCAAGCCGATAATATAAATTAATCGAAATTGATTTTTTGCACGTTTGTGGAATACACCATTGGCTACGTCCGGTTTTTTTTCTCGAATTTCTATAATATTATAAATATTTTTTGAATTTTTTAACCAAGCTCGGGATCAGGAAATCTCCTCTCGTAGTCCGGCGATCTAACGCCTGCCGAGTCGCGCCACCACCTACCCGACCAAATCCCGTCTTCCAAATTTTGCCCTAGCGGCAATCCACATCCATGGCCACATTCTCCTTCCACCCTGATGGCCGCCGGTTCCACCTCCCCGCGCTCCGACCGGGCCATACTCTGCAGCGTGCCGCACATCTCCAAGCTCCGGAACGCGACCACCGCCGAGTGCGAGACGAGCGAGGGCCATACCGTAGAGGTCTCCTTCTGGCTCGTCGACCCGCCGGGCGTCTCCTACTTCTCCCGTCAACGGCCCCGACCTCTGTGACGCCTCCCACCCGCCCTCGCTCATCTGCGCCGAAGCCGCCTTCGTCCTCCTCACCATCACAGTGCGGGGCACCACCGACCACTTGATCCACACTGCCGCCCCTGCAGGGAAGCAATCGCTACAGCTGCTCCCGGACCCCAACTCCGGATCCTCCACAAATAACCCATATCCATATGCCCTCTTGGGGCAAATAGCTCCTATGCGACGTTTTTCATCGTCAATTGATGGGCAACGACGTCGTTGGCAGGAATAGCTCTGCTGCGACATCGCTGTTTGCACAAATTGCTCTGCTGCGACTTGGCCCTTAAGCGCAGTCTGTTAGTTAGGATTAGGATTATGGGGAGCCGGCGGGTGGGACCCACAACTTATCCACGTCAGCTTGCATAAGATGGGACCCACACAGCAACGACGACCGTTATATCCTCCCCCCCTGCGCGCGCATCCTCCCTTGCCTGTCTTCTTCTTCTCCGGCGACGAAGCGCCGCAACGCCGACGAGCTTGTCTGAACTGAACTGAAGATTCATTTGCGCAATTTCTGAACTGAAGCAGTAAGCAGAACTAAAATTGCACTGAATTCAACTGAAATTTAACTTAACATATACTGAAATTGCAAATATTACATAGCTTAGTTCGTGGCGATCATCGGATCAAAAGCCACACACGCGGGCACAAGCCCGATTACATAGTTAGCCTAGCTAATTGGGCGTCGACGCTGCTCTACCCCTAAACGCAGATCCAAAATTGGGCGTCCGGAGCCCCGGGGGTGCGGCGGCGACGAGGCGGCGGCGCCGCTCAGTCGGACCAGTCGAACTCGGAGTCGGAGTCCGAGCTGACCTCGATGACGGGGTGGAGGGAAGCGTCGATAGCGCTCTGGAGGCGGAGTTCGTTGAGCTCCTCCCGTTCCTGACGGTGCACCTCGACGTCCTGCTGCTGCTGCTTGCTGCGCTGGATCACCTCCTCGGTGATCCAGTCCAGGTCCTCGTCGGCGGCGAAGTCCCCGGGCAGCAGGCCGCGGCGCGGTGGGCGGTCCTGCTGCTCCTGCTCCTCCTCCCTCTTCGGCGGTGGCAGCTGTGGCGCCCGTGCCGCCATGCGGGAGCTCCCCGCACCGGAGGAGCTCCCGTGCTCGTAGCGGCGGCCGCGCGCCGCCACGCTGCGGTCATACTCCTCCACCTCACGACGGGCGTACGCTGCCGGCGGCGTTAGGCCCATGTGGAGCCACTTGTACGCGCCGCGCTTCCGACCGACGTCGGAATGAACCCGCCTCGCGCGTTCGGGGTCAGCCGGCCGCTTCTGCGCCTTCCGGCCCTCGTCGGAGCGATTTCCAGCGCCGGAATGGCCACCGCGGGAGCTGGAACCCCCGGAACCCCCACGCCTCATCATCTTCGTGCGGTGGCGCTGGATCTGTAGGTAGCGGCGGCGGTTTCACGTGGATTTGGTCGCCGGCGGCGAGTGAGTGTGGGGAGCGGCGCAGATCTGAAATGGTGCGAAATAGCTAGGGTACGACACATCTGAGTGGATAAGAAGGGGAACGGGGGGCAGTCGGAAAAAAAACGGTGGGCCGTGGCATGGGAAAGTGAACGGGAGGTGGGCCGTGAAATGAAATAACAGGCCCGTTATTTGGTTGGCCCTTATCTTATGCGTGTCTGAAAAAAACTATGCCCTCGAACACTTATCATAAAAACATGAAGATTTTTTTGATTTGCAAATAAACCATTATTATTCATTTTCATTTTTATTTTTAAACTTGAGTTTAGTTTTTCATTTTCATTTTTAAACTTGAGTTTTTTTTATTTGCAAATAAACCATTATTATTCAAAAGAAAATAAATTAGATGAAGATTAATTCAAAAAATAGTGAGACTTCAGAATGACACTATATAGATAGAAAACAAGTCTAGGAGTTTGTTTTGGCTGATTAAGACAAGGTGAAAAAAACACTTGCTTAGGAATGGAGCTGTTTACCCTACCTTTAGAGCTCATTTGAATTTTGACAAGACAAAAAATCAAGATTTCAAAAAAATTCAAAAAATTTGTCCCAGTGCAATATCTCGATGGATGGGACAACTCACTATTATAGATTTTCTATAATAGTGAGATGCCCGACCCACTGAGCTACTGGACTAGAACAGGAAATGCAACACCCAAATTGTGAGCATGGGGACTCGAACTTGGGTGGGCAAAGGGAGGCATCAACCCTTGCCACTAGGCTATGCCCATGTTTGCGACAAATCTACCACCATTAGGAGGTAATAGTTACAACCCTCCATCTAACAAAAATACACCCCAAATTGTGAGCATGGGGAATGACACTATATAGATAGAACACAATTTGCAATGATTTCCAAACTATAAACTTGTTTGTTCTAACTTGGTCGTCAATCCGAGCCTTCATGAAAAAAGTGCTAAAAAGGAGCTCCAAAGGTAGGGTAAACGACCTCATTTCTAAGCAAGCTATTTTCGACCTTGTCTAAATCAGCCAAATAACTGTTCTACAAATCTATTATGTATATAAGAAGACTATGTGGGCTGGTTTTTTCATTTTTTGAATTTTTTTGCTCATTTCAAATTTGGTCAAAACCTAAGTTTGACCAAGATTTAAACAAGTTTAAAACATGAAAATGAAAAACTAAGCCTGGATCCTTCTTAGTCACTCCAAAATGAAGCTTTGGTGAGTTTTTTTTGGAAAATTTCATGTTGCAAATCCAAAACCACATCTCTTCACACATGAGAGTTCATAGTTTGAGATTTGAGATTTCACACCACATTCAAGCATATTTTGTTTGAATGTATCTAGACCTTGTTTATCAATTGGAGTTGTTAGTATATGACAAACTAAGAACATGTGCACTGGTTTTTCATTTTTTTTGATGTTTTTTGAATATTTTATGATTATTTTGAATTCGGTCAAACCTAAGTTTGACCAAGATTTAAACAAGTTTCAAACATGAAAATGAAAAACTAAGCCTGGATCCTTCTTAGTCACTCCAAAATGAAGCTTTGGTGAGTTTTTTGGAAAATTTCATGTTGCAAATCCAAAACCACATCTCTTCACACATGAGAGTTCATAGTTTGAGATTTGAGATTTCACACCACATTCAAGCATATTTTGTTTGAATGTATCTAAACCTTGTTTATCAATTGGAGTTATTAGTATATGACAAACTAAGAACATGTGCACTGGTTTTTCATTTTTTTTTATGTTTTTTGAATATTTTATGATTATTTTGAATTCGGTCAAACCTAAGTTTGACCAAGATTTAAACAAGTTTAAAACATGAAAATGAAAAAGTAAGCCTGGATCCTTCTTAGTCACTCCAAAATGAAGCTTTGGTGAGTTTTTGGAAAATTTCATGTTGCAAATCCAAAACCACATCTCTTCACACATGAGAGTTCATAGTTTGAGATTTGAGATTTCACACCACATTCAAGCATATTTTGTTTGAATGTATCTAGACCTTGTTTATCAATTGGAGTTGTTAGTATATGACAAACTAAGAACATGTGCACTGTTTTTTCATTTTTTTTTGATGTTTTTTGAATATTTTATGATTATTTTGAATTCGAGTTTGACCAAGATTTAAACAAGTTTAAAAATAAAAATGAAAAACTAAGCCTGATCCTTCTTAGTCACTCCAAAATGAAGCTTTGGTGAGTTTTTGGAAAATTTCATGTTGCAAATCCAAAACCACATCTCTTCACACATGAGAGTTCATAGTTTGAGATTTGAGATTTCACACCACATTCAAGCATATTTTGTTTGAATGTATCTAGACCTTGTTTATCAATTGGAGTTGTTAGTATATGACAAACTAAGAACATGTGCACTGGTTTTTCATTTTTTTGATGTTTTTTGAATATTTTATGATTATTTTGAATTCGGTCAAACCTAAGTTTGACCAAGATTTAAACAAGTTTAAAACATGAAAATGAAAAACTAAGCCTGGATCCTTCTTAGTCACTCCAAAATGAAACTTTGGTGAGTTTTTGGAAAATTTCATGTTGCAAATCCAAAACCACATCTCTTCACACATGAGAGTTCATAGTTTGAGATTTGAGATTTCACACCACATTCAAGCATATTTTGTTTGAATGTATCTAGACCTTGTTTATCAATTGGAGTTGTTAGTATATGACAAACTAAGAACATGTGCACTGGTTTTTCATTTTTTGATGTTTTTTGAATATTTTATGATTATTTTGAATTCGGTCAAACCTAAGTTTGACCAAGATTTAAACAAGTTTCAAACATGAAAATGAAAAACCAAGTTTGGATCCTTCTTAGTCACTCCAAAATGAAGCTAGGGTGAGGTTTCCCATATTTTGCATTTTGAAAACCACAACACTCTACTCTCTCCTTCGAACTCTATGCAACCTCAGTTGAGGTTGTTCAATTTGTGAAGGATTTTTCGTGCAAATTCTTGTGCATCATCTTTTAAACAAGTGCACAAGTTTGAACAACATTTTGAATGTTTTTGAATGGACAGCGACGTCGTTGGTGAGTTTTCCGACCAGTACAAAATAGCAAAATAGTTTCACACAAGCCATTTTCATTCATATTTAGGGGGTGGGCCACAAACGGCCATTTTACATAGTACTTCTAATAATAACAAAATATAAAAACTAAAAAATTTGCCCTTCGGTTGGCGATGATGGTGCGGCGGCGGTGTCGTCAACCTACGGATCGACGCCGAGGTCCTCCTGCTCTACGATGCAGAGGACGGCCACGGCGACCTCCCGCGCGTCCACCGCCACACGAAAGCGCTGCTCGGCGCCCTCCTCGCCGGCCTTGAACGCCTCCTCCGCAGCGGCCGCTCGGCATCGGCGTCGTCCACCCTCTTCCATGCTGGCAACATGACGTCGAGGAGGACGCGGAAGCTGCAGGTACCGGTGCGGCCGCCGCGCGTGACGCGGCACCCGCCCCACGCGGCACCCGCCCGGCGGAATCGGCGGCAAATCGTCCGGAAGGACGAACTCTTCGTCGTCCTCCTCCGCCGGTAAATCGTCCGGCTTCGGCTCCGGCGCCGGCCGCTTCTTTCGCTCCTTCCGCTCCTCGTCGGAGCGGTTACCGCCACCGGAATGGCCACCGCGGCCCGCGTTTGAACCCCCCTCCTAAACATTGTGGCTACACGGTGCTAGATCTGCAGCTAGAGGTGGATTGGTCGCCGGCGGCGAGCAAGTGGGAGCGGCGGCGACAGTGGGAGCGGCGAGTGAGTGGGAAAAATAGCTAGGGCACGACACCTTTGGGTGGATAAGGCGTGGCATTGGGCCGTGGTATTGGGCCGTGGCGAGGGGTTTGGTCCTTAGTTGGTTGGACCGTGCCGTTCGGCCGTGGCGAGGCAGTGAGAATAGAAAAAAACACCATTTGGGCCGTGGCCAATGCGTGTTTGACATATTGAAAAAACAAAACTAAAAAAAACTTGTGCACTTGCGGTTTAGCATAAGTAATTCAAAAACATTCAAAATATATTTCATATTCATGTATTAAACTTGTTCATGTTCATGTCTTAAACTTATTTCATGTGCACACTTTCAAATGAGTTCAAACTTGTTTAAATGTTGGTCAAACTTGGGTTTGACCGATTTTAAAATAAGCATAAAAAATTAAAAAAAATCAAAAAATGAAAAAACCGGTGCACATGTTCTTACTTTGTCATATACTAACAACTCCAATTGATAAACAAGGTCTAGATACATTCAAACAAAAAATGATTTAATAGATGACATCTTTTATAGTGACAAATGACACTTTATTTGGTAAATAAAGAAGTAAATCATTGTTTATAGATGACATCTTTTATAAGCCTCTACCTAGTCGATAAGGTTTCAACTTAAGAAAAAAATCAACAGAGAAGTGTCATTTGCGAATGCCACAATCGGGCGTGTCCAGAGCGCGCCTCCAAAGGTGTTCGACAGTTCGCCAAATGTGCTATATGTTGCCTCGCACAACTATCATGAACAAGGAACACAAGAATAACACAAAGTGAGCTAGATGTTACTCTTGTTGACAATGTTTCACAAAAGTGTTCGACATGGTGAACACAAGAACGTGCGAATACCAACATTGGCATGTCTAGAGCACGCCCCCAAGGTGTTTGACATGGTGATTACATGGCCAGTTCGCAAAAATACTCCCCCACACGCTCCCAGCGCTGGGCAAACACTGCCTGAAAGATTTCAGGCAGCTAACAAAATTCACCAGACTTCCGGACTACATTCTGCAGCTCATTCTTCCAGCGTCCATCTTCTCTTCGAACGCCATGGCCCTGGAGCTGTCTCTGTAGCTGATTCCTCTAGCTCATTTTCATCTCGCAGAGAATTTCTGAGCACACCAATCTGTCCTCCGCCAGCCCGGCAACTTGACTGAAATCCTCTAGGCTCACCGCTACTTCGAAGTCCAGGCTCGGGGTTGAGCGTTCTGAAATCCTGCTCGATGAACTCCAGCCCGACCTGCTCTGGTCGCCCGCAGCAATGTTGCGCATTGAGGCAAACCTCGGGTACCTCTATCTCTCCCTCGGCGGCGAATGACGGCAAAGTGGAAAACCCTTGCCGCCATAGCCGTGACGCAGCCACGCCTGCTTCAACACCTGCCCCACCGAAATCCGGTATCGCTTTGCCCTGCAAAGATGATGGGTTGGATCCCTCGCCGCTGCCCAAATCACGAATCGGGCCGCCGGTCTCCTCTGCGACCGTCGACCCGCACCACCCCATCCTCCACCCTCCCTCGTCGCCGTTACCTGCGATTGCGACCGCAAGCCCTGCGTCGCCGCCCGCCTCCTCGACTCCGATTGCCGCGCCGCTCGACTCGCCCGCTCCATCTACCGCCGTCGCCAGGATTGATTTCCTCCAGCCCGGAGAAGCCGAGACGACAGGACATGAGAGTGAGCTCCAAGCGACGTCGGCGCGTGGCAGAGATGGTCGAGCAGAGGCAGGGGTCGCTACAGTGCAGGTACGCTCTCTGTCTCATCCACTTGACGGTCAAACGGGATTGACCGCGTGGGGAAAATGAATTAACAACCATGTCGCAGCAAAGCAATTAGTGCGTTCAGAGATGTCGCAGCAGAGCTATTATAACCAACGATGTCGCTCTCTGTCCAATTGCTACGAAAAACGTCGCATAGGAGCTATAAGCCCGCCCTCTTGCCCCGCGGTGGCGACCGCTATGCCGTAGCCTTCCTCGACCGCTGGTGGATTTCCGAAGATGCTGGCTGGCTGTTTCATGCCCATGTCTTCACATCTGAAACGCGGGCTTGGACGAGGAACAGGGTGTCGTTGCAGCACGCATCTGACTCGGACAAGTCATTGTGTGGTCGCCATGGCTTGGCCAATAAGATCGCTGTTGGAAGAGACTCGCTGGGCTGGGTTGATCTCTCGCGTGGTATTCTCCTTCTTCAGAACCTCTTTGATGGCCACCCTGTCATCAGATTTATCCATTTCCCTGAGTCGAGGGTTCGCTTCATGGACGAGGATGGTCTCCCATACCGCCCTGCTGACTATTATTGCAACGTCGCCTGCTGCGATGATCTCATCAAGTTCGTCGAGATACAATTTGATGACCCTGCTACCATGAAAAGCGGTCAAGGTTGGAAAGCCACCATGTGGAATAGGAAGACCTCTTGGAACAAGTGGAGCAGGCGGTCCACGCTTGATGTTGCTAATATCTCGGCTGACCAAAGTTATTCAGATTTATTGCCCGTGCTGCGGGATGAAGAGACCCAGCGACTGGAATTGAAGAGACTGGTTTTCTATACACCGGTCCTGGGCGTAGACAATGACAATATTGTTTAGTAAGTACATGATTGCCAAGGTGATTGAGGAAGACGACACTGCCTGGATCATCGCAATTGACATGGAACGTGCGTCGGTGGAAGCAATGGCCGAAGCAATGACCCCTTTTCCTACCAGGAGTTGCGATTACCTCGTTACAGTGTACCGTCCATGCGTCTTCCCCAAGTATCTCAACATGACCCCAGGTGATTCATCCTCGTCTGATTTAACCAACAATGCTAGCTTTTGAATATTGGGCCGTCTGTTGGTTAGATGCACTTATGTTCCCTGAAGACAGCGATACCAATGAATGTTGTTATTTGATTAATTATTGTTATAGCCTTGTCTAATGGCATCCCATATTTAAGCTGAAGTTTCAATCAGTGTGACAATATCCGTTTTCTTATGTTATCTCCTTGCTGCCTATGTGCTACCGTACGTACAGCTTTCCAACATTTATTTTAGCCATTACCGATTGTAAACATGTGACTGGTAATCGATCCCCTATATTTCCTTCAGTATTTCTAGAAGTAGTAAGAAGTGCATGCTTTGTAGAAGAGTAACTGAATTTTATCCGATCACAAGAAACATAACCATAAAAAACTGTTACATTTTTCTTTCTATAGCCTATAGCATTAGAATGGGGGGAACCATCTTAGTTTCGTATGCCACTATGCCAGCTTGATTTCCCCTAAAGGCACTGGAAGACTCTAATAGTTGAAGTAGTTGTATTAAAGGTTGAGCCTTCTTGGGTTGTTAAAGAACTAGCAAGTTATGCAAAAAGTGCCAATGGAGTTTGAGAGAAGTAGGAAAGCGCAAGATATATGGACGTTGTGCACCCGGGAGCATGTGCTCCCGGTTTTTTCGAAAAAAAAATTGAAAATTGAAAACTTATCAAAAAATTCCGAAAAAAATTATGCACGTACCTGAGCATGTCACGCACCATCGTGTCAAATTTGGCGACGAAACGACATCGCGGCCGCCCTGTGCAAAAATGACAAATAAAAATCATGCACGTACCTGAGCATGTCACGCACCATCGTGTCAAATTTGGCGACGAAACGACATCGCGGCCGCCCTGTGCAAAAATAACAAATCACAGATCTGAAAATTCAAAAATTTGGATGCTATTTGCTGTCAGAATTTTGTCATTTTTGCACAGGGCGGCCGCGATGTCGTTTCGTCGCCAAATTTGACACGATGGTGCGTGACATGCTCAGGTACGTGCATGATTTTTTTCGGAATTTTTTGACAAGTTTTCAATTTTCAATTTTTTTTCGAAAAATCCGGGAGCACATGCTCCCGGGTGCACTTGTGAGTTTCCGAAGATATATGATCTTTGCATCTGGATTTTTCCTTTTTGTTCAAAAGGTGCACCAGGATTTGTAAATGAGAATAGAGGAATTGTGGACTGTAGAAATGGTCGATGATGCCTAGATATTACTTTCATGTGATCAGGAATTAACGGTTGGGAATGTAAATGAGAGATATATGATGCTTGCATATGAATCAAAGTTTTAAATAGCGGGCTAAGCTATTTTTTTGACGAAATAGGCCGTAGCCCGTATAGCAACCACCCGATACAACCAACAGTTTTGAAATGCTGGGACGGCAGCAAACATACACCCAAAGCAAGGGGAAGAGAAAAAACAAGAAAAACAAAATGGAGACAAAGGAGGATTGACTAAATGACGGAGACCCGTAACCGCTGCGCCCTCTCCACGAAGTATCACCACACTCCTAGCACCGAAGCGACGAGTACCAAGCAACACCTTCAAGAAGGAAAGTCACTGCTGCCCGGACCAACTGATACTAGGATTTCCCCCGGTACAGAGGAAGCGGATGAAAGATAGCCACGACGCCCTTCAGGAAGGAAAGATGTCACTCGGAGGCGGCACCGCGTCGGTGTCAGACGAACCGAAAAGGATTTCTCCCGAAAACCCCCTCCACAACCTCGGACGATCTGTAGCACATGAGTCTTGCGAGGACGAGCCTCGACACCACCATACTAGCCGCCCACGAACATGCACCACACCGATCCCGAATCCGCCATCGTCGTCTCACCGAAGTAGCCGCCACGAGGTCTACAAGATGGAAGTGAGAAGAGGAATGAACCGTGGTCAGCAGTACCGCGACTGCGCGGGAGGGAACAACCTCCACCGCCGAGGGCGGTAGTCGACCGGACGCGGCTGCAGAGCACACTAGTCCCCGTCAGGTCCAGCCGGGTCCAGCAGACCCGTAAAGCCCCCACGGGGCACACCAGTCCTGATAGGGTTCGGCCAGGCCCAGATCGGGCCCGTGAAGCTCGCCACCACGCTGCAACAAGCCGGTCGCCGTCGCTGCTGTCCCCTGCATCCTCAGCATCACCTCCACCAGCAGAACGAGCCTCAGCTCGGGCTGGCCCGCCCAAACCTAGATCGGGCCCGAGGGGCCCAGATCTGGGCCGCAAGGCCCGGCTGGCCCTCTCCACCGCACGCGGCGGAGTGGAGCGGCGCTGTCGCTGCCCCGATGTAGCCCGCCGTTCCGCTGTGCTGCGCCGCCCACAACACCACGCGAGCGCCGCCGTGCCACCAACCTCCGGCCAGAGTCGACCTGAAGCCACCCAAAACGCACCGCCGCCGGAGAGCGTCGCCCCGCGAGACGCCCCACACGTGCGGGGAGAGAAGATCCGCCGCCGCCGGCACCATCTGAGCCGCGCGCGGTGGCTCACGCCGATGGCGGCGAAGGGGGAGAAGCGGGAGGGAGGAGCCCGGACGGGAGAGCGGCGCGGTCACGACCGGCTGCCGCGGGGGCGGCGTGGACGCGGGAGGAGGTGGGGGAGAGGAGGAGGGGAGGGGCGGCGCCGGCCAGCCACCACGAGCGCGAGGACGGCGGCGGCTAGGGTTGGGTTGGTCGCGAGCCTCCAATGAGTTCTTGACTGTGGAAGATTCGGCTGCTGGCCTAAGCTATTTAGCGGCAAGTTTTTTTCTAATTTTTTTATTTAGCGGCAACCTACGAAAAAAGCTAAATCGTCGCTATAGCGCGCTATTTAGCGGTATTTGAACCTTTTAGCACGCTAATGCACTTAGCGGCACAATTCAGAAAACTCTATAGCGCGCTATAGCGAAGCTATAGCCTACTATTTAAAACTTTGATATGAATTTATCCTTTTTGTCCAAAAGGTGCATCAGGATTTGTAATGGGATAGAGGAATTGTGGATTATAGAAACTAGAAAGAGTTGATGATGCTTAGATCATAGGAGAACATTTCAGTGTTGGCAATTTGACATTGGCTGTTTGTGTTGATTAATCTTAGCTGTTGTTCATTAACATTAAGAATAACTAGGTTTTCCCATATATTGATTCATACATGTCGATACATTAGCAACACACATGAGACTGAAAATGTGCCACCAGCATGGACCCCGTGTCCCTGTCTATAGGGACCTCACTCATGCATGTAGGCAGCGCGGGGGTTCATGAACACGCAGCACATATCCTGTAACCTCAATTGTGTTTATGTTTCATGTTCTGGTCAGATGCAAGGTGAAATAGCTGTTGATAACGTCAACATATAGTCAAGGTGAATCATGAGGTCATTTCATATTTTTTATGGAATGATCCCGTACCTAATTAACTTCTGTCAGCGTAGTGATTACGAGAGTCGAGGCTTTGCATGATGAACCGGCTAGTCGGTTCCTCTAAATAAAGAGGAAAAAAAAATAAAGAACTGTTTTCAAATATGTTCCATGAACCAAAATAAAGTATCAACGAATAGACAACCTCAAGTGGCTTATGCACCCATAAATACAAAAACTATGAAAAACCGCTACAGTGGCCTTGTGTTACAGGATGGGAATGGGCCGACCCGGCCCTGGCCTTGGACCTGGCCCTTGTGGCCCTAGGGCCATTTTGAGGGGCCACGGGTCGACCCATTTCAAATAAGTAAGTGGCTTTGCTGGCCCAATGGGTATTCGAGGCCGACCCAAATTTTAGCAGATTAGTCTCAATTGAATCGATTCTCTGGACTAAATCGAACGAGAATGTATTACGTATGCGCATGCAAAGCTAGTAGCCGGGAGAGCCCACAGAAGCAATGTTAAGGCAGGACACTAGTAGATCAGTAGTGTACGAGGAGTTACAAAAATTATGTACAAGATTGAAACGAAGCTCTCCGGACACACACTGTACAGTTGTACCTCATTTTATTTTTATTTTTTTCCTATCGTGCATGCATGGGTCCAATGCAACTAGAAAACCCACACTGCTCCTCCTACACTGGCCTAGAGCATATTCCTATCGTGCATGCATGGGTCCAATGGAACCGTGCAAAGGAGCACTTATTATATTTTTTAATACAACATAAATATTTAGAAATATCCACGATGTTGCCACTTAAATTAGCCAATTCCTACTAGATGTCAGCATATATAAAAATTCATCACGAATAGAAATAAGACTACAGATGGGTCGGCCCTACAGACCCAATGGGCCACTCAAGGCCGGCCCTGTTGACCCATATCTGGTTTGAGGCCGACCCGTGTGGCCCAATGGCCTCGATTTTTTGGGTCGGGTCGGTGACCCGGCGGGTCGACCCGGCCCATTCCCATCCCGACTTGTGTAACAGCAATCAGCCAGAGCCAATGTCTTTTCATCATCAGGTGCATTCTCAGTCACCATTTTAGCACTGTGGGATGACCTTGGGCCTTTTGCTACTGTGCTTATTATTTATGGTACACTGATATAATTCGTTAGAAGAAACGAGAGCAAGCAAGGCTGTATCCCCTAAAGTATTGATTCATGATCTGTTCAAGACTTGGATTACTGCCATATGTATATTTTTTGTCATCTTTTTTTCTGTTTGTGTAAAAGTTTCATTGTCCAAATTTTTGCAGGGGCAGACATGGCTAATCCAGTAGACAAGTGCTTTAAACGGTAATTCAAAACATTGCTACCTTTACCTGTTCCAGTATTTGAATTTTTATTTGCAAGACATCCTTTTCATTTCTGCTGCTGCTGCTTCTGTTGGATGCTTGTTTCCAGGTTGAGTGCGAAGCAATGTCTGGTGCAATTTCTGTGGACTCTAGACTGGCTTCGAGAACTCGGTAACACCATTTGCAAATATCTTCTCAGTTTAATCTGCAGCATTACACTAAATGCTTGTTCAAGTCAAGTATAATAATGCGATTTCACCCTTCATCTGTGAATCATTCGGTCATTTTATTGTTTTGAAGTTAATTATGTACTTGTTCAATTCGTCCAGTATACAGATCGTGCCATCGACACTGATGCCAAAAGAAAGGACGTCCGGAGAAGGAAAAAGAGGAGAAGCACTATCTGCAAGCAGCCGAGCCATACAAAGGATGATAAATCTGACAAGTGGCAGAAAGGGAACCCTCGAGTGGAGATTTATCAAGAGAAGAAGGGATGTGATTGGAAAGAAGGAGGCGGAGCCAGCGTTTGGAGTGGCAGGCTGCTGCTTCTCATTTTCTGCTTGCTGGTAATCATGGTTATACCATCATCTCCCTTAAACGTGAGAAGGGCTGTCTTAATCCCCATTATATATATGGCATATGTTTGTGTAGCTTATTATTCTACAAGGGATATACTGGATATGGTTAATGTGTATGGACATGATCCTTATGTGAAGCTGCTGTTTGGGTACCAGGGCTCTGTGAGTTTCTTCTTGTTCAATTCAGGCTTTGCTCTACAACCTCTATCCTTATATATACACTCCAAATCATTTTTCCTGGCATGCTCCTCAAAATTACACTGGTAATAGCCGATACCCATTTCTCTAAACCATATCGGCTCCAAAATCTTTTGGTCGGACAGATTGACGGTCAAAAAATATCTGTTGTGCTTCTACCTTTCTAGCTAGAAGCATTGAGTTGAAAGTTGCAGTGTGAGTGGAAGTTTGTACGCTGAAAAGCCAAGTGCTTATGGTCTTACCCCGCAAAAAAAAAGTGCTTATGGTCTTTGAGATGAATGCATTGACATTCAGAGTTTCTGATTGTAATTTTTTTATTGTAGTCAGGGTGAAAGAGTTTGAGTTAAAAGCGTAGGTTCTGCTACTAATATGCATTTGCATTAGGCACAGGAGCAGGATTATCACCTTTCATTCAAGAGTGTACCGACGAGTGCAAGCATAAGCACAACATCATGTGCGCACTCTCACGAACCACGTGAGACGTGACCACGCTAGCATAGCACATACAGAAATCCACTAATATTACCAAGTTGTCGCTGAAAAATGCTCCTAAAGTTTCTTTTCAAAAATAAATAAAAGTGTGCCCACTTCTGACGAACTTCCAACTCTGACAGACGCACACGAGCAGCTGGTATGAGGTCGAAAATGTTATTTACACTTTTGTGGGCTAAGCAGCTACAAGTAGTAGTAAATTTGCTACTTAATACAAAAGGTCCACCAATGTTTTATTTCCGAGTTTAAGAAATATTGATTAAATGGTGATGAAACCATCTATGGAGAATGTTACTTTGCTAGGAATCCATTTAGTTCGATATTGTCTCAAATTTCAACTCCGTAACCAGATTCAGCAATGATGCGATTTGTTTCCATTGGTCACACAGCCGGCAACTGAAATTCTATGTTCGTCCAAACAAAATCTCAGGAGCCGAAATGTCACAACTCACATTGTCTCATAGGGGCCAAAAGCTGCATTTTTGCATTTCGCTTAAGAGATGGGTGTTTTTCATGCCCAAATTTCTGATCAGTTCATGCCGGCCTATGGCCAAATGTTACTATTTTTTGATTCCTCTCGTGAAATGCCCTTTGAAAGCCTCTTTTTTCTAGAACATTCATGCTAGCTATAGTGAAAAGTATGCATCTTGATCACAAGCGAGAATCTGGATTATCGAGCATTTCACATATAACTAATATTAATTGCATTAATCCTACATCCACAATTCAGGTACAAAAAAAATCAAACTCAACTGCACCTTTTTCTGTAAGTAACAAATGCACTTGTTCATGTACAGAAACATGCTCTAGTAAAAACCTGAAGGATGTAAACCTTCGAAAAGCAATCTGCACTATCCGCTATCACGTTCTTTTGCAGTCTCCACAAAGATCAGTCTTCCGCGAATAATCTGATAAGAGGAGAAAATAAATCAACACAATATCCAGACCTAGACTACATAGCACCAATCAGGTAAAGTGAAAGCTAAGTATTAGTTCACATCCAGATCCGAGACTGAATTATGTTTAATTTAACTCATGGATTTTGTCACTCGACTCAAACATGAGCAGCATGTGATGCCCATGATGCCAAAAATAGTAGCATTATTTAATTGGAAAACTTAGAAAGATAATGGATCTGGTTATAGGAGTTACGTTGTCTTTCTTTCCATTTTTCAGCAAACCGACAGGAGCTCTGTCTACTTGTTCATAATAAAGCAACATTCTGGCTAATTTCTAGAAGTATTTACATTAGTTCCACAATAAATTAGCATCTCTGGGAAGTGTTGTAAGTGCCTTATCTAATGCATCTTTTTTGTACGGAGGGAAGTAAGCAAACAGTTAGAAACCCAGCGCTGTGGTATTGTGCTTATTTCAATAATAGCAGGCCAACGGCAAATAATGTCCAAAGGTTATAACCAAGATAGTGAGTGAGGAGAGCACATACTCTTCCATCCATTGCCTTGACAGCTTTCTCAGCCGCCCCTTGGGACGAATATTTTACAAAACCAAATCCCTTTAGCCTTCCAGTTTGATTATCTCTCACCAATCGAGCTATAGTATTTGATAAGATAGGAAAAAAAATTGATTATCAGTACAAGACCACATTGAAGATCTACAGTTGCCCTGACACAAACAGGATGAAGCAGTTCCTGGAAAAGCATAGATGTAAGCAGTACCTTCCTTTATGGCGCCAAACGGTGAGAATATGTTTTTAAGTTCTTCCTCTGTTGTGTAAAATGATAACCCTACAAAAAAAAAAAAAAAATCTTATATCAGATAGAATTACCCATCCCTGTGAACATTCAGAGTTTGCAAGGTTACAATGCGCACAAGTGGTATGGCATACATGGCAATGGTACAATCTAGAGGCAATTTGCTAACACATGCAACAATAGTTCACCTTCTGGACTTGAGGTGCAGACACAACCATGGAAAAGCACTCGAGGAACAAAGGAATCAAGATGCTCCAGTTACAACCAGGAGGACTAATACTAGTATATTTATTCAGAGGATTCACTTACTGCTCACGAATACCTCGGTGCTGAAAGCCTTCGCCCCCGCGAGCCGAGAGGCCAAACTCAGCAGTCCCCTTCCTCGTAACGTCATCATCAGATTATTTCTTCAAGTATCAGTACTCCGCGACGCAGCGAACTGGTTGGAGAGAGAGATGGAGAGAGAGAGAGAGAGAGAGAGAGAGAGAGAGAGAGAGAGAGAGAGAGAGGAGTTCACGGGGGGCTCCGGCTGGAGCTCGGCGAGGGGGCTGCCGGAGAAGGGGCAGATCTGGCCCACGGGTAATCAAAGGGGAAGAGAAGAACTGGCCGCGCCGGCCGCTGGAGAAGCTGGCAAACGGCAGAATTTGGGCTGGAAAAAGAGTTGGCTCTTGGACCGCTTAAAATCAGTTCGTATTTTGGCTCGGCCCGTGACTTAACAATTATCTTGGCCAATTTGTTTTCCAGTAAATAAACCTTTTTTTGCGACTCCAGTAAATAAACCTTGAGAGTGTCTCAGTAAAACTCCCAATCCTAGAAATCAGCACTGAACTCACAATTATCGATCATTACTTATTTTTGGGTCGCTGTGAAACGAGAATTGTTTAAGTGGGATGCTCGTCTCCATCTCGTTACAGGCCAAACAAACGCTCTCCACTGTCCACATGTCGTATTGATCATCCATCTTGCATTCCCAATCTATCTTTCATGTTTCCCTCTCACCAATCTCAAAAGAATTAGTGTGACGCAAGCAATGGAGGCCACTAAGACTCCCAATCCCGGAAATCAGCTCCCAAACTCACAATTCTCGGTCCCAATTTATTTTCGAAGATCTATCCCGTGGCTGAACAGTATCCTGGCCTCCCGTCTGGTCACTTTTTTCTGAACAAGAGCATCTCCACCGGTGGCCTGATTATGTGCCCCCCACCCCGAAAACTTGTCCGTTATGGGGTTTCCACATGCCGGCAGGAGGGGCTACCACTTTTAAAATCGAGTACTTGCAAATTTAAACAACCGTTCCGCTTTTCATTAAAACTTAGACATATGGAATTTAAACTAAAACTTAATCTAGTTGTAGGGAGAGGGCTCGCTGGGTCCAGCCTCATCGTCGTTTGCCGTCGGGCCGACGGGCTGAGAGGGATCAGCCTCATCGTTGTTCGCCGCTGATGAGATGAACTGAGAGGGCCAGCCTTGCCGTCGGGATACGAACTGAGAGGGAACAACCTCGTCGTCGTTCGCTGTCGCCGAGAAGACAAAGAAAGAGGCGGCCAAGCCAGAAGTGCTCAAATGTTAGGACCATCAATAATCCGAAGCACCACGATTGTGCATCTGAGACTCCAGTTCGTCGGCTACACCCCTGATTCTGTCACGATCCTCATCACCAAACAAAGACAGATGACCATATCATCCGCCATGTGCTTCAGTGTTGCCTCCGAAGGTGCTTTCTCGGTGTTGATTGATGCATGCCCTCAGTTATTTATGTCTCTGGGGAATCTTGAGATGTCAAGCTGATATGTCATGTGCTGCAATAAAAAAATGTTTTTGCTGTGTAGCAGCCGACTGTTTTTCATTTCGCTGTCAGTCTTTTTTCTGGCTGTCCGATTGGCTTTAAGATGTGCGCTCGCTTCCGCCACGTTGTTTCGTGTGTGTCTGTTTCTTGCTCGCGCTAACGGGTCTGGATTGGGCGGGCTTGCTGTTTTCCGGCCCGGCACCTGTTTATTTATTTTTCCTTCTGCGCTGTGGGCTGTGGCCCGTCGGTCTGGTGGGGTTGTTTTGGAATATTCCGTCGGAGAGAGAGGGGAAAGAGGGGCGGACAGGCGGTGGAGCAGAGGAGGCGATTTGCTGCGCTTGGATCCGCTGCCTCGCCATGGCGGAGATGCGCGGACGGTGGAGGCGACGCCGGCGGCGGGACAGGTACTCTGTGTTGTTTGCTCAGCTCCGTCATCAGTTACCGCGCGTAGTGTTTGTTGCGTTGGTTTTTCTAACTCGCCAAGAGAGTGAGGGGGAAGGGAGGCGGTGGAACAGAGGAGGCGTTTTGCTTCGCCGGTATCCTCTGCCTCACCATGGCAGAGATGCTCGGAGGATGGTGATGTCGCTGGCGGCGAGGGACATGTACTCTGTGTTTGTTAGCTCAGTCGTCATGTCAGTTTCTGCGGTAGTGGTTTTTGTTGGATTTCCCAAGTCGCCGAAGGCGGATGCATGCGGCGTGGTGGTAGAGTTTGTGGGGAGAATGCTTAAGACCTCGCGCAGCTCCCCCTCGTCACGGCGAGTGAATAGCTTTTGTCTCGCATCAGAGTGGTTTTTCTCTGAATCCTCTGAAATTTTACTAGTGCGAAGCTCGGTTTTTGCTGTTGATTTTGTGTACGCGAGAGTTTGATCTACCGGGGTGATGCCGTGGCGTTTTTGCTGTTGTGGATCTATAGGTGGTTTTGCAGGATCTATATCAGTTTCTGGATGGACACCATCCAATGTTCTACCCCGGAGCATGACCCTTTGTAGCTGTATTTTGTTCATTGTTTTTGTTTGGACTGCATTTTTTGTTGGATGTGAGGGAGAGGTTAAAGGGAGTAGTAGTAACACAACACTGGCACAGCCTCTTTCTTTGTCTTAACTAGCTCTCTGTGTTAACTTTGCCAGCAGGAGGCATTTCAGAACTAGCTAGTATAACCAGTACGAAAATTGAACCGATTACAAGTTCTGAAAATTGAACCGATTTCAGAACTAGCTACCCCGTCTGCAGAGGATTGGTTAGTGTCTGAATCTGCCCAAATATGACGTGCTCCGCTTAGTGTTTTGATTGAGCTGAGCATCAATTCTTAGTGCTCCTCTGTTAATTTTTGTTCATCATGTATGTGTTATTTTAGACTGTATATTTGTATGATTTTTGTTGGATATACTGAAGGTACTAGGCTAGGTGTTTTTGGACTCTATGGTTTGAGATGTGTATCAGTGACCATGTATGTGTTATTTTAGATTGTATATTGTATTATTTTTTTTGGATAGACTGAAGGTAGTACGCTAGGTGTTTTGGACTCTATGGTTGAGATGTGTATCAGCGAGCATGTATGTGCTATTTTAGACTGTATATTTGTATGATTTTTTGTTGGATAGACTGAAGGTAGTAGCGCTGATGTATAGGTGGCACTAGTACAGAACGACACATCGGATACCCCTCTATGGAAACGACAGGTGTTAGGCGACGGAGAATCGCGCTTTCCGCGCGGCCGGTGCGTACAAACCTGACCAGGCCCGCCTACATTGGCAACGGACCCTTTCCAATCTCCGTCACCTATTATATTGGCAACGGTTAATAAAATTGCCCGTTTCCAATATTTGCCTCTATGGTAACAGATAGAATTTTCCAACCGTTGAAAATGTTGATACGTGGAGGCTAGCGAATGGGCAGATGGGGAGGTGGGCGGAGCAGACCCGCGAGTATAAATGGCGAGAGGTACCAGCAGCGGTCTCTTTGAAGCCCCAGTCCATCGCCTACAGTTATTCAAACTTCGCCAGATCCCCTCCGTCCAAATCCATGGCGAGAGGTACCAGCAGCGGTCGCGGCCGTGAACGAGGGTGAGGCCGTGGTAGGGGGCGCAGCGGCAATGCCATGCCGTCGGTGTCGCCCTCACCGTCCTCTGAAGACATGTCCCCGGCGAGAGGTACCATCAGCGGTCGCGGCCGTGGACGTGGGCGCGGCCGTGGACGAGGGCGCAGCCGTGGTAGGGGGCGCAACCGCAATGCCACGCCGTTGGTGTCGCCCTCACCGTCCTCTGAAGACATGTTCCCGGAGCTGCGCGGTTTGGAGTTCTTGGTTATCCTGTACAAGGGCATCGAGAGCCGCCTGAGGCTCCCGAGGGCGTTCGCAGAGAAGCTCCAAGGCATGGTGGCAGCTACCATGCATCTGAAGATGGAGGACTGCGAGAACGGCAGCTGGGCGGTGAAGACGGCCGTGAGTGCCGGGGGGAATTTGTACCTCGGCCAGGGATGGAAGTCATTCGCCCAAGCGTACAAGCTTGAGCAGGGGCACTTTTTGTGCTTCGAGTTCGACGGCGACAACGGGTTCTTCATCAAGATCTTCGACGGTACCTTATGCCGGAGGGACGCACTCGTGTACAGCGACGACGAGCCCGAGTCTTCATCAGCAGCTCCTAGTAGTAGCATTAGCTAGTAGTAGCATATATGTAATCGTTTACTTCATTATCAAGTCCGTATGTAGTAGCATTAGCTACTAAGTGGTCTCTGCGTTCATATGTAATTTAGAGTACCTGTTAGTAAGTTGGGTAGTAAGTTTACTCTCTTGCTAGTGTAAAATCAATGGAAACGGTTATATAAAATGTCCGTTGCCAATGTGGTGCTTATATATACTGTCGGCTCGTTCTCATTATCACTCTCTCACTGTCTCTCTTCCAACCCTAGCCGCCGCACACTGTGGCTTTCAACTCTCCTCACTCTCTCTAATGGCTTCCTCTGTCGGCGCTTCTAGATCCGGCCATCGCGGCCGCGGCTCTAGCCGCCGCGGCAGCACCGTTCTAGCGGCAACCCTTCGTGAGGGGAAGGTCGATCTGGAGGCGGCCATGCGTCCGCTAATGATGCGGCAGTGCCACCATCTGACGCCCTCCTCCTTCGGTGATGCCCGGCTTCTTCTGAGCCAGGCCGATGTGGAGGAGGTCATTCATGAGGTGGTGGTGCAGCACCTCCGGCGGATCTACCAGCAGAAACCCATCTGGAGGAGGAAGTGGCCGATCTGGAGGAGGAAGTGGCCGATCTGGAGGCGGTGGAGGATCTGTAGGTGGTGTCTGATCTGGAGAAGGAGGTGGATGTCGACGAAGGAGACGGAGGAGGAGGTGATTGCGTCGCAGAGCGCTGGTAGCATCTCCGCGCATCTGGCAGAGGCCTGCACCTCCTCGATCTCCCGCCGGGTGAAAGGTATAAATCTTTCTGTGACCGGCTGTGATGCCGATGAACTAGGTTCTACGTATGAGCATTTCATCACATAAACAAATTCCTAGTGCAAATTCACACATACATGTTTTGATAATTACAAACACTTATTGTTAAAGCACCAACTGTACAAACTAGTTAAACACCCACATCCAAAGCCTATTGCAATTCACCTACGGCATTCTTGCACCTAGGGCAGAGCATTTCCTGCCATGTTGGACGTAGCCTGTCCTTCAAGGTTAGGATCTTGCGATACAACTCGTAGGTAACGTACCCATCAATTGCTGTGTAGTCGAGGTTAACTTTGTGCAGCGGCATCCGCTCCCAAAAACCGTGCTGGTTGGATGGGAACTCCTTCTTCATGTTGGCGTATAATTTGTCGATGAGGTCTGCCGCTAGATCACCCATTCCGTCCCTCTCGTCTTCACCCTTGATTTTGTATACGAGTTGGATGTCCACGTAGTACTCTGGTGGAATGTGGAAGCCGGCAGAAGAAAGCACCTTGCTGTCGTTGGTGATGTCCACGCTTGCGAAGGTGATATTCTTGCGTTCAAAGAATTTGCCCAACTCTGGACAATTCTTCTTGGACTTGCACCAGTGGAACACGAGGACATGCTGGCGCATGGCGAGTTGCACGACAGCTATGCGCCGACGATCATGGGTGTACTCGATGTCAAGGCCGATGAACCGATGCTTCTCCTCTGCTAGCCATTCCTCATACTTGTTGAGGATCCGCTCCACGGTATGCTCCTTGTTCGTGTACACCACCTCCAGAACGGTGCCGTGGGTATGGACGGTAGTTGTCTCTGTTATTCTGTTGCGGTCGTCCATGGCGGGTGGGGGATTGGGGTGGAACGAGGAAGAAGAGAAGGAAGGAATGCGAACTGTCTGCCACCAAACAGAGCAGTTCCTGGATATTTGCCGTTGATCTTAGCAGTTTCTCGAAAATGGCAACCGAACAAAGCAGTTGCTGGAAAATAGCCACCGATTTTTTTAATATCCAGATGTATTTTGTACATTTCGCTAATAGTTTTTTTTCTTTCACGCAGGAGTTTATTTCGGCAACACTGCATAAAAGTACCAATCTATCATTCCGAGAACCAGAAAACTTAAGGCAAGGAAATTTCGTGGATACTGATCTTGGAGTGGGTACTGCGACGACCGAGAGCTCATAGAAGGTGAGATCCAAGTCAAAGATGGAAGGCTGGCTTAATTAAGCCAGCCTTCCATCTTGTTACGTTAGTTGCTTATAGGTTTAGAGTTCATGATTGTAGTCAAAGTGTAATAGGTGATATTACATTATGCCAATGTGTGATGGATATGATTGTAGTCAAATTGTAAAAAACTGTGATATTATTGTATATCAATGTAATGATGGCATTTGTTCTATGTTATGAATTGAATAACGTTTTATTGCATTGTGCAATCAGCCTTTCATGTATTATGGCATATGACCGAAATATGAGAAAAGCTCAGTGCAAACGGGTAGATGGAAAACTCTCTATCTGATGTAGGAAAACTAAAGCAACGGAGGTCTGCGCCAACCGTTGCCAAATGGAGACCTCATCGGAAACGGTTTTTTGCCTCCGTTACCGATGAAGGCCTTCACATCAGTGACAGGGTCGGGGACACGGACCCTTTCTCCGTTGCCGAAGGGTTTTTTGGCCCGTTTCCGATGTGTCGTTCTGTACTAGTGTGGTTTATTCCAGAGAATCTCTTTTCAGGGTTGGAAGGCATGGTGTTTCTTGGTAGCAAGGAGATTCTCGCTGATGGGATCAAGGCATGGTGTTTCTTGGTTTGCTACACAGGTGATGGTTTGATTCCTGTCATGCTGTATGTTGCCCAGCGTGAAATTCGTCACTGCTCATTTTATGTATTGTGCTAGCAAATTTTCCATGCCTTGTCATGGGAATCCACAATGATTTGCAAATGACCAGAAAATTTTCTAGCTTTCTCTGTTCGAAACTCACATTATTTTCTTTGGTCACTCTCACATTAAACAGTTTAAGGTCCTTTGTCAGATGTTAGCTGATTTTACATCATTTAGTTGCCGAATTAGATTTATTTGGGTAACTCGTTACCCTGGCATAGCCCAACAAAAAGGTTTCTTGGATTTCAATCCAAAGTAACATTGTATCAATTGGAATTCATTTTGTGGTTCCAAAAGTATCAACAGATTTACATTGCGAAGTTGCAGTTGGTCATTCCAATATCTGGCCATCTACTAATGACTGTAATCTGCTCCAAGCCCAGATACTGACTGGTTACGTTGCTTCATTCCAATTTGTGGCCATCCGCTAGTGACTTGAGTCTGTTCTAGCCCTGTTATTGAGGTTTGTAGATGCCCTTTCATGGGTGACAGTGTTGACTGTCTGATAAAACATTGTAGAAGTGCGACAGTGTCGTGGTTTGATGGTTACTGAAGTTAAAATGGGCGAGAAGTAGTGTCTCTATCTCTCTCTCTCTTATTTAGTCTCTCTCTATATATATGAAATTTCTGTGGGTGTCTCAGTTTTTTCTTAGATGCATGATCAGAGCTCTCTCTCTCATTCTGTCTCTCTTCTCTCTCTTTTCTCTGATTTTACTTCTCTCTCTCTCAGTCTCTCTCTTATTTTATCTCTGTTTTAGTTTGTTTTGATTTAGGTCTCTCTCTCTCTTCCTCTGCATCTTTTCTTATCTGATCTAGTTTGTTTCGATTTAGTCATCCTCTCATTGATTCTACTTCTCAGTCTCTCTCAGTCTCTCTCATTCTGAATCTCATTTCTCTCTGCTCTCTCTCTCTCTTCAGTCACGTAGTTCTTCAGTCTCGCTCTCTCTCTCTATCTCTCTTTTAATTACTCTCTCTCTCTCTCAGAATCTCTCTTTTACTTACTCGCTCGTTCTCTCTGTCTCTTTATGTCACTTAGTTCTTCAGTCTCTCTCTCTCTCTCTCTCTCTCTCTCTCTCTCTCTCTCTCTCTCTCTCTCTCTCAGACTTCTATTATTATTGGATCTATCTCTGTTTGATGCTTGATTATATTCAGTTATCAGTCTCGCTCAAACTTCTGTGTATCTTGGGGAAAGGTTTTTTTAGTCAATGGTATATCTGTTCTCTCTCTTTTTCTTCTATAATATTTTTGTTATATATCTCATTTTCTTCTCACTTTTTGATATCCATATTTCATTTGTGCAGCCTATCCCGTGCTTCATACTACACTTGCAAAGATGATAGGCCTTTTCTTGTGGATTGTTTTTCAAGTGTGCACATCCAAATGATGTGTTTTTTTGCATCTAAAATTCTGAAAAACCTTAACAGGGCTATATTCTGAATTTTGTAGATCATTTTTTTCTGAATTTTTACCTGTGTGTGGGAGGAATACTGCGTGTGCAGTGGGGGATCCCTTTTTTTGTCTGTAATTCGAGCTTGGCGGATCAAGCTCAGGTGTCTCTGAATGTTGGTGAAGGTTTTTGTAGCATCAGAGAGAGGGACTTGGAAGTGCTCTTTTTCTTGCAATGCTGACAGATTCTTATTGGGAGAAGCAAACCTGGAACGATGAAGATTCAAGAGGGCCTAGCTATATATTGGCTTAGGGAAAAGTTGATTAAATGGCGTGCCTAGTACCGACTGATTTGCTGTGGTACTCAGTTGAATCTTAGTGCTTTGTATCCGTGTCTAGCATCCCTTGCATACATTAACAACCATGTGTATTACGAGTGTCCTGTACTTGAGCAGATAATGCATGCTCTTTTTTCTAAAGTTTGTAACTTGTAGACGTGTAGAGTAATCAATACGTTGAGAGAAGTTGCTAACAACCTGTAGATGGTCCTAGTGATGCTGCCATGTTATAATCGAAATTGTGATTATTTATTCTGGATTGGGAAGCGTGGTGATTGTTGCTATTGCTTGCTGCTGCCATGTTACCTGTTTCAATTTTTTCTTGTACCAGGTCAGTTCCTTTGTTGTCTGGGAGTTTGAGGATTCTGTACATCTTCTCAGTTCGTGTGTAGTATTAGAAATGGAACTCTCCGGATCTCAAAGTTTTCTGGTTTGTTCCTGTGATTTTGGTTGTTGGTCGGGAAGATCGATCCCTTTCTCCCTTTTTTACCGGGCCGTGGCCTGTGTGGTCAATTTGTTGTTCATTTTTTGGGGCTGATTGTGGGGGCGCAGGCAGCAGGCTGATTTGTTGGGTTCGGGCCCAGTTTTACCCAGCAAAACCCGTTAAGGGGAAAGCAGTCGCGGCCTATTTCCGTTTCGTGCTATTTTTTCCGTGCTGTGCAGAGGGGCCACGATGGTTGACGTGTTGACGTATAATTGGCCTAAAAATTCGACTGACGACGAATTTTTTTCAGTCGACTGACAAATGGACACTCCAAAAAAAAATCGGCTATCTAGAAGGGCTTGAGTGTACATACATAACTTCGTCAATAGAGCATCCTGGTTCAAGGTTTTACCTAGAACTCAGTATTTGAGATTGGAGAATTAATGGACTCTCTGTGAGCACATCCTCGTCGGCTAGAGCCAGACAATAGCAAACTTGCTAAGAACAGGGCACATACATGTTGTTCCAGTAGTTTGTACGATGAAACAGAGAGTAAATTTGACAACACACACTGGCAGGGCCGGGCCGGAAAAATCTACGGCCCTGTGCGAAAATCTAAAACGGGGCCCATAATTTGAACTAATAAATAATTTTAATGTATATGAAAGAATGTTTAACGTACAATTGAATATATTGAGAATCATACCTATATAAATCGAAATTGCATTATCTATCATCATTCCTTTTGTGTTCTTTGAAATGAAATCTAAAACGGGGCCATATGTAGACTGATTGTAAGAAACAATTGCAAGTGCAACGGTAGAAGGATCAAGAGATTATCATATGACACTTCTGATACTTCTTTTCTAACAAACTTTTCCATAACACCTTTTTGAGATTTCATCAAATTCAGTTCCTTTTATTTTCTCTTAATCGGACTGATGTTTTCCCTTGTCAAATCGAATCGACCTGCGCTGTGTCGTAGGGTCTGCCGTTTCATTTCGTGTTCGTCGCTACTCGTTTCCTGCGTGCGTCAGCGGGGCCTGGCCGTGTGGGAATCGTGGGCGTTTTGAGATCGATTGATCTACGTCTACTGTTTTGTATTCGTCTCGATCGACTACGACGACTACTCGACTAGCACACGGACGAGCGGACGAGCCCCCACGCCATGCGAGACGGAGTCACGGAGACGGCCCAGCAGCGTGCAGCGAGAGATGCGGCCCAACAGGCAGCATAAAAGCCAAAAAAAAAAATCCAGATGTACAGTACTAGTGGGCAGTGGCGCACATATTATCCGGTGCGCAACTAGTATTTACTAGTGGCGTACAGTTTGACATGCGCGCCACTGGTAATACACATATGCGTATATAAAAATTTGGGCCCCCAAATTCGTGGGCCCTGTGCCGGTGGCACAGTTGACACCACTGTGGGACCGGGCCTGCACACTGGATCACGAGACTGAGGCCGCCGCTGCTTGTTCTTCATCCCTTTTTAAAGCAAAACGGCAGATCGGACAGCGACGGTTACGGTATAGCCAGTCGAAGATGCAGCGCTGATGGAAGGAGTGGGAGCAGGGCATCATCCTGAGCTTCCTACCGCCGTCCACGAACTCCTCGAGGCATACGGCGCAGTCTGTTTCCCTCGTCTCGCCGAACGCCAGGACGCGCAGAGCCACCATGGCCGCCTTGCAGGCCGGGTCTCTCTTCTTTTCTTCCTCTTCTTCCTCGTGCTGGTGTGCGAGTACTTGCGCGATGTAAGCGTCTACCCGGAGACTTTCTTCTCTTTCTATCGCCCTGCGCCTGTCATCCTCCTCCAGGGCTTCCTCGGTCCACCCGTGCCTCCTCCTTCTCTCTCTCCGCTCATCTTCACCTATGTCGTCTTCCTCCCTCAACCCCCCGCCTCCTCCTTCTTTCTCTCTTCTCATCAAGAGAATCCATGTCTGGCCTTGTCTGGATTAGCTCTCGGACTCTAGGGCAGGGAAGAAGGATGTGCACACAATGGATTGTACTACGAGTCTACGGCCGGCCGGCAGGCCGAGTTGTGATGGGACTCGGATTTCAGAAGCATGAGTCGGTGGATATTCCGATCCAGATCGGACTGGATACGCGCCTTCGTGTCCAATTCGATTGGGCGGCAGGGTAATTCCAATCGTACTGTATAAGGATCAGAGATGGCATTGCTTCCCGCAAAAAAAAAAAAAAGAAAAAAAAAGAGATGGCATTGCTTAACCCAAGCGCTTACAGTAAATAAGTAGCCTAGACCTGCCTTGGAAGGAACTCCAATCAAAAGGCTAATCAGGAGCACGCTGGGTATCCGATCCAGTCCATGTACGTGTTTGGTCGTTCACTCGTGCAAGAAACAGACCAACGCATCACGCATATAAACTGCACCACCACAATCGCCTTGACGAGAGCAACAACGAAGATGAAATCTCACGCGGTGTGCTCCCTCCTCCTCGCTCTGCTCATCGGCTTGACGCGGCCGTCGCCGTGCACGTCCTCCCTATACGAGCCCCCGCCGCCGGTCATGGCCTACCACCACGGCGCGGTGCTCGACGGCACCGTGCCGGTGTCCGTGCTGTACTACGGCGCCATCTCGCCGAACCACAAGGCCGTCCTGTCCGACTTCCTGCTCTCGCTCTCTCCGCGGGCGCGCCCGCATGCCTTCGGCACTCCGGCGGCCACATCGCCGTCGGTGGCGCGGTGGTGGGAGACCGTGGACCGGTACGTGCAGAGGGCCGGCAGGGAGCGGACGCGGGTGCTGCTGACCAACCAGGTCTCCGACGAAGGGTGCTCGCTGGGGAAGCGCCTGTCTCGGCTCCACGTCGAGCAGCTGGCGGCGCGGCTGGGCGTGGCGCCCGGGGGTGTGGCCGTCGTGCTCACCGCCGCGGACGTCGCCGTGGAAGGGTTCTGCGAGAGCTCCTGCGGGCTGCACGGCTCGTCGGCGCCCGGCGGGGCCGTGCACGTCTGGGTGGGCAACGCGGCCGTGCAGTGCCCGGGCAGGTGCGCGTGGCCGTTCCACGCCCCGGACGACCCTGCCGGTCGCCACAGGAGCCGCGACACGCTCCGCGCGCCGAACGGGGACGCCGGAGTGGATGGCATGGTGATCAACCTGGCGGCGCTGCTGGCCGGCGCGGTGACGAACCCTTACGGGCACGGGTACTTCCAGGGCGACGCGGGCGCGCCGGTGGAGGTGGGCGGCGGGTGTCCGGGCGTGTACGGCCGCGGCGCGTACCCTGGCTACGCCGGCAGGGTGAGGCTGGACACGACCACCGGGGCCGGGTACAACGTGGTGGGCAGGAACGGCAGGAGGTACCTCGTGCCGGCCCTGGTCGATCCCACCGACTACTCCTGCCTTATCATGGCCTAATCGTGTCGCGTCTTGTTAATCTTCTACTGCTTGGGTTGCAAGTTTATGGGACTTCACAAACTTTGCTTGCAGCTGGCGGTCATCGATCTTGCGTGATGCACGTGCACACGCAGAGTCATAATACGATCTAGTTAAAGATGCAGGAACATGATGATCTCAAATGGATGTTTTGCGCTGAATTAACACATTTAAAACATGTTTTCAGATCATGTAAAAAAACATATTTTCAGATGACCGTTCATACATTCGGTTTCGATATTTCTATTATAAATGAGAAATATTCATTTTTACGTCTTTCGGTTTGGATACTCGCTCTAGCTTTCTTGTGCGACATGTCCATTTGCGATTTGCGTGCAAAAAGTGACGCTTTGATTTTTCATGCAAAAACAAATGGCTAGAAGAAAATTGCTATGACCACACTGGAAAAGAAGAAACAGATGACATGATGACATTTAAAATCAATTCAATTTTTTTAAAGTAATCTGCAAGTTCACAATCCATTTTCACATTTGTTGATCGACAAGGCCTTTGAAACTAGATCACACATGGGGCACACACACTAGAACATAGAGTTTGTCCTGCAACCAAGAGGCACGGGAGAGAGACCGCAACCAACATAGTTAGCAATGCGAGAGGGTTGCATCTTCTCTGCAACCGTCGGCCTCAAGTTGTCGGGGCACGAGAGGTTGCTAGTGCTTCTAAGTGTTAGATTCCTAAATGGCTATTTCCTAGATGCATTTGGTGAAAGTTTTGAGAAGGAATTGGTCATGCCCATGGTTCCCTGTTCAGACATAGATTTCGACCCCAGAACCTCCAGTCTGAACCACGAACCTTAGAGCAAGATCGGTTTTTTCCTGACTGTGTCTTCTTTTGACCTCCTTGTGAAATTTTGTGCTTATCCCTCTCGTCGTATCTATGATCTATATTAACAAGTGGTTCGATCTCGGGTATGACCTATGTTAGAAAAGAGAGGACAACGACAATCAATATTCAACTTCTTCCTCAAGGGACTTGCGAAGATGAGTTTCAACGTGCATCACAACATCCACCACCAAGGAAGACAACAACTAGCACAAATAAGGGCAAGAATTTTCCAATTAGAGCCATTCCATCACCGCCAAGGCCGGTTTCTTTCATGAATATGCTGGATCACGAGTTTATGGCTATGAAACAGTAGAATCCTTATGAGGATGAGAATAATGCAGATGTTGATCCTCGGTTTTGGTGTATTGAGCATGAGAGATCATTCAATGATATTTAGTGGAGTGCAAACGTACAAGTATGCTCCTTAGAAGACTATCGACATTAATCAATTTGACAAAAAACTCATAATATTTTGCTGTGGCCAAGCTACTTTGTGAGCTCTTGGGTTGATGCCCATTATGAGTTTGTAGGATGATTCTAGTGAAGAAATCTTGTATCGGTTTTATGCCACGGTGTTCTCTAGGGATAACGATGATAGAACTATGTCCTAAATGTCTCGACAAGATAAGGGGACTACTCCTTTTAGTATGATGGCTCGTGTGCTTAATTGTCCTTTTTGGGGAGCCTACTATCCACGTTGTTTTAGGGTTCATATTGCTGATGTGATGAACAAGAATCATTTGGTGAGCTATACAATGGTAGTTCGGTTGTCATAATTGGAGCAATTTAACGCCTCAAGACCTTGTACGATATCATGCATAGAGTATACGGGACGCCTGATACGTCTCAAACGTATCTATAATTTTTGATGTTCCATGCTTGTTTTATACCAATTGCTACATGTTTTGCATCTACTTTATATCACTTTTATACATTTTTTGGGACTAACCTATTAACAAGATGCCGAAGTGCCAGTTCCTGTTTTCTGCTGTTTTTGTATTCCAGAAAAGCTAGTCTGGAAATATTCTCGGAATTGGACGAAACTACACGGGGTCCCTATTTTACCAGAACTCACCTGACGGAGCAAAGGCAACAGAGGAGGGCCACCAGGAGGCCACACGCACCTAGGGCGCGGGCCCCCCTTCTGCCGCGCCCTAGGGTGGTGTGGGCCCCTCGGGGTCTCCAGCCGCCGCCCTTTCGCCTACTTATTCCCCCCGACGCGAAAACCCTAAGTACCTGAGCAAAATCCACGAAAAGTTCCAGAGACGCCGCCGTCGTCAACCCTAGCTCGGGAGGGTTCAGAACCTCTTCCCGGCACCCTGCCGGAGAGGGGAATCGTCACCGGAGGCTTCTACATCGCCATGCCTGCCTCCGGAGTGATGCGTGAGTAGTTCATCCTTGGACTACGGGTCCATAGCAGTAGCTAGATGGTTGTCTCTCCACTTTGTGCCATCATGTTTAGATCTTGTGAGCTGCCCTACATGATCAAGATCATATTATTGTAATGCTACATGTTGTGTTTGCTGGGATCCGATGAATATTGAATACTATGTCAAGTTGATTATCAATCTATCTTATATGTTATTTAAGATCTTGCATGCTTTCCGTTACTCGTAGATGCTTTGGCCAAGTAGATGCTTGTAACTCCAAGAGAGAGTATTTATGCTAGATAGTGGGTTCATGCCTCCGTTTAACCTGGGACAGTGACAGAAAGTTCTAAGGTTGTGGATGTGCTGTTGCCACTAGGGATAACCTAACGATGCTATGTCCACGGGCATATGTGTTTGTTTACATTACGCTTTTACTTAATGCAATTATCCGTTGCTTGCAACTTAATACCAACGGGGGACTCGGATGACAACCCGGCGGTGGATTATTAGTCATAGATGCTGTTGGATAACGGTCTATGTATTTGTCGTAATGCCCAATTAAATATCATAGTAGTCAACATGTCATGTATATGCATTGTCATGCGCTCACTATTTGTCAATTGCCCAGCTGTAATTTGTTCACCCAACATGTTAGTTATCTTTTATGGAGAGACACCACTAGTGAACTGTGGACCCCGGTCCATTCTTTTACACTGATTAAACAACCACAAACTGCAAACTGTTCCTTTTTCATTCTCTGCAATTTAATACTCATTTTCCACACCATACGTTTAATCCTTTGTTTTCAGCAAGCCGTGAGATTGACAACCTCACTGTTTCGTTGGGGCAAAGTAGTTTGATTGTGTTGTGTGCAGATTCCACGTTGGTGATCGTTTGCGCCGTGCGGACAACAACCTTCTGAAGAGTTGCTGCTCCTACTGGTTCGATAACCTTGGTTTCTTTCTGAGGGAAAACTTGCTGCTGACTACATCATACCTTCCTCTTGGGGTCTCCCAACGAACGTGTGTTTCACGTCATCAAGCTATTTTTCTGGCGCCGTTGCCGGGGAGACAGCAGTCTTCTGCAAGGGGAGTTTCACGCTTCCAATCTCTTTACTTTGTTTTTGTCTTGCTTAGTTTATTTTATTTTATCTTGTTTGCTTTCAATTATCAAAAACACAAAAAAATTAGTTACTTGCATTTAGTTTATTTTCAGTTTTGTTTTCTGTTAGTTATCATGTCTGGTTCGGCTCATCATGTTTTGGTTCCTGAAGTTGAGGTTCGATCTTTTAAGCAACAAAGTGGAGAAAGTTTGAAAGATGCTTGGTATAGAATCAGCGATGCTCATCGTAGGTGTACTAAAAAATATTCCACTATGATCCTGCTTAGAAATTTTTATGTTGGCATAACTAGCTGGTATAGATATGTCTTGGACACTTTGACGGGAGGTAACTTTCTTGGTACCCTGCGTTGGAAGCTAGTTATATTATTGAGAGCCTAGTAGGAACACCACCTGTTAGTAACATTAAAAATGAGATCACCTTGGAAGATGTTATAAAGAAATTGGAGTCTATAGAGAAAAATTTGCCAAATCTCCTTGATAGTACTAGCAAAGTTGATGAATCACTGGGAACCATTAATGAAAGAATTGCTGTTTTAGAAACTAGTACTATTCAAGATAATCAAAATCTTAGGATTGGTGAATTAGAGGAGGCTATGGATGTAATAAGTTCTACTTTTACCTCTATTAAAACTAAAAGCAAAAGGCTTTTGTGGGGAGAGAGCAAAAATTTATGTATGTGCCAAAAATTTCTAAACCAAAACCCACGGTGTGTTTAAAACGGATAACGTGTTCAATGAGCTTGAGGGTGAGTCACATAATGGTCTATTTAAATTTTCTTCCCAAGAATTACGTAAACTGAAAAGTCCTAGTGTGACAAACCCTGTTCTTGATGAAGCTTTTGATGAATTAGACCTTTCTTCACTTGGTAATACTTGATGCATGCTTTGTGCCTAGCTAAAAGGCGTTAAAGAAAAGCGCTTATGGGAGGCAACCCATTATTTTTCTGCAATTTTTCTTTTATTGAGTCAAGGAGTGTTTACTTCTGTAGCAACTCCTTTGTATCTTTATTTTCTCGCATTGTTGTGCCAAGAGTAGCCTCTAATGTTAAGATGATGCTTAATTTTGATTGCTGCGCAGAAACAGATTTTTGCTGTTCACTGTACGAAATTCCTAAAATCACCAGATTGTTAATTAAATCTGAAATTTTTTGTGCGTAATCTTTATGAATGTCTGAAACTTTCATTAGTTCAGAGTTTTCGATCTGAGCGTCGTAAGTGCCTCGAAAAAATTCGTCTTTGCGGACTGTTCTGTTTTAGACAGATTATGCCTTTTTATTTTGCATTCTCTCTTTTACTAGTGTTGAGTGAAATTCTTTTTTGGGTGGAAGAGCTTCACATAACATCAGTGGCTGTAGCTAATGTTTAAAGTAACAAATCATATTGCGTCTTTATAGAACATGTGAATTTTTGATTATGCACTAACCCTCTAATGAGATCTACTTTGAGTTTGGTGTGACGGAAGTTTTCAAGGGTCAAGAGAGAAGGATGATATAATAGGATCAAGAAGAGTGAAGAGCTTAAGCTTGGGGAGGCTCCCATGGATCTCCCCAGCATATTTCAAGAAGACTCAAGCGTCTAAGCTTGGGGATGCCCTTTCTTCATCGTCAAAATTATCAGGTCATCTCTAGTGAAACTATATTTTAATTCTTTCACATCATATGTGCTTTTCTTGGAGCGTCTGTGTGCTTTTATTTTCAGTATTGCACTTTTATTTTCAATAAAGCTTGACTGGACCCTAGCATTCTTGATTGGGAGAGAGACACGCTCCGCTTTTTCATGAGAATACTCCTATTCTTCACTTATATTTGTTGAGTATTCATATCTAGCGCTGTTCAGCTTTTAGCTCTTGTTTTCATGTATCTCTTGTCAGAGCTATTAGCTTTCTTTTGTAGAAAGTACTCTCTTGCTTCACTTATATTTGTTTGGAGAGTTGATGAAATAAATTGATTGGTGTTTGGTTGGTTCAGAAAATGTTGCATGTGGTAATTGGTATAAGGAAAAACTTGCTTAATCTTGTAGATCACTAAAATGGATAACTTGATGCTTGTCAATTGTTTTGAGTTAACAAGTAGATCATGATTAAATTGTGCATCACATGAGTTAAGCCTATTAGTGAAGAACTACCGTAAAGCTTGTTGAAAATTTGGTTTGCATCGGTGGTATCTCTAAGGTCTAGATATTTTCTAATAACAGGGTTTGGTTAACAAGGAAGACGGTATGAAGTCTTATAACGTTTGCAATATGTTTGTCATATAAAACTTGGTGTACGGGTTGATATTCTTGTTTGCTTACATAACCTTGCTAGCCTAAACTCTGTACTGAGAGGGAATGCTTCTCGTGCATCCAAATCCTTGAGCCAAAATCCATGCCATTTGTGTCCACCATAACTACCTATATGTGGTATTTCCTTGCCACTCCAAGTAAATTTTTCATGTGCTACCTTTAAATTATTCAAAATGTTATTATTCCCTTTTTGTGTCAATGTTTACTAGCTCATGAGGAATTAGTGTGGTTATTCTTTATTCTATTTGTCGATGGACTTTTACACCTGGACTAGTGGCATATACATCCGCTTATCCAATAACTTGCAAAAAGAGCTGGCAACGGGGTGCCCAGTCCCAATTAATTACAACTTTAACCAATTAATTCTCTTCACACTTTTGCCCTGATTCATCAGTAAGCAATGACAAACAGTGAAATACCTGAATGTGTGTAAACCAAAGAGAAAGAGGGATGATCTGCCTTGCTGGTAGAAATAACGTCCTTCATGGGAGCCGCTCTTAAAAGTCCGTTCGACAGGTAGAATACTGTTCTCACCCGCTACCATTCGTTGACAATTAACAAACACCTCTCAAAAATAGATACTCCTCCATGGTATGTGATTGATGGAAGGCACCCGAGGATTCGGTTAGCCATGGCTTGTGTTAGCAAGGTTGGGAGGAGTATCAAATATTTTATGCAATCTCTATATGCTTTCAAAAACCTAAAAGCTCTAGCACATGATTTAATCCCTGCTTCCCTCTGCGAAGGGCCTTTCTTTTACTTTTATGTTGAGTCAGTTTTCCTATTCTTTCTGTCTTCCACAAGCAAACACTAGTGTCAACTTTGTTACAACATGCGTTATATGCAATGTATTGGACTTGTTATACTACTTTGTGTTGACAATATCCATGAGATAAATATGTTGAAAGTTGAAGCAAATGCTGAAACTAAATTCTTCCTTTGTGTTGATTAAATACCTTTTATTAGAAACTATTGCTTTATGAGTTAACACTTATGCAAAACTGTTTGATGCTTGTCTCGAAAGTACTATTCATGAAAACGTTTAGCTTGTGTGATTCATTGTTTACTCATTATCTATTTGGTAGCAAATTATAGACCATTGACTTGGATCACTTCATTCATTTACATGTGCCTTGCAATATTATATGATCAAGATTATGATGTAGCATGTCACCTCAAAAATTATTTTGTTTTTATCGTTTACCTACTCGAGGACGAGTAGGAACTAAGCTTGGGGATGCTGATACGTCTCAAACGTATCTATAATTTTTGATGTTCCATGCTTGTTTTATACCAATTGCTACATGTTTTGCATCTACTTTATATCACTTTTATACATTTTTTGGGACTAACCTATTAACAAGATGCCGAAGTGCCAGTTCCTGTTTTCTGCTGTTTTTGTATTCCAGAAAAGCTAGTCTGGAAATATTCTCGGAATTGGACGAAACTACACGGGGGTCCCTATTTTTCCAGAACACCTGACGGAGCGAAGGAGCACAGAGGAGGGCCACCAGGAGGCCACACGCACCTAGGGCGCGGGCCCCCCTTGCCGCGCCCTAGGGTGGTGTGGGCCCCTCGGGGGTCTCCAGCCGCCGCCCTTTCGCCTACTTATTCCCCCCGACGCGAAAACCCTAAGTACCTGAGCAAATATCCACGAAAAGTTCCAGAGACGCCGCCGTCGTCAACCCTAGCTCGGGAGGGTTCAGAACCTCTTCCCGGCACCCTGCCGGAGAGGGGAATCGTCACCGGAGGCTTCTACATCGCCATGCCTGCCTCCGGAGTGATGCGTGAGTAGTTCATCCTTGGACTACGGGTCCATAGCAGTAGCTAGATGGTTGTCTCTCCACTTTGTGCCATCATGTTTAGATCTTGTGAGCTGCCCTACATGATCAAGATCATATTATTGTAATGCTACATGTTGTGTTTGCTGGGATCCGATGAATATTGAATATTATGTCAAGTTGATTATCAATCTATCTTATATGTTATTTAAGATCTTGCATGCTTTCCGTTACTCGTAGATGCTTTGGCCAAGTAGATGCTTGTAACTCCAAGAGAGAGTATTTATGCTAGATAGTGGGTTCATGCCTCCGTTTAACCTGGGACAGTGACAGAAAGTTCTAAGGTTGTGGATGTGCTGTTGCCACTAGGGATAACCTAACGATGCTATGTCCACGGGCATATGTGTTTGTTTACATTACGCACTTTACTTAATGCAATTATCCGTTGCTTGCAACTTAATACCAACGGGGGACTCGGATGACAACCCGGCGGTGGATTATTAGTCATAGATGCTGTTGGATAACGGTCTATGTATTTGTCGTAATGCCCAATTAAATATCATAGTAGTCAACATGTCATGTATATGCATTGTCATGCGCTCACTATTTGTCAATTGCCCAGCTGTAATTTGTTCACCCAACATGTTAGTTATCTTTTATGGAGAGACACCACTAGTGAACTGTGGACCCCGGTCCATTCTTTTACACTGATTAAACAACCACAAACTGCAAACTGTTCCTTTTTCATTCTCTGCAATTTAATACTCATTTTCCACACCATACGTTTAATCCTTTGTTTTCAGCAAGCCGTGAGATTGACAACCTCACTGTTTCGTTGGGGCAAAGTAGTTTGATTGTGTTGTGTGCAGATTCCACGTTGGTGATCATGTTGCGCCGTGCGGCCATTAACAACCTTCTGAAGAGTTGCTGCTCCTACTGGTTCGATAACCTTGGTTTCTTTCTGAGGGAAAACTTGCTGCTGAACTGCATCATACCTTCCTCTTGGGGTCTGCCAACGAGCGTGCGATTCACGCCATCAACGCCAATTCCTTGCAAGTTGGGAGATAGTGACAATATTCGTGGTCATCTCTTCAATCTTATGTATCGCACCAACCACTCTCAGGGAAATTCCAAATCGACATGATAACTTTTATTAGAAATGTGATATACAATGCGGTGATGACCGAGAGGGTTCCACCATATTCACCATATGTGTTTGGAATTATCAAATACCAGCATTAAGGTGTGGCAAATCATTTCAAGCTTACCACTCATCTATTGGTGAAGCTTCAAGTGAGGAAGACACCTCATGTGTCCTTTCAAGATAATATACATACATGGATGAGGTTCGGAAGAGGAAATTTATAGAGATGCCAATATTCAGTTGGGGTGTCGTGTGGCTGAGCCCTCATGGCCAAAGAAGAAGTCTGGTGGTGGAACAAGAAAATGTTTATGGCCATCTTTTTTCTTGTGAAAAGACAACCATATGAATCATTATGAGGCTTATGTGGGGATCAATAAGAATACCAAGCTGCTCAAGGAATCAATGAGGTTGAAGGCCAAATAGTGTCTCATGGGTTAAAATCCAACATCGCTCGGAACATTTCATGCAGAGTTTGGTGATGAAGGAACTTCTTTTCAAGATCAAAACCATGATGGAGATGATGAGTAAGACAATACTCTGGTGAAGACTCCGAGTGAGGGTTTGGTCATGGGAATTTACCATCGTTCTTTTCCATTTGAAATCTTGGTGTCACAAGTAAGAAGTAGTTCCATTTAGGTTGTCTTCCACATATTTGATTTTCCGTGCAATAAGGCACAATCTTTAAAATGGTATTTACATCTTAGTGAGCTTGTGAACCTAATTTCTATTTGTGAGCTTTGTTATAGTGTTTTTTGGTTAGACATGCTACACAATATGTTTACCATTTGTAATACTATGTTTTTTCTTAAATGCTTATTCTTGTTTAATATTAATCAAATTATTTGCGATGTTACAAACATCATTATGGTTGAGCCTATTATTATGTTTTCCTTTACATTTTGCTCAACCATATGATTTTTGCAAGTATTATTCCATGTTTCATATCTTTGTTCACTTGCACATGTTTAGTGTTCTATAGATATAGGGGAAGTGTTGATCCTACTTTTGTATTCAAATTCATAATATTATTATTCACAAATCTAGGGGGGGATTTTCTATACTCTGTAGAACATATTTAGGCTCTAATCATAATATCTTTTGTTTTCAAATCGTGATTGTCATCAAGCACCAAACAAGGGGCAGACTGAAGACATATCTACAGAAGGTGAAAAGATATGGCTTCTCGACAAATTTCTTTTCTTGAGTTGTTTGGAAACCATACTACTAAGAGGGATCTGATTCGAAGAGTAATGTCGGGAATAAAATCAAGTGACTAGTTCATTGCACCTACATACCTCACCTAAAGGAGAGAGCGCCTCCTGTCAGCTCAACTTGTGAAAGTTCAGGTTTTGCAGGCTAGACCCTCCAGGGTTGGCCCCGGAGCCTCTGGGCCGGGAACCTCGTGCCAGCCTCTGTACGGCACAGAGAGGTTGCACGCATGGAGTTGATACGTCCAAAACATATCTACTTTTCCGAACACTTTTGCTATTGTTTTTCCTCTAATTTGTGTGATTTGAATGCAACTAACACGGACTAACGTTGTTTTCAGCAGAATTGCCTTGGTGTCTCGTTTTTGTGCAGAAAGTCGAAGTTTTAGGAAAATTCCAGAAAAATTCCAGAAATTCTATTTTTCCAGAAGACCCACGGAGCCAGAAGACGAAGCGAGGAGGGCGGGCCCTTGCCGTGCCCAGGGGTGGTGAGGCCACCCTGTGTGGCCCCCGACGCTCCCCTTTGGACTACTTAAAGCCTCTGACCTAAAAACTTTGGGGGGGATCGACGCTTTTTCCAAAAAACTTCCAGAGCTCCGCCGCCATCGAAAACCCTATTTCGGGGATCAGAAACTCCATTCTGGCACCCTGCCGGGATGGGGAATTGGAGGAGATCATCGCCATCATCATCACCGCCACCTCTCCATCGACCATCCATGACTCCCCCATCCATGTGTGAGTAATTCCCCGCTGTAGGCTAAGGGGATGGTATGGATTGGATGAGATCATTCATGTAATAGTTGTGAGATTTGTTGGGGCTTGGTGCCTAGTATCCATCGGTAGTGCTTATTGTCATTGTTGCAACCTATTATGCTTAATGCTTGTCACTTAGGGCCCGAGTGCCATGATCTCAGATCTGAACATGTTATTGAATCATGATGATAATATTATTTTGGATCATATCTATAAGTTGTATACACACGTCACTGTCCGGAACCCGAGGCCCCAAAGTGACAGAAATTGGGATAACCGGAGGGGATGGTTGCGACGTGAGGATCACATGTGTTCACGGAGTGTTAATGCTTTGCTCCGGTGCTTTATTAAAAGGAGCACCTTAATTACCAGTAGTTTCCCTTGAGGCCCCGCTGCAAACGGGCTGGTAGGACAAAAGATGTTGTGCAAGTTTCTCATTGCGAGCACGTACGACTAAATACGGAACACATGCCTATGATTGATTATTACTTGGATACCTTATTATTATTTATCTGCAATTGCCCTATGTATGACTATTTCATGAATTATCTTATCCATGCAACGCCCGTTCATCCATCCCTATGCCTATAGTATTTTAATCCTGCTATCTACTGCAATTATTACTGCTGTCTTTATTTTACTGCCGCTATTATTTCACTACTCCTACTGTCATAAAACTGTTGCTACTGATAAACTGTGTCGAGCAAGTCTACTTCCAGGTGCAGCTGAACTGACAAATCATCTTTCAAGGCTTATAAATATTCTTTGGCTCCCCTTGTGTCGAATCAATAAATTTGGGTTTTACTTCCCTCGAAGACTGTTACGATCCCCTATAATTGTGGGTCATCAGCACTCAAGTCTCATATTTTTCCCGGAGGTAGCCAGGAAGTTCCTCGAAGCCTCTGGGTCTGGAGTTTCTGGTCCTCCTAGGGCGGGCCTTCAGGACCAACATAAAGTTTGCCACCGTGTATGCAACCCTCTTTTGGCCCTGAAAGTTGCATGGAGCCTCCGGTGTGCCTCGAAATCTCCAGGCCTCACATAAACTAGGCTATAGCGGTTGGATTCTAGCACCATCTATATAAGTCCACATTTTTTCCCCATGAGGAAAGTGGAGACTCCATTCCTCTTTCCTCCATTGTTGCGAAGTTTAAACTTTCGAGATCTCCCTCCCCAACGCTCAAATTGTGAAAGATAGAGGAGATGTAGATTCACGTTCTCACCAAATGATACTTTGATCCTCTTGTTTTTCTTTGTGGATCTTATTACGATTGAGGTGGTTGGACACCCTAGACCGAAGGAGTTCATCTGAGAGCTTTCCTCTGTGGATAACGACTTCATGCAACATTCGGGAGACTCCAAGCTATGGAGTGGCTCCGAATCAGTTCGTAAATGTTCGGTGACCACCTTCAAGGGTACCACTAGTGGATCGAGGCTTTTCCCATGTGGGGAGGCTCTAGAAAAATAAGGTGATGTGGTGCCCCTATATTGGATGTAACGTGCATGCATGGTGCAGGAATAGTCAAAATGCCCTTCTAGACATGTATTAGTGGGGCAAAGTTAACTAGAGTGTAGCCAACACAAATGGACCAAAATCGCTTATAATTGTTGAAATAACATGTATATTAGTCTAAACTATCAAAATTTCAGGTTATTCCGCACACCAAGCGCAGGTTGGCAAATTGATATTTTTGTACAATTGCATTGTAAAATTTTAGTACAGGCTTGTCTCACTATTGTTGTTTAGTCAAACGTGTTGATACTTTTTTACTCGCACTTATGGATCGACCACGCATGTTTAAAAATTTACATTTTGACAGTTATTGTCTTTGAAAGGGCATTTTGAGTTTTTGACGGTTCTCCCAAGTCTCGTTGCATGGAATCACAGCACCCTATTCCCCAATCGAAATAGTTGCTCGTATGTCTCTCAAGTAAAAAAAATCAATTTTGGTGTGTATATTACGTGTGTGTGTGTGTGTGTGTGTGTGTGTGTGTGTGTGTGTGTGTGTGTGTGTGTGTGTGTGTGTGTGTGTGTGTGTGATATGGCTTGATATTCAAATCCCACCACCGCAAAGGGATCTTAATTTGGATCGTAAATATTCATGAGAATTTTGAATAATTTGGAACCGTAGAATATTTTTTTCACAGGTGTCAATTGGATCATAGATGCTTATGAGTCGTTATTAGATCCCCCAAAAAAATCTAGGATTAAATTCCCATAATAATTGTAAGACCCACTTATGCAACTAAGAACCTTAATGTACAAATAAGAAAAAATAGAATATTTTGCACATATGTTCTTATAATTGGAAATGTCATTTATATCCCTCTCTTTATAGATCAAACAAGTGCTGGAAAATATTTAAAAGGTTCTAAAATCCAAATTAATAATTTACTAGTCGAATGGAACCAAAATAAAATATTCACCCTCCATATCTGTGGGGCCCCTAGACTAGCTGTCCAGAAAGCACCTGTATGCATTCATTCACGATCCCATGATCAGTGTGTCGTGAACAACATACTCGAGTTGGCATTGCAGATTACAACATTCATTACACGAATTCGAACATAGTCTTACAACAAATGGTCACATGACCAAGTTCACATAACTGCCACGCAGGGCAGACTTAACTAACACAGCGGAAGTCTCGACGAAACGCGATAAAGCCCATGTCAACGCCAAACACCTACAGGCAGCTGACCGGGAGACGTCCTAGTTGGAATAGTCGTCGACGAAGCCCTCCTCTTCTCCAGTCTCCTCCTGAGACTCCTCGGGATAAAAGTCTGGCTAGGACAATAGCCAGGGACAAAACCAATATGAGTACGTTTGAATGTACTCACAATCTCTACTCAGAAAGCAAGCTAATAGATGCAAGATATGATATTTGAGGCGATTGTAGGAAAGGTTTTAATAATAAGGCTCACTACCCATGGTGAATGTAAGATTTACCATGGTTGCTGACATCTCTATATCTTTATTAAAAAAGATACTTCAAAAGATAAATTATTATAAAAAATAATCCTCTCGCAGATACCACGTATCATTGAGGGTTTTGACAAACTTTCCCAAAAATAGTTTTCTTTGCAGAACTTCTTAGGACTAGGGCCACCTCCAGGTTTTCTTTCAAAACACACCTCCGTACCTCAAAGGTACAATCATTCACAGTCTTCCATTACTTTCATGTACTCACTTGCTTTCCAACGCAACATCACTTTTAGAAAACTTCGACACAATGCTAGCTACATGGCCTTTCAACTTTCCATGACCGCGGACGCGGCTATTCGAATAGTTTTAACTCTGCAGAGTGTGTACACTTTCACCACAAGATCTAGTACATCCGTCATGATTTAATCATGAACTGTTCGAGACAGCATACACTCATCAGATGACTAATCCTCACTTCCACTATGTCGATGCTAGTACAAGATATACCTCTTCGATTGGGTTTATTCTCCCCGACACCGAGTGTGTTGGCCACAACATTCCAATACCTTTACATTCTCAATCTCCCAACATCACACGGCCACGTCAGGAGACCCAACGATTGCAACCGGTGGCGAAAGTTAATCATAACAGTCCCACACTTTGTATGCCCCGTCACCCCACTCCTAGCGACATTTCGGTTCAAGGGTCACGGCCCCTTATAGCATTTGAGGTAAAATCTCATACTAACACAAACAAGCTTCAGTCAAGCCCCGTGCCCATTTTGGAGTAATGTGGTTGTACGGTATGGCTGTCCAGCGAAGACTAGGTTATGTGTCGTTTTTAGAAAAACACTTCTCCGGAAATCCTCATGTTCATACCACCAATTGGGCAAGGTCCCACCTTCCCAAGAGGGTTTTCGTAAATCATTTTGTTTTTCCAAAAACAACACAAGGGTTCCCATCCTAAAATTTTATGCTTTCTTGAACTAGTAAGAGGGTGGTTGGTAGGGTTCTCCTACAGTTTTTGCTATGGTTTGGAATATATACCAGAACATGGGTGTATATCAGGTATATATATAATGCAGGAAAATATGCATAGGACATGTAGAAAAAAATAGATGGTGGCTGCAAACTTTCTGAGATGGCTTGCCTTGGTCAAAGGTTTGTCCCAGCTGCAGTTGATCAATATAATCTCCAGAAAAACCCTCAGCTGGAAATTCCTCCTCGTGATTTTCTAGGGTCGCAAAAAATAAAAAGAGCATAATCAACATACAGCAAGACAATCTAACAAGCACACTCACAAGGCAAGTCTAACAAACACAAGTATAGGAAACAAGGCTATCATAATATCAAACAAGATTTTCAAAGCAACAAGATTTTATCCATCTTTACTCAAGGAGTTATTATAGTAAGTTAACATATTTTAGGGTATACTTGTTAACATGCAAGGGTAAATCACCACTATCAACTTTAAACATCAGAGGTTAATATTTGTTGTTTGGGAATGGTTCTTTAGTTTAGACAAATTTTAAACATCACAATCACAATTTAAGCAAAAAAAATTACACGTGTTAATTAATCACACAAGATTATTTATCTTTGTTTAAAACCTAGCATAAACACTAACAGTACTGACATATTAAACAAGTTTGAAACAAGCATTCTACACTTTCATCATATCTACATCAAGCAAGACATAATTTTTATTAAAGCAATTCCCATTCTTTTAATATCTTCTTTAGTCAGAAATACCTACTAAAGCATTTTAATCCATCCAGGAAGTTTTATTACTTCAAACATCTTACAAACCTAGATTAGGGTTCTCTGTTATATTTAGAAACTACCAAAATTGAGTTTGCCTCGAAATTCATTTTACAAGTTTTATTAAAAATGTTCAAAGTGTTCCCTGACCTTAACTTAAAACACAAACAACTTCTATTCTAAGCATCACATTCACATGGGGTAAAATTCTAGTGAAAGCTAACATTAAGGGCTATCCACAGAATTTGGGTTTGCAGTTTTAGGATTAGTAAATCTCAAGTTAAAATTAAAACAATGTTTCTGACCTTTATCAGCACAGTAATTACCATGGACACACAAGATAATATTTTGTAGAGCTATAAGTTGTACATGGTTACAGATTCATTTGGCTACTTCCATGATTTTTGTTCGGGTCAAAATTTAAGTTTTACTATTTTAAATCGATTTAAACTAACAGTGCAGAAACTAGCTATACAGAAAAGAATAAACCTAACGAAGAAAAAAATGTCACGCGGGCCAGATCTGCCGCGGCGCTCGGCCCATCAAGCGAATCCAGCCCACGTGGCTGCGCGTGCGCGGGAGATAGCGCGATTCAAAGGGGACCGTAGATCTACCGATCAACGGCCCATGGCCATCGCCTTCCTAGCGACACGACGCGAGCGAGGCCGAAGCTCTGGCTATGGCGGGGGTCGATTTTCCTCACCTAGGGGCGTCGAGATGTGATGGCGTGGACGCGTAGAGATAGCAGGAGGTCGGGGAAGAACTTGGCGTGGAGAAGAACTCGAACAGCGGCTCCGGTCGACGGTGAACTTGAGCGGTCCTTCCTCGGGTCCGACACGGCTGCGTCGATCTGGGCAACCGCGAACAAAGAGAGGGTGTCAGGGAGATGGAACGCGAGCTGGGCTTGCGTTAGGGCCAAGAATGGTGTGAAAAGAGGCGGTGAGACCCCAGCAACACTCACGGCAAGATCCCGGCGAGTTCACGGCGAGGTCATGCCATTTCCGGCGTCCAGAGAGCGCGGGTGCGGGTGTGGAGCGAGAGAGAGTTGGAGAGGGGAGTGCATGGGAGCAGAATGGCAAGGGGACGCCCGTTGTCTCGCTTTTATTCAAGCTGCAACGAGTGGGTGCGAGGTCGGTCCGAGCGGTGGTGGCAACGGCGTGCTCCGATTGGGCGAGAGGGGTGGTATCGAGAGTGTCAGCATGTCCGCGCGTTCGAGGGTGAGTGATGACGAGCGAGAGCGCGCAGAGAGGGAGAGAGAAAGGCGGCAGAGGGCATCATCGCGTGGCTTGTCCGCCGGTTGCCCACGGTGGATTTGCTGCTCGATTTGATTGCCTCGCGTGCCCGGGATTTCTGGGGTGGTCGCAGGCGTGTGTGCGTGCACGGTGAGGCTGTGGACGTGGTCTGGGTCGGTGTGTGTGCGTGTTGGGTGCGTGCGGTGCACACGGTGCACTTCGGCACGACACGGCCGTGCCTGTCCACGGCACACGCCACAAACACACATAGCGCACAAGTGTAGCTAGGTGAGTGAGGGTGAGGTGTTGGGTGAGGTTTTGGACAAGTTTTAAATCAAGAATTTGACTCAAAACGAAATCGGCCGAAACTGAAAAATTCAGAAAAGTTCAGTTTAGGACTTGGCGAAATTTTCTAAGTCCCTGGATTGGTTATCAGGTAGCTATGTTCCCCTGATGCAACCAAGGTCTTAAAAAGTTCCAAAAATTTGGAAACGATTTTTATATGACAGTACACACCACAAACATGGATAACAAAAAGGAATTCATCCAGAAAACGACCAAGAAGATCAAATTGTGACAAAATGGTATGTTTTAACTGTCCTCTGTCCTGTTATTTTATAGCCCTTTTTTAGAGCATGATAAAAATATCATGGGCTATTCAAACATGAAAATTCTTGGCTAAAGAATGGAGTACCAACACAATACTCCAATGCCATGGACAAAGTTGAGATAAAAGATCAACAAAAGATCCTTGATCAGAAGCTCAAGGATGGGTCAGAGAGAAAGGGATTTCCAGGGGTTTAACTTAGGGTTTTGAAATTTGAGACCGTTTTAACTTAGGTGATGAATTGAATGTTGTTTTGTTTAACTTTTCAAACAAGCACACAAGTCACACTTCAAGCCACTAATTAACAAAATCATCAAACCAAATCAAGGAACAAATCACAACATCAGACAAAACAAAACTTTTAGGAAAAGTTTTTGTTGGTTCCAATTTTTATGTATTTAAATTATGGTTAAGAGAGACTTACCAAAGTTTGGGCTGTGACAATATCTGGGAAAATTCTAATTATTCCCACCTTTTAAATTATTTAAACATGGTTGGAACGATACTTTAATTAGCTATAGAGATGCAACAAAATAATTTGAACTTGCACAAACTTTCTCCAACCAATAATTATAATTTTGGATAGTCATGTTAATCCACACTTCAAGAACATTTTAATCAAGTTTGGGAAAATTAAATAAGTTCTAAAAAAGTTTTAATTACAAGAAAATCGAGCGAACTCCATCAACATTCATTTAAATAATTTGCTTATTTACGTTCCAAAATTTGATTTATCTTGGGTTGTCACAACGCCTATCAGGAACTTATTGACAGAGAACACCAAAGCCATGTCAAGCAGATGCGCCGCTTATGCCCGGTTTAGGAAGTCGGAGACATGGGTATGGCTCTGGATCGGTGGACCAAAGCACTAAAGCAGTGATGTGTAGGCGCATCTCGCTGTCGGCCCTACGTCAATGATTCTTCGAATTTGTTTCGGAGATTTTCTGTCGGCACACTCGACGTCCGCAACTGGCGACATCACCTCAGTTAAGTGAAACTTCCATGAACACTCCAAAAGACAGTAAGCTAACATTAGTCCATGAAGCTGGCTCATTTGTTGGGCTGCGGCGGTTCACTGGCAGCCTTGGAAACAAGATTAAAATTCTTCCAAGAAAAAATCATTCTCTACTGATTGACGTCAGTCCATAGGAACTGCAGACGAATCCTCGCCAGCACATAATTTTGCTAAAAAAGGATTGCAAAATACGTAGTACAAGAGAGGAATGTACAGAGCTGCTGCCTGCTGTGTGTTGTCGTCAACTACAAAGGGAAGACCGGAAGAAGAAGAGGAGGAAGAAAAAATGTTCCAACACGCACCGCCACAGAAACAAGAAAAAATGACCAGAGAACAAACGAATCCCCCATTGAAAATTACAAGTGCTGCAAACATAGACAATTCAAACGCTACCACGTCTTGGCCCAGGAAAGAAAAATAGAACCACTGAAATTGGAGAACTTTCCCAGCTTGTTCCTGCAGGTTTCCCTCCATTTCCTGCCCCCTTCCTCTCCCTCTTCTATATCAGCGCCTACCGATGGACTTCTCCACCCGTTTCTTCCCCAATGGCTTCTTCCAAGCGGCTCCGTCCATGGTCCGCCTCCGGCGACGACTCCGACGATGGCGCTGAGCTCTCCCGCCCTTGCAAGCGTTGGAGGTCACTTGTCATGTGAGTCTGCCTTCGCTTTTTTTCAGTTCTTGTGCTCAAGTCAACGTCTGGTCAACTCTTATATGATCCTGACCTGATCTGAAGTTCTTGAAGAATATTTTTTGTCTTTTTAACTGAACCTGGATCGTTATTGTGGCAGGCAGATGAGGGGCAGGAGGACCATGGGTCAGGGGCTGTTTGGTTTCAGAGGGGTCATTGGGGGCGAGTTCATGACCATGTTCCTGCCATTTTTCAGTAATATGGTTCAGAGAGTGGTCAGTATTTCTCTTCCTTTCTTGATCTTCTTTTTTACATTGCGGTTGTTTGCGAGAATTTTCAGTACCTGCTCTTGTTAAGGCTAGAAACTTCTGATATTTACTGTGATTAAGGCAGAATGTTCAGACAAACTGTTCCATGGAACAGCTAAAATTAAAGCATGTTATTTCTGTGTGATATTCTTGCGACCTGCAGAGAGACCAAGCATACAAATCTTCCTTGATACTTTATGTTCATTTTATAATTACTAGCAAAGTTCCCGTGCTTTGCTACGGGAGGAAAAACCAGAGTTTCAGTTTGGATGTAATTTTCGTAACGAATTACTTGTGAATCATTTTAAAAAGGAAAGAAAATGGTAGCGGATTAATTGGGTCATTAAATCATTTTCCAAATTTATAACTTTGGTTCCCTGGACAGAGGATGCATTTCTTGACATTTAACAAAAGGATTCATTTTGAAAACATTTTTAGAACTCAAGTGTTGAATTGTACGGACGAAATGTATCTCTGTATTTTGATCAACTAAAACAGATGCAAAAAGGAAAAGCAATGATTCCAAATTAAACTACATGGTCAGAGCTTCGCGGTGATGTAAAGTTTGTTAAATTTGGAGTTGTGGATTGAAAGTTATGAATTTACGAAGGTTAGTTTGTTTTCTGTTTATTTAAACAAAATTTAGAAAACAGATTAATCGCTGCCGTCCGTTCCAACTTAAACGGACGCTCCAGATTTTCCCGTACCTTTTCGGTGGCGTCTTTGCAAAAAGGTCCGCGGATTTTCGGTAAACCGCGAATAAGTCAGCAGGACGTCCGTTCTGTGGACTGCGGGGTAGTTTCCCAGTTTGTCAGGGGGTATATTGCAAAACGGCGTTTTGAACCTGTATCCACCCGGCGGTGGCAATGCTTTGTAATATGCCCAAACTCGCAGGGGCAAAACCGTCATTTTGGGGTCAGACGGGAAGAAGCTTTACTTCCTTTTATACTAGGTATAGATAGATTATTTTCTGGCCTTTGCATTTTCAGGTTTCAGAGGAGGTAGAGAAAGCAATATCAAGACATTTCAACACCGCAGCAGCACCTCCAAGGTGACAAGCATACTTGTCTTTTGTTATGATCAAATTTGATTCCATTCTAGAGAAGTTTTTATGTTATTCTCACTGCTACTAAATGGCCTCGGAAAAAAGTCTCATAAAATAAACACTACGATGTCTGAGTATGTTCATTTGCTCAATTTATTCTGTAAACTATATGTAGGCTACTAGTAGGCTTGAACCAGCGTCCGAGGTATCAGCTCATGTTCCTGAATGGTCTGAAACCTGTCTACACCATGATGAAGTTGGAAGCCAATGATGGATCAGCTCTTAAGGTGGCCATAGTTGAAAACCTCGAAAACAATCAGACAAGTATTGTCAGGTTTGGTCATCTTTCTTCAGCTAGGGCTGAGGTTGTAGTCCTCCATGGCAATTTCAATGCTAAAAATGAGGAATGCTGGACCCCTGAAGAATTCAACAAGCATATAGTCTGGGGGCGAGAGAAGAGCGCGAAACTCCTCAACGGTGATCTGACACTGAAGTTCAGTGGAGGGGAGGCTTTTCTTGAAAATGCAAACTTCACTGACAACTCCAGCTTCACCAGCACTAAGAAGTTCAGGCTGGGCCTGAGGCTTGTCAATGCTTCTGGAGAGAAAGTTCTTGAAGGAATCACGGAGCCTTTTCGCGTGAAGGAGCGCAGGGTGGAAGGTATCGCTATTTGCAGTTAGATTGTTCTTTCTTCAAAAATGCACCTTCTTCATTTCGAGCTGAGACTGATCATATGCGTCTTGCTGTTGTTGCAGGGTTTGAAAAGCACTACCCGCCATTGCTGGGCGACGAAGTTTGGCGCTTGGAAAGGATTGGTAAGAATGGGGCTTACCACCAAGCCTTATCAAACAGTGGAATTGACACTGTGCAGAAGTTTTTACATTCCTATATGAAGAATGAGCACAAGCTATTGCAGGTAAAGGTTCTAGGGGTTTGTCTTTTAAGAAATATCACAATGATGTTCTTGTATAGCTATTGAAGATCTTTGGGTTTCTCGTCTATCTTTAGACTTTCAGCAAGATGTCAAAGGCAGCTTGGAAAGCCATCATAGGACATGCAATGACGTGCGAAGTCGGCGATGCTCTCCATTTGTATGAAATTAAGGAAAGAAACATGGGACTTTTCTTTGATGCCAAACTTCAGCTTGTCGGGGTGAAATTTGGTGATTGTTACAAGCCCTTAGATCAGCTTCACCAAGTAGAGAAGGTGATGTATATGCTCACATACTTCAAGTTCAAGCTGGAGATTTTCTCACTAATGCTCTCACATTTGGTGTTCTTTTTCACAGAATTTAGTCGAGACTCTAAAGCAAGTGGCTTATGAGAATATGAAGGATATTCAGTATGATCACAAGATGATCAACCACTGTCCTGTACCACTTCATAGTTTTCACACAAATGGTGCTTCTGTGTCGAGTAATGTTCTTCCGAATCAACAGATGCTGAACTATGGTAACACCTGGCCTGATCTATGAGGTTCATGCAATAGCAGTAATTTGTTCCTTAGGAACTTTGGTCATTGATTTTAATTCATTGCCAGGTCAATACAGTAGGTTTCCAGGAGAATTCTCAGCTAGCCAAGGATTTGAATCCGCTGAGAGATTTTGTTCTTTCAATCAAACCACTGATGTAAGTACAAGTACTTCAAACCTAAATTCTGGTAAAGGATAAGAAACATATAGAAATTACTCTAAGACACTGTTACAAATTTTCAAGCAGGCTTCAGTAAAGATGTCAAGATTTCTGCATGGTCAGACTTCGAATGATGTTAGCCATCAAATAGTCGCAAACAAATTTGTACCATATAATCCAAGCCAAGGAACTTTCTTACCAGGACCAAGAATCACGCAGTTGCGTATACCGAATACCGGAAGAGCAGATTTCGGTCCAGATGCTGCCACTTCTGCTATTGTTCATGATAACATTCAGGCAGGTCAGGTTGCTATGCAATCTGGTCAGAACGCACAGAAGCATTCTCATTTGTCTGAAGAATCTTTTAGTGTAAGATTTTCTTTTCCTTACAGCGCAACTTTTCCTTTCGGAAGTAACTTCTATGAAAAGTGAATCTCAATATAAGCTGAAATTGAATAGTTCATACTTTTAAACTGAACAAGATCACGTCTCTTTTGCGCATGCAGAGCTTCTCTGTCGGTAGTTTGACGTCTACATACACAGAAACGGATTCTACACAGCCTCCCTTCCAGCTTACAAGCAACAGTAATTCCTCTGATGCATTACCTTTACTGCTAATTACTTCATTTTGATGCTCACTTACTCTGGATCTAATTAGCTCTGGACGACATCTGCAGGAGAGAATTTGAGCAACCAACCTGACCTACTGTACAATGGCCAAATACTAATGCAGTCACATCAAGTTGTGACTGGCTTTCAGCCATCAAGAACAAACAGCTTTGACTCGGTGGAAGATGATCAACTCATTCATCGCTTCATTTCCAAGATTTTTAACAATGAAGGACCCGCGACACCTTTGTCGCCACGTAAGTGGGTCAAGATCAAGGCCGCATTGAAGCTAGCGTCCGTAGGGCGACTCTCCAGGGCCTCGAGAAGGGGTCTACATAGTCCCCTGGGAAGGCCAAGGCTGGTACCAACAATATGACCTTGCTTAATAGGGTGGATAACGGTCGTGACAGAACAGTGTGGATGAAAGATCCATCTTGATGTTGTACTCCATGGTACTGTTGAAGTATATAACCTAGTTAGTTGAAAGTAGCAGTGGTGTTGTCAAACAGTCTGGTATCTCTACATAGTGGAGCTTGTATTTTGATTTGTTAGTAATAGTATTCTCATGTAAAGATTTCTGGATCTTACTGTAGTTGTTATTTATGAACTCAGGAGTCAGGAGTCAGGACCATGCAAAAAGCATGTAATTTATTCACTCTTTCTTCTGAAGTTCCATGTACTGATGTCCGCAATCCTTTTTAAAATAAAAAGGGATGCCCTCTATTACATGCTACTGAAAAAATCAAGTAAAAATATGCTATAAATATAGCCTGTCTATTAAAATGAACTACTTACAAGGTGCTGTGCTCGTGAACAAATGGTACAACAGTAATTTCTAGTGTGGAAGACAGAGACTTCCCACAAATGAAACTCCCTTCATGTTTATCTTCTTTCTGTCCTCCTGGAGGTCTTCTATCCATGTTTTACTTGGTGTAGTGAAACGATTCATCCAGCGGATTTAAATCACTCTACATCGTTGATCCTTCCAGGGAGTTTCAAGAAGATTCTTCCTTAAAAAGCTTTCTGTTGATCGGATGTTGTCACAGATGAGGGTGGTAGCAATAAAATCTACCTTCACATTGATTGGTTACTTTGGAATGTTAAGTTTTCTATTTGGAGTTCTTCTTCCATCTGTACCAGTCAAAATATGTTTACTGTTCCTGATTGGTGTTTGTAGCATTTTCTGTGATTGTGGTACTGGTGACTTGCATGCCGGATTTGTACTCCTGGGTAATTCAAAACCAGCAGAAACAGGTTAAATTTACCTAATCATGTGCAAAAAAATTGTTTCATGAATATAAACAAGAAGCTGGCTTCACCTCATTGTCATATTATTTGCATTCTTTGTTTGAGGCTTCTTTTTACTTGAAATGCTTCCATTGGTAACACCAGCACGCTTCAGGCCACTGGCTGACAGCATCATTTCTTGGTCCAAGGAAGAGCTAGTAACACCAACAAATTCGTCCGAGTCCTGCCTTGGCACTAACTCAATCCTACACTTTTGTTGCCCAGGTGTGTGTCTTTGATAGAAGGAAGTCGGGAGCGGGGTGTGTGTGATGAGATCAGGCTCCAGCTCTGGTATGGAATTGCCATTCTCAAATTGGTTGCCACCAACAGCTGCCTTATCAACCCAGTCAACTGATCCTGTTTCTTTAGTAAGACCATTGCAATTGTCGACCCAGTTACGTGAGTTGTTCTCGGCGAGGATGCCAAGCCCAGGCAAATCAAATTTTAGCTTTTTTTGCATTGGAGTGACATTGTTCAGGACCTAAAAAATAAACATTAAATCTATATTAGATCTTTGGATCTCAACAACAACAACAACAACAACAACAACAACAAAGCCTTTTTTCCCAAACAAGTTGGGGTAGGCTAGAGTTGAAACCCATAAGATCTCGAAACTAGGTCATGGTTCTGGCACATGGATAGCTAACTTCCACGCAGCCCTATCCATGGCTAGTTCTTTGGTGATATTCCAATCCTTTAGATCTCTCTTAACAGACTCCTCCCATGTCAAGTTTGGCCTACCACGACCCCTCTTAACATTCTCATCCCGCTTTATCCGTCCGGTATGCAATGGCGCTTCCGAAGGCCTACGTTCTATATGACCAAACCATCTTAAACGGTGTTGGACAACCTTCTCTTCAATTGGTGCTACCCCAACTCTCTCACGTATATCATCATTCCTAACCCGGTCCTTTCTTGTGTGGCCACATATCCATCTCAACATGCGCATCTCCGCTACACCTAACTGTTGGATATGTCGTCTCTTGGTCGGCCAACATTCTGCGCCATACAACATCGCAGGTCGAATCGCCGTCCTATAGAACTTGCCTTTGAGAACAACGTTGAATCGAATCTTTGGATCTCAAAATATTAAAAATCTAATGCTGGTAGAATTTATCTTTCCTTGGAGAAATCTACCACTTCCATGTATTCTCTAAATTTGAGACCTCTATCAACAAAAAAAAATCCACTAAATGACATGCTTCTTTTGACAAGCATTTCCATCTTAGAAGGTTTTCACTTTCTCAAACTATAGGACTCGTGTTGTAGATATTTGACTGCATGGATGCCATTTTTCCACGAAATTGCAGCCACAACTAGAGCACACAACTCATTTTTAAATAATATTTTCGTGATACGCACGATAAAGAGTTGACATTGGTTGGAAAAGAATTACCTCTATGTTTCCAACTTCTTCCATTGGCTGTCTACTTTTCGGTAATACAGGTGTTATGTTGCCTCTGCTAATTTTATATATGTTTGGACTTGACTGTGTGCTCCGAATGTTTTCTGTTTCTCCTTCCTTCTTGGCCAATGCTGCCTTGAGGCAAGCAATCTGAAATGAGCAAAAATAACGGAAGTTTCTTATACATCTCAATGGCAGTGCCTGTAGCTAATTCACAGAAACCGAAAATAAAAAATAGGTAAAGCACCTGTTCTTTGAGCTCCCTAACCTCACCACCTTCTTTATTTGCTTTTGCCGCGCCAAGCTCAACAGAGGCAACTCGCTCAGCAAATTTCAAGGTGCTTATTGTCTCATTGACAGCATCTGGTTCCGGGCTTATGTGCACAAACATCAGTGTTTTTGCTTGTCCACCTAAACATTGCAACACTATTTATCCCATTGATTGAAGTACAAAAAGTGAAAATGTAGGATACTGAATTAGCAGACTACCTAGAGAATCTTGCAAAAGCTGGGTAAGCTTGCTGTTTCGGTAAGGGACATGCGAGTTTTTCTGGGCCAGGGATGCAATCACATCCCCCAGTGCTGAAAGCGACTTGTTTATGTACAGTGCCTCCTTCAGTCTATCTCCTACAACTTCCGATTTATCAACTCTTTCACTACCGGCTAGATCCACAAGATGCATGCAGCCTCTCAAGATTGCGCCAGATGTTATGTCACGTCCTTGAACATGAACAGTCAGGCAACTGCATGTAGGTTTCAGTCAGAATTATAAAGCATAATTATACATGTAAGTACTTCTAAGTTTAAGCAAGGTATGTTCGTGCACACCTATGAGAGCGGCTGCTTCGGTCGTTGATGGCTGTTGAACCTACTACACGGTTCCTTTGCCCTTGATTCATCAGCCCAACAACATCAGAAGTCGATGTGACAGGAACTATGCTTGCATCTGGAACTGCAAGCCCTTTTTGTGAAGTATTTCTTATTTCCAACGTAGCTCAACGTTAAGGAGGCTCAAGATATGCGTCAAATAAGTAAGGTTAAAGGAGAACAGTAGAGAACTATTTTTTACCAAATACAACAGTAAAAAGGATATTTTCTGTTTCCACTATCTTGAAGGAGGTCTCTCACTTGCTCATTGTAGATCTCAATCATCTGCACAGAAATTTCGTAACTGATTGTCCCATGTCTCTGTGCTTGAAGATTAAATAAGTCATTCAATGCTCTGTAGTTAACACCAACGCTTTCCTCGCTCAGTACTTTAGGTCCACTCTGCAAAACATAACAAAAAGTGATCTTAGCCTGATTATCCTTTTCCTAAGAAATAATGAAATATTTTCTTAGCGAAGCTTATTACCATTGTATAGGTCTTTCCTGATCCGGTCTGGCCATAAGCAAATATGCAAACATTGAAGCCATCAAGAACTGAACGGATCAAAGGTTGCATATCTGAAAAGACTTCCTCTGCATTAACAAAACAAAAGCACTAAGTTCAGTACCCAAGGAAAGTCAAGCTAATTGGGACTATAGATATACAGGAGCAACTCATATACCTTGAGTGGCTGCTGGGCCAAAAACCTTGTTGAAAGTAAATGATTTGCTTCCATCTTTCCCATATTTTGTGGGAGTGATTATTGTGATGGTTCTTTCTTCCATTCCAGCAACACTTGTCCAGGAATTTGCTTGTCCAGGTAGAAAAGGCCTCACTCGACAATATACTCTAATATTTCCTGGTTATAAAACGAAACAAAATGTAAGATGTAGGCTAGTATCCTTCATATCTTGTTCCTTCAGCACCAAAAATGGTACCTTTAAGATCCTGTATTTGGTTGTACAACTTGCGGTTATCCTCCAGAACTTTATGGTAACCACAAGCCGCATTAGATAGGACGTGCAAATGCTTTCCTGTTAACGTGGTAAATATGGTATTTCTTAAATGCATTTGGAGCAAAAAAAAACAGTTAGATAGATGCAAAAATCAATTATAAGTTACCCATTTTAGTAAAATCTTCAGAGTACTGTAATCTCAATTGTTCCATTCCAGACGTGACAGAAGAAAGGGTATTTCTTAATTCCTGCAGGGAGCATAACATGTCAAGAGATCGTGGATGTAAATGCTGGTTAGTCAGAATCAAATAAGGAATGTAAAACAAAATAAAAATACCAGGATATGTTTCTGCTGTACGTCAATATTTATTTCTACCCCTAGCTGGAACTGTTGAGCTGCACAACTACCATTCACAACTACAGAGCTGACTTCTTCCTTCAGCTTCAAGGGACATAACTCATCCACCTTAATTTCGTTCACCAAACAATGAAGAACATTAGTATATGCAACCTATTCAGCCATATAGAACTTGTTTTTCAGAATGTACAGGTGTTTACATTCAATTCAAAACTAATGCTCACTGTGTACATATCTGGCCACTGGGTGGTAAAAGCAATGTATACCTTAACTCGATTGCTGGTGGAAGTTTCATCTTGCAGTGGCATGTCAGGTATGGATAATGGGCCAGTACCTTTAGAGACCTCTATGCATTGCACCTGTGATATTTTTTGTCCAAATCAGTAAATCTGCAGAGTTGTATACCTCATCCGCAGATAAAAGCTCACAGATACAACTAATTAAATAATAATAGGCCCCAGAAAATGTGGATAACTCTGAGTTTCTAAATAATAGCAGAATGGAACATACTAAGTGCTGGTCTGCAGCCCGACACTCATATTCCTGAATAACTTTACTTAGAAGTGACTCAACAATCTGCAAGATAGCAAATACTTTGGTGTCATTCTTGATGTCCATCAACTACGACTGCATGATGACCATCTATATATTCAAGCAAAGTAGACTCACCAGTGGGACTTCTTCTGGTTTCTGACCCAAGAGAAGTGTACGCACAAGGATATTAAGGGCTTCTGAAGTAGCCTACAAATGAATAAGACAGGTCATTACAAAGTAGATTCTGAAATAAGAATTGACACCACATCATAATACTTACCATCTCACTGGATTCACAATCAGTTGTCATATTTTGCTCTACTGGAAAACAGTTCTGGATTGGCTCTGCTGTGTGGCTTCTCATTAACTTATTCATAAAAGCATCAGTATTCTTGAGTATGAAGTACTTTCCAGATGTAGAAGGCTTTGAAATGCCGCCATATTTAGATGGTGTCTGTCTCCCTGTTGTCTTGCTTTCACTGAATGACCTCAGAGCAAGAACACAATCCACAACTCGAACGCCCTTGCCACCCTATGTTCCAATTGACAGATAAAATATATTTGTTATAGCAAAAGTAGCCCAAATATTAACTTTGGCCTCCATTTGAAATTTCTTATCAATCAGGATACAAATCCTATCCACGTAAGAAATATATTGTATTTTAAAAGCTAAAAGAATTGGCTTACTACATGAGCTCTCTATAAAGCATGAAAAAAGATACCTTCTCCAAATCAGAATGCTCGAATGTAGGGAGCCCTAAATCTTGTACAGTGACAAGGAAGTTCCGCAAATTCTCGAAGTATTGATATGCACACAAAGCTGAACCATCTGATGGTACACCAGTATCTGAGGGGGCTTCCACAACCTAATACCAGTATAACATTACCGAGAAAATCGGCATCGTAAGTTAGCACGGCTCACTTTTTCTAAGCAATGGAGAAGAGGACAGAAACATGGCACTGAAAGACTCTGCTGAGACACACGGCAGCTAAATGGACTATAAGTATTGAAGGCCATAAGTCTAAGTACCTTAGGTATGGCGCCTGGCTGAACCTTATTCAGTGCATTGCAAAGGACAATTCCATTTCTCAGCCCAAGCCGGAATTCCTCCTCAGAGGGCTCTTCTGGTAGGTCCCTTGCACACACGATCCCAACTGTTCTTCGCAACCAACTGGCTGCATCATACCGTCTATTCGCTGCATTGTGAACCCAGTAAATCATAAATTCACATTGTACTGCTAGCAATCATAGATAAGAACTGTCCTAAGAACCATAACAACAATATATTATCTATTTTAAGGTACAATTCAATAGGCACAGTAAAATTTGCAAAGTGTACTATACATCGGCACAGTATAATTTGCAAACCAATGATGTTAGCTACGATCAATCAAGCATAAAACCCACAAGTATGAGCTCAGCGCAAGCTCAAGCTCAAGCTCAAAGTCAAACAACTACCATCAGAAAAACATTTAAACTACTGTCCAGTGTCCACACAAAGTCACGGCCCTGATGACACCAGGAAATTTGAATTAAACTGCATCTGGTCACTCACTGGCACATCTCGCCCTAAATCAAAAGCCGAACCATCGAGATCAGGACACTAAAATACAGGACAGGAATTCCCGCATTCGTCCACTCATCTCTCCAAGTCACCCAGACAACCAAGAATATCAGATCACTAAATTCTCGCCCCCGCCGCATTTAGCGCGATCCGCGCAAGTGCCCGAGAACTCACCGGCCTCGTGGGCCCGCCTGGTGGCCACGTCGATGTCGCTCAGCGTCCCGTGATTCCGCAGCACTCGTTCCGCCGCCGTAGGCGCCGTCTCCTGGGCCATAACTCTGTCCGTCGCCGTCGCCGCCGTGTCCATGGTCCAAGAACGCCCGAACCAGCACCGATTCCGACGACCCGACTGATGTATGGGCACTGGGAGAGACGGGAGGACGTGGGCGGGGGAGAGGAAGGGCGGATCGGGGCTGGAGTGGTCTGCAACGGTGGGGCAGTGAGGCCTGAGGGGTTTGCTTTTCTTGGGTTTCTTGGTCTGTTTTCGAATGGTGGTGGCGCTCGTGACGGGAAGAGAGCGGTTGGGGGCGTCTTGTTGGTCACGTGGGGGCTGGAACGGGGATAGGGGATTTCGTGGAGGGTAAAATGGTAAATCAGTCGTTTACTTTTGAAGCCGTAGCAGTCCCTCAACAAATATATTTATGGTACTTTTGGAGGAACTATTAGCTTTTTATAAAAGTTTATTGTACTAATTATACTACTTATATTGATAGTAAATTATGCTGGTTATATTGATACTAAATTATAGTATTGGGTATATCGTCCATGAGTTTATTTAACAAGAAAATAGTGGTTTTGACGACCCAATTATAAAAAAATTGCATCCATAAAAAAATCTCGCTATATCATGTGGCATATCTTTCCTCGTGGACAATTCTCGAAATCAACCTCCTTATATGCCCTAATATCCTCTGAGTCGATGGTGAAAATAGGCATTTGCCCACTCGTACCAATGTGGTAGTTGACTAGTACTCCCTCTGTATCAAAATATAAGGCGCCATTAAATTTCTCTAGCCAACGACTTATAATTTTGACCGTGATTTGTATTTCTAATTTGTCCATAAAATCGTATAATAATACATGAAATGAAAGAACTTTGCAAAACGAATTCAACGATACCATTTATATGTTCTCAATCTGTATAGTTTAGTATATATTAGTGTTCAAAGTTGAATCTCAAATACCAGCACAAAAATAGACATGCGTTATTGTTTGGGACGAAGGGAGTATCGATTTTACGAATACAACTCTATGAATGCTCTCTAGCAAAACAATTGTTCAAATTGAGATTTGTACTCCAAGAACTCGACTACATCACGGAGGCTGATTTTCAGTGACCAAATTGATGTTGCTCGTCAACGTGGTATGCAGATCGAACCGAGAAGAGGCCTGATTTTGTGTATTGCCAGGCAAGAAAAACATCGAACATCTAGGGGGAAAAAGAGTGGATTTTATCTGACCGTGCATCCATGGAGCAAAGATCATTTTGACAAGATCTTCATCCTATTTCTTGTTCCGGGGGCCTACCAAACCCATCCTACTTCATTTATCAATGTCCCATCGTACTATTTGTGGAGTACCTAATTACTCCAAGATCACGTACATTATACGTGCTACAATGTCAATGTCACGATTCCTTTTTCTATCCCTATTATATTTCTTGATATATTTTCTTCGCAAGTAAGTACCATGAAGATAGATAGCGACATGTTTTTTTTATGCATGCATATATCGATATTGCAAGCAAGTTGATCGGACTACAATGGGTAGATGAAAAAGGCAACGCATCAACATCAATATGGTGCTTAACATGGCAATACAAACCATTAACTTCATTATCGCGGTCTCATTTTTATGGTACACCTTCCTGAGTATATAGTTGCCCCATCAGAAAATTGGTACGAAAAAGATCACCATTGATACTATCCAGCTTTCTCCATCGGTCTAGAGTTTTGGATAAAATATTTGGTGTCTCTAGCCGAGTAAAGAAAATATGGCCATGATATACATAATTTAATTAGTTAACTTTGAGTTGGTCAATGTTTGATACTCCCTCCGTTCACAAATATTTGACTTCTAACTAAGTGTATCTAGACAAGAAACATATCTAGATACACTCACTTTAGAGTCAAGTATTTTAGAACGGAGGGAGTACGCATTACGTTTGAAGTGTGAGAGCATGTTTGGTTACCAACTTACCACATCCATTGGTTTATCACGACTTGCTATGTGGTGAAATCATAGCCCAAAAAGTTACGTGTTTGTTCAACATATTTTTCATAGATTTAATACGCAAATTCACCCTAATTGTCTTTTTTGAATAGTAGAGTTGTTATTGTATGAGTCAAACATGTTTTTCTTTTCGTTCTGTTGGAGCTTTCATCGATGATCAACTTGGAAATTCATTTTGGAAAGAGATCGACCAAGTGATGCTCTGAACAAGAGTTATACATTCTTTAATTTAGAAAGATTTTGACCTTGCGAACAGCTGTTTGTGTACTTCTGCACAAGATTTCACCTTGGGTCCACGCAAAGCCAAAGGAGGGAGAAAACAAATCGTTATATCAGGACAAGCCCAACGGTCGGGGAGGTGCAAAGTTGACTTTAGTAGCATGGGAGCCCCTGAAGATCAAGGCAATTACAAAAAATACCTCTGACCCCGAAGTTGAATGGAGTAAAATATTTTAAGCCATGTCTTACTATATATAAAAGGCCGAAGGATTCGCTGCCTCACAGCGCTCCACGTCGCGTGCAATCCCTGGCCGTCCGATCGGCGCGACGGACGGCCCAGATTCGGCCACGTCGCCCCATTCCCGCGCGGCACTGTTCACTCCGATTTTTGTCCAATCGGACCGCGACACGTCGCCCGGTCACCCGCCGGTCGCCCGGCTCCCAGCCGGTCACCCACCCGGTCGCGGATTTACAAAAACAACCTCCCGCTTTCAGAAATTCGCGCGCGGTACACGCTTTCCATCTGGGGTGGGTCCTAAACGCAATTTGTGGAAACTTCGGGGTCATTTTTGCAAAAGCATCCGCGAGCCCTCCCTCTCTCTCCCGTGCGACTCGGAGGTCGCCGCGGACTTCCCCCGCCAGATCGACGGGGACGGGCGGCTCCGCCGTCCGCGCCGCTCCCTCCTCGCCAAGCGCCGCTTGCCGGCGCGCCGCACAAGCATGGAAATCGCCGCCGCCGCGCGCACGGCCGTCCGCCACGTTCGCGCGCCGCCGGCGGCCGCTCCGGCGACCATTTGCGGGCGGCGCCGCCACCTAGGGGCAGCCCGCGACGAGCCGCGGCCGACGCGGTAGGTCGCGCGCCCCAGGACGCGGTGGCGCGCCAGCGGCGTCGTCGTCGCCGCCGCTGCGGGTCGGCCCGCCGGTGACGTAACGCCGCCCGTCAGCTGGGCCGTGGGCCGCTAAGTGGGCTGGGCCGGACGCTGCGCGGCTGGCTCGGTTTTTTTCTTCTTTTTTCCCTTTTTTCTTTATTCAATTTTCCTTTCTCTAATAGCTTTTATATGTTTCTTTTAATTCTACTTTTCTTTCCCTAATAACTTTTATATGTTTCCAAACAACTCCGATAATTTGTAAACCTGCACAATTTCAAAATCTAGATGTTCTCAAATTTCGATTTCACCACCGAAAAACGTTATCCGAATTTGCATATTTCTAAATTTCAGCTCTCTTTCAAATATCACTATTTCCCGGTTTTTTCGAAATCAAATACTTCATAAATGCAGCCCTTTTTCATATTTCGGTACATCCAAGAACATGGATATTTCCAACTTACAATTTTCTGCACCGCCATATGTACGAATACATTTCCAAATTAAATTTTCCTCCACCACGATGTCTACGAATGCAACAAAAATCTGAACATGAGCACACCAATAAAGGCTTTCTATTCACGTCGTACGATCAAAACTCAAATTTGGATGTAATTCAAATTTCAAATTTTCATGCACCTTCCAAATTTGTGTATTTTCGTAGACGTCAAAATGAATTTAAATGCATCAAAACTATTGAAAGAATAGATGACTTCCGAATTTGAACGATTTCTGAAATGCGGACAATCTTAAAACGGAAACCTCATTTGCATTTCATTAATTCTCGAATCTGCGCAATTTAAAAATGCGGACACTTTCAAGAATAATTTAATGGGTGGACAACGATATGACAAATATGTCAACATGGACACACGGAAAAACACCTACCTACAACATATGGTCAAATTCCGCGTTTGAATAATTCAAAATTAGCCCACGGGTGCGGCGGAGGCCGCGCTTAATCCCCTAGTCGTATCGTAAGAGAGGTGAAACACGCGACGTGCCAGGTGGGACCTGCCTGCTAGACGAGTTCGCGGCTAGCCTCGTCTCGTGCCGTGGAAGCTACTGTACTCAGGATCCCCTTGTGTGTCAGTGACTCAGTGACAGTGAGCCGAACCAACGTCAACGTCGCGCTGGCCAGGTGTGCCAACGTCTGGGTCAAACTGCGTCACCAAAGCGACTCCTTGTTGGTGTAAGACTAGGTAACACGGCGCGGCGACTAGGTAACACGGCGCGACGTGTCGCCGCGCCCTTGACGAAAATTTTATCAGAGTTGTACTTAATAAATAAAAGAAGACATGCATTGAAACAATATAATTGAATGATATATTTTAGGCTTAGTAAAATTACCAAAACATAGATACTTTATATAATAGCGTGAAGAAACGCTGGCCTCTCAGCCCCTCTGCTACTGTAGCGTCGCACTGTAGCGGGTTACAGTAGGTACAGTGCGGTGCTACAGTGTTTTTGTTTTGTTTTGCAAAACAACCCTCGCTTTTTTTTGGCAAAACAATCTCACGTTTTCCCGCAAATTTTGAAACGGCCCTCTGATCTAATCAGCCCTCTGCTCTACAGTACACACGTCTCCGCGTTGTTCGAACCAGATCCGATACCCCTATCTTCAGTTCAATCGGTTATTTAGCTCACACATTAATAGCACAAAGCTAGACCACACAATATACAAACATTTTCTAAAAATAAATTTGTTTCTCCATCCATATGTGTTAGTGTATTTTGGGACGAAATTTACGTTGCGTCGCCATTTTCCGACAATAGTTCATTTTTCCCGTGGCACCATCCTCGACGTGCACAACAATATTATTTCAGCTCCTCTTTTCTTAATTTCTAACTGTATTCCAACAGTATTGTCCATTGTAAATTCAAATATATTTGAAGCTTCCAATTCGCTGAATAATTGGAGAAAATTAATGGATTTAATTTTAAAAATGCTCATATAATATATTTCATCCGATTAAGGAGTTAAATTAAAATTTTAAAGCAAAATACAAACTTATTATATCTTTCCAAATTGTTCAACATTTAGAGATAATATAACTGAAGTCTCTCCGATTATTCAGATAAATCTAATAAATGCTAAAAATGATTAGTACTTGGAGATAACCACAATATATTTCCTCTGACTATGGTGCTAAATAAGAAAATTATGGCAAAATAGAACCATACTTGAACATTCAAATTAGGCCAACATATTTGGAGATAATAAAACTTGAAACTCTCTAATTATGCAGTATAATATAAAAAACGCTGATTAAACGAATATTCGAACTTAACTTTCTCTGATTGCGTAGTTAAATTTAAACGATGCTTGCTTAGCTCCATATTCGTACAAAACACAAATTCATTTCCTCTAATGGTTGATTAAATTTAGTAAATACTAATACAATACACTTCCTCTAACTTATTTACGGCGCGAAACAAACATATTTGATCAATTTAATTTATGAAGTTAAATTACACATTCATACCAAAATACAAGTACTTCGAAATACCCTAAACGATAAACTCCTACATACTTCAGCATTTTTACAACAGGTGCGGCGTATCGCCGCCCCCAGATACCTAGTCGTTATGTAAGTATAGTAGAGAATTAACGACAAACCAAGTGAGATTTACGACAAATTTATAGATGCAGTGAGACGAGAAACCCATACAACCATTTGAATACAGGTTTCTTATTTTCGTGGCGGAGCCAGGAATTGAACTGAGCCGGATCGAACAAATAAAGTCTAAAAAAATTTAGGCAGAAAACCAAGTGTATTCAACACAAGAAAAGTCCAAACAGATTCAATTTAAATATTTCATCAAGCACAAGACTATTTCTTGCATTTATTGCTGAAATCTTCACAACTGAAAATTTTCCCGAGACGTGGGACTCGTAGGATCACCAAGAAGTTTATTCCGTAGAAAGATAAACATAAGGTTTTTCTGTGTGAGTGTTACACAAATTAAGTTAGAGTTGGATGGGGACGTGCAAATTAGAATATATACATATTTTTTGCATTGATTACTAGCCAACATAACGCTCAATTATCATTCTAATTTGAGCACGTTTCCAAATGTAAGTATGCCATATCTAAACCATATAACCTCACATGGATGTTGCTCTTTATAGTGAATTTGAACTTGCCACCCTAATTATACTATATCAAGGGACATGAATATGCATTATGTAAAACACATGATTGTGCCACATCATTTAGCTGCTTCTGCTTATTTTTCTAATGTTGACAAATATTATTTGTTTCGTGTTATTAAGTAGTTATGTGTGAACAAGCCTAGGCCATTAATATGCTTTTGTTTCTCTACTCGTGGTCGCGCATTTATTTTTTCTCGGGAGCGGGCACAGCAATGCACGCCTTTACCGTCTAGTGTTTTTTAAAGAAAGAAAAATTGGCCAGGGCAGTTTCAGTGAGGTTTACAAGGTATGGTTTAACATTTAGAAGATTACTCTTAAAGATCTCGAGCCCAATAAAATATCACTTGTTCGATTAAAAGGTACCAACATGGTAGAAAAGATCTTAGCCACTCTGTTTTGGTATTGCATTGCTGAGCATGATTTTAAATCTGACCAAAAGGGTAGAAAACTAGAAATACTCAGAGGCCGATTGTTATCGTCAAGAGGATCCATAGTATTATTCCAGTCTAGAATATTTTTAAATGATATTGTAATATTTATGATTATTCCAAATTAACCAAGCTTAATTAATTCCACTAAATCAAGAAAAATAAATCTTTGATAATTAATTAAATCCTACACCTAACAATGATTTGGAAATTCAAAATGTGGCCTATCTTATGCATAATATCATATTGCCAACTCTTTGAACATTTATCCTTACCGGATAATGATGCTAACCCAAGGTTCCGCCACCAACCAAAGCTTTGAACTGCATTATCTCACATTTTCTATGCACGCTCAATCCTGTTCATGCAAGTCGGATTATATTTACCAAGCTAATGAAATCTCTTTTGTGCTCTTACCTACATCGGAATAAACTACTCTAGAACAAAAAAGCAGATAAACCACCAGCACGAGCAGGAATTCGAGCAGACATCGTCCACTCCGGATTCCTCAAGAACCTTCGAGACCAAAGCCGGGGCCGGCCGCAAGGTCTCAATATAAACGAAGCCCAAAGCCTCCTCGAGTCGTCAAGTCGTCTGCATCCAAAATCCGCCCCAAATCTCGACAGGCGAGCGAGTTCCCGAATCGAAACCCTAGCGTAGCAAGCAGGTAGCGGCGGCGGCCATGGCGATCATCTCCGACATCCAGGAGGACGATGCGTCGACGCAGCAGCAGCAACAGGCGGCGGTGGCGCCGGTGACGGAGGAGCGGGCTGCAGGGAGCTCGGGGGAGAAGGACAGCAGCACGGAGCTGGCCAAGGAGGAGGAGCCCAAAGCGAAGCAACCAAATTCCGGCAACGGACTCGACCTGGACAAGTACTCCTGGACTCAGCAGCTGCCAGAGGTTAATCTCTCCGTTCCCCTTCCGGAAGGAACCAAGTCACGGTCTGTGGTCTGCGAGATCAAGAAGGATCATCTCAAGGTCGGGCTGAAGGGCCAGCCTCCGATCATCGACGGCGAGCTCTACAAATCGGTCAAGGTCGGCGACTGCTTCTGGAGCATCGAGGATGGGAAGTACCTGTCTGTATTGCTGACGAAGCAGAACCAGATGGAGTGGTGGAGATCTGTGATCAAGGGTGACCCTGAAGTCGACACCCAGCGCGTGGAGCCGGAGAGTAGCAAGCTTTCTGACTTGGATCCTGAGACTAGGCAAACCGTGGAGAAGATGATGTTTGACCAGCGGCAGAAGCAGATGGGCCTGCCCACGAGCGACGAGATGCAAAAGGATGAGATGCTCAAGAAATTCATGGCGAAGCACCCGGAGATGGACTTCTCGAAACTAGCTTGAGCCTGGTTGGACCAGACTACCAAAAGCAACCTTCACTGCAACCTGCAAGGATGTTGAATGGACAAATCGTTTCTACTTATTAGTGCTGCATTGCTTTTAGTTTCCGTTTATGCAAATTATGGTAGGGGTGGACACTGTTTTCTCGGTGCTTTGGAAATATATTACCAGTGTGGGGGGCATAAGCACTTCTGTTTACACTTCGATTAGATATTCAGTTAATTTCATATCAACTGCAATCTTTTCTATGCAAGCGTGGTTCCGTGATTATGTTTTTTTCTTTTATTAGCTGCATTATTTGGTCACATGGTACTGCTACTCTGGTTCGGATGAAAAGAAGAAAAAATGGTGCAGATTGGTACAAAATTAGGACAATAGGCCCTACAGGCAAACAAATACGATGCACAGTAGTAAAGAACAGACGAGGCAATCTGCATATGGTTCTAGTGCTGGTATACCATCTTTGAAGCATGGGCTATGCCCAATCTTAGAGAAGCTTCACGTATCGTTCCATCACAACATGTTTATGTTGGAGAAGATGGCGATGATGAAACAAGCACCAACAGTTCAAGTTTCTAGTTCTGATGAGAATTCAGCCCACGTCTTCCAGAATCATATATAGTTATTTACCTACTTTAATCCATTCCACACCCACCTATTCCTCAAGTTGTGCCTATCACCTGTCTATATGCACTACAGATTTTGAAACTTAATCATGCAAGCTAAAAATGGCTTGCTCTGGTTGTTACTGAATTTCCAGCACCGTTGTCCTGTAGATCTTGAACACCCACCTAATGTATTCCAGAAAAAAAAAGATGTTGGTCAACAATTAATGTGGCAATGTGCATGCTGCTTTGTAAATCACTACATTCCAGGTTAAGATATTACATGGGATCAAATGACAAACTTGCATTCCACATCAGAACTTTCAATGGTTGACTGGTAGCAGTAGGTGTAGACTTTGTCAATCTATTGTTTCCGAGTCCAGCTCTATACATGTTCAATCAGCTCTGCATGAAAGTTTAACCATGGGAAAATTTCTATTCTTGTCTCAGTTTGTAGCGCCTACACATGTGTATTGATTAGTTATCGTTTTCCTATACACATTATTGTACATATATTCTAAGAATAATCTTTCCAAGTATTTCCAGTTTGTGCTATTATCTGTTGGAGCAGTTCCAGTTTGTGCTTCATAGACTACATACAGAGAGGGCTATATCTTCAGCAGATGCATTTCCCACCTACGAATTTCTCAAGCGAAGTAATTCTTCCATGCTCTAGTTCTGAATAAAACCGTGTACCTAGAATGGGGATGCAAATTTGTTGGAGTGTATACTTGACCGAGCTGAGGACGCGAGGGACCTGCCATTAGCACTGTTAAAAGACATAACGAATGATTTCTCTAAAGAAAGAATAAGTGGTCAGGGCGGTTTTGGTAAAGTTTACAAGGTATGGTTTACCATTTAGAAAATCACTTTTGAAGATTTCGGGTCCAGTGTTTGATTAAAATGTACCAACATGGTAGAAGCAGAACTTGTCCACTGTTTTGGTCTTGCATTGCTGAGCACCATTTTAACACTGGCCAACAGGGTGTACTTGGAGACCGGATTGTTGCCGTCAAGAGGATCCATATGAACATATACACATTTGATGACAAGTTATTTCATCGTGAGGTTACCACTCTGATGAAGATCAATCATCGAAATGTAATCCGGCTTCTTGGTGGCTGTTCTGAAGGATACCAGAAACCGATAGAAGAGGATGGGTCTGCAAAATTGATCTAGGCCAAAGCATTAGAAAGATTGCTCTGCTTTGAGTACAACAGCAATGGAAGCGTGAATAAGCATATTACCGGTATTATCTTATTTCATTTGATGCAGATATTCTCTTTACTTTTTACCTTATTGCCCTTACCGATGCTCAATTTTCATGCAAATAGTTAGGGACAGACTTGAGTTGAATTAAAATTGTTCTATCATTGCTCCGTATGTACTTTAACATAACTCCTTTCTTATTTCATTTACAAATTCTTCGGCTGATGAATTAAGAGGACTTGAATGGGAAGCACGTTATGAAATAATCACCGGGATTTGCAAGGACCTGCATTATCTATAGTTCTATACACAGGAAGACAAATTATTCATATGGATCTTAAACCGGAAAATATATTACTAGATCATCAGGATGGAAAATATATGGTTCCAAAAACCACAGATTTGGTCTGTCAACACCAAATAAAAACTCATGCACTGTGGGTCTATGTTTCGGAACACTGTAAGCTATGCATCAGAAGAACCAATAATTGACATTTTTCTATCATTACATTCCTACATTTACTAGTGTCATAAATGTATCACACTATGGTAATTTTGTGCAGAGAATATTTGGAGAAAGCAAAACTACATCCGCCTGTGATATATATAGTTTGGGTCTCATAATAATAGATTTAGTAACAGGGTCTAAGGACATCCCTGACGAAAATAACGTAAGAATGATTTCTCTCACTTTTTTTGCTAAAGCATGCGTCTTTTTTCGAACTTTAGTATGCATACTATCCTACTGAATGGCATATCTTATATAAACGGCATATTTCTTAATGGACATAGTTTGCAGATTCTGGGATTATCACAAATAATAATCAATTGTTTCTAGTTTTGAGAGAAGACTATGTGCCACATCTACCTTTTTGTCGCATGGACAAAGGTTGCAGTTAATCTCCTCTGTTTTCACCTCCTTGCCCCTGCACTTCTTATGCTCTCTGCATATTCCGCAAGGTATAATTGAACAACTTAATCGGATAATTAGGCAGTGTTTATGGAGGGGACATGATGATGTTCCTAAGAAATCTTTAGCATCTTGGGAGTCCATCTGTAAGCCACAAATAAATGGAGGGCTTGGAATCCTTAACTTTGCAAATTGCAATCAAGAATGATGCTTTGCTTTTAAAGTACTTGCGTAAATTTTATAACAAAGCTGAGATACCGTGGGTCTCCTTACTGTGGGAATCATATTATAAAGATGATATTCCTCATGCTTCAAACCTTTGTGGGTCATTCTGGTGGCGTGACATTGCCAAATTGATGGAAAAATACAGGGGCATCACCAAATCTTCTGTTTTTGCTGGGGATACATGCTTTTTTGGAATGATGCTTGGGAACTTGGAGGCTCTTGCTTGCCTCTTAGACAGCGGTTTGCTAGGCTCTTCTCTTTTGCTGTCAATGAACAGATATAGGTTAAAGAACTGATTCTCACGGAGGATAAATCTGATTTATTTTACTTACCTTTGTCGGCTCAAGCATATGAGGAATTTACTACTGTGATGAATTGGGTTCAGGAGGTGCATCTTGATGATTCAAAGTCAGATCAGTGGAATTGTATTTGGAAGAACGGTGATTATTCAACATCTAAATACTATGCACTTGTGCATCAGCCGATGGTGGCATGCCCTCTGTTTGTGAGGCTATGGAAGACTAGCTGTACTATGCGGATAAAGGTTTTTTCCTGGTTATTACTTAAGGACCGTTTGAATACAAGAGATCTTTTGCAAAGGTGACATTGGAATGTTATGCAAAGGTGACATTGGAATGTTACGGACGATACACATTGTGAATTGTGTCCTGGCAGAATTTACGAAGATAGACAGCATCTGTTTTTCGAGTGTAACTCTAGTCAAAGGGTTTGGAACCACCTTCAGATAAGTTGGGAGCCGGCTGATGACTTGGTACAAGTGGTACAGAAGGCTAAAAAAAGTTTCGCAAAGCCTTTCTTCCTGGATGTCGTTTGTGTTGCTTGCTGGAATATTTGGAAGATAAGGAATAATAAGGTTTTCAGGAATGAGAGGCCTTTGTTTAGGGTTTGGAGGAGAAACTTTGTTCATGCGATGACCTTACTTGTTCACAGATTTTCTAAGAAATTAGCTCCTGTTGTAAAAAGTTGGGTGGAGAGTCTCCTCTAAGCTAACCTTTTTTTCGTTTCTTTAATCTTTGTAAATATCTAATATAATATAAAATTGCTGTGGGGCTTTTGCCTCACAGTTTCGGGTAAAAAAAAAATGTAGGTGCTAAGGTGCTTCGAAGGTGGAGAGACAGATGGAAAAAGCCACCGACGCAAGTACAATACCAGCAAGTAACTAGATGCATCTACATAGCAAAACGCTGCAGGGAACAAAAACCAGAAACTAGACCTTCTATATCGAAGATAATCAGCTTTCTGAGTGAATCTGAATGCACGTATGGCCAGGTAATGTTGATAGTTTAAGATACCTTGTAATCAAACTGTGTAAAGGGATACGTTTCATCATTGAGATCAGAGGCTAATGAAGTGTGGAACAGTCAATTAGTCAACTCTAAGCCTGTGCTAACTTGGTTCCAGGGTTAAACTACATAATTTAGATAATTACCGTAAATAACTTGTTCCCTGGTTAATTAGGCAACGTAGAAAAAACAAATTTAGTGGTTGTGTTTGGCAGATGGACCAAATTCAGTTCTAACCCAGTGTTGCGTTATTAAGCAAGTTCTTTGGACCTTCTCATCAGTACTGTGGCCGATGTTTTGTGAGGTTTTCGTTACTATTGGAGACATGAGTCATACTCCTCTCTTAGGCCCCAAACACGTTGTTGCCCCTTGTTCTCTAGATGGTTTGCAAGAGTAGGAACGAAATGGGGTTGCATGTAGAAGTTCATTCTAAATGCATGTACAACCTTTTGCCCTTCGTACAAATGCTTGTGGCTTGTGACTTGTGGGGCTGTAATTTGGTGCTTGCTGTTTTACTACAAGAATGTTAGCATGAGTTTGTATTTCCAATAGTTGCATGTGTCCTGTACCGTTTCTTCTCGTCTCGTCTGATTGCGGCCGTCTAACATGTCTACATTGTTTGCAGAAACTACTTGTGATGAAGCAAGCTTTCAAGTTCTTGATCAAAAACATCTTTTGATAAAATGACGATATGTTATGTTCATGAAATAATGCGTGAGATGTTAACCGATGAGAAGATCTTGTTCCTATGACGATCTTTGTTCCTATGATGATATGTTCTGGTCACATAATGATGCGTGAGATATTAACCGATCAGATGATCTTGTTCTCGTGAGAAGATAAAACTGCATTTATATTACTGTTGAAACTGTGTTCTCAAGTAATGTGAAAAAGATCAGGTTTTTATTGATAATATACTTCGAGTTTAAAGTAGTACTGAAACTGTGTGCTCAAATGTTCAGAAAACACCTTGTGGCTAACATCCTGTGCCAAACACGTGTTTTTGTGTGGAGGATTTATGGGGAAGGGGATTGGGGTGGAGGAAGGAATCGGGTGTAGGGAGTGCTTCCACAAACCACTGCCACCAAACGAGGCCTGAGGGGTAAGGGAGCTCCTGTACATCGCCTTACGGCGATGGTTCCTGTCCGCGTCGCCTGAAGCATCGCTTAAATTGGCGGCCTTTCGCACGTTTCGTAGGTTCGGCTGTTTCCTACATATACTGGACGCTGCCATGCGGATCGATCGATATGTTGAGCTCGCTCGCTCCCCTGCAAAAAAAAAAAAAACGCTAGCTCACTCGCTCCCACGATCACTAAAGTATGATAATCCTTTTCGATCACTAAAGTTAGATTCCGAAAGGTTTATGAACGAAAATTATTTTTTGAACGATTTTAAAAGTGACAAAAATTATTTTGGCGATTTTAAAAATTGAACAGAAAAAGGTCGGTGAACAATAATTATTTTTGAACAGATTTAAAAAGTGAACAGAAATTTTTTATGAATGAAAGTTATTTTTGAAATTTTTGAAAGTGAACGAAAATTATTATTGAATGATTTTAAAAAGTGAACAAAAAAAGGTCGGTGAACAAAAATTATTTTTGAACAGATTTAAAAAGTGAACAAATTTTTTATAAATGAAAGTTATTTTTTGAACGATTTTAAAAATGAACGAAGATTATTTTGAACGATTTTAAAAATTGAACAGAAAAAGGTCGTGAACAATAATTATTTTTGAACAGATTTAAAAAGTGAACAGAAAATTTTTATGAACAAAGTTATTTTTGAACAATTTTAAAAGTGAACGAAAATTATTTTTGAACGATTTTCAAAAGTGAACAATAAAAGGTCGGTGAACAAAAATTATTTTTGAACTATTTTAAAAAAGGAACAAAAAAGGTTTATGAACGGAAACTATCTTTGGACGATTTTAAAAGTGTACGAAAATTAGTTTTGAATGATTTTTAAAAAGTGAACAGAAAAATGTCGTGGAACAAAAAATATTTTGAACAGATTTAAAAAGTGAGCAAACAAAGTTATGAACGAAAGTTATTTTGAGCGATTTTAAAAGTGAATGAAAACTATTTTAAATGATTTTTAACGTGAATAGAAAAGGCCAATAAACGGAAACTATTTTTGAACGATTTTAAGAAAATGAACATAAATGGGTGTGAACGGAAACTATTTTTGAATGATTTTAAAAGTGAATAGAAAAAGCGGTGGAACAGAAACTATTTTTGAACTATTTTAAAATTGAACAGAAAATGGGGGTGACCGAAAACTATTTTTGCACGAATTTTAAAAATAGAAAATGAGGATGAAAACAAAAGGAAAAAAGAAAGTAAACAAAAAAAGAAAATAAAAAGTGAAAAAGAGAAAAGAAAAGAAATAGGAAAAGAAAAAGAAAAATTAAAAGAACGAAAAGAAAAATAAAAAAGAAAGGAAAACAAAAACAGAAGAAGAAGAAAACGTAAAAAGGAAAAAGAAAAGAAAAAGAAAAAAAAAAAAGAAAAACGAAACAGAAAATAAAAAGTGAAAAACGAGAAAAGAAATAGGAAAAGGAAAAACTAAAAGAATGAAAAGAAAACAAAAACTGACAAGAAAACGTGAAAGGAAAAGAAAAAGAAAACAGAAAAGGAAAAATAAAACGAAAACAGGAAAAAGAAAACAAAAAAAGGAAAAAATTGTATGATGGGCCGGCCCATCCGCGCCGACACTCTCCTCCCTTCTGTCGACGCGGGCGCGATCCGTCGCCTGAGGGCGATATATTGGATTCGCCGAGGGGTAATGGACGCCGGACGATTATGGACGATGGGCTGCTCCTCTACAACGTATGTTGCGTTGTATAGTGCAGCAACGTCTGAAACATTCACATGGGTGGTTGGCCCAGGTAAGCGGTTTTTTTTCTTTTTTTTCCATGTTTTCTTTTGTACATAAATAACGAAAATTAAATTTAAGTTTTATGTTTATTTATAAAGTTAAAATCGTTCAACGGGAAAACAGTTTATGAAGTTTTAAAAATATTCTTGTGGGGAAAATATATTTGTATAGCTTACGAGTTTTAAGAACATCCGTATTATATAAAAAATGTTCACACAATAAATATTCTCATCTATTCGGAAATGCATTGTTGTTATATGATGTCTTGCATATGGAATTGCTGCTGGTATTGTGGTCATTGGTCAACTACCTTCATGTGGCTGAGTCCACATGCATTGATATCATGCACAAGTTTTGTGCAACGGCAGTGAAGTTGTTTTGAACGACCTATCTAAGATCACCAAATGCAACAGACATGGCTCGGTTCACAAGGAAATGCGAGAGGATTTTTTGTGATGCATTGCATTATTGATTGCATGCCTCGGAGATGAAAGAATTGCCAATTCTCTTGCAAGAGATTTATGAAGGAGGTCATGTTGAGCGTGCAGTGTCGTACTTAAAGTTGTGACAGATTATTACATGTGTATTTGGACTCTTTATTCGGCATGGTTGATTCTCACAATGACATCAACATGCTGCAACGCTCTTCAAAATTTGCAAAACATGTTAAAGGCCAAATTTTGGGGTGTAACTATGAGATCAGTGGCCACCAATATAAGAAGGGGTATTACCTAACAGATGACATCAATCCTTGTTGGTCGTCATTTGTGAAGACAGTCTGCAATCTTGTTGGTCAAAAAAATCTAACTTTGTCTCAAACAAGAGAGTGTTAAGAAAGATATGGAGCGGGCATTTGTCGTGCTCCAAGCCCGTTTTGCTACTGTCTAGAATACTTATCTATCATGGTCCATATGTGGTAGGTCATGAACGCATGTGTTATCACTCACAACATTATCGTAGAGAGTGAGCGCGATATTACTATGGTGTTTGATTAGCAGTTTGCGTATCAGAACCATCTGCCGAATCACATCAAGCGTCCTGGCCGAGTTTTCTGAATTTGTTGCTTCATGATGAAGGAACTCACCACGAACCGCAAGATGATCTAGTCGAACATTGGTAGACACTCAAAAGAACAAGTAGTTCGAGTGCCATGATGTTTACTTGAACTTGTTAAATTTTAATTTTAATTTGAATTATTATAATAAATATAACAATTCTATGTTTAATATTATATTTATTAGTCTTGAGCTAAGCAGACTAATTGGATATCATTTAAATAGAAATATTAGCATATCGATTAATCGCTACTAATATAAAAGGAGCGAGAGTGTCAGATCCGGGTCATCCTGACCGTCGGCAGGCCTAAATCCAACGTCCCACACGCTCTCAATGTTGTATGATGTGCACACCAGAAAAAAATCCCGTGAAAATCGCCACTAAATTAACACGATCCCATCCGGTAACCTCCGCTCGCCCATCGCTTTTGCCAGTCCCGTCCTCTCCCAAATCCCAATCATCGCCCCGCCGCAGCCATCCGCCGCCTGACATGGGGTGGCCACGGCAAGTCATCAGGTGCCACCGCGTCCTTTGCCGGCTGATACTTGGTGCTTGTTGCTAATGTAGAGGGTGTTGTTGGCTGCTTGAGCTTGATAGACCGCTGTTTGATGCACTCGACGAAGACGCCAGGTGGAACTGGAGCTTTGGTCGAACCGAGGTTGGCTAGCATGTCTGCTTCTTCGTTACTTTCGCGGCCCATGTGCCGCAGCTCGCAGCCGTCAAAGCTGCCCTCCATGATGTTGTAGAGGTCCCGATACGCGATCATTTTTTCTGCTGTAGCCTCGCACTCTCTCATTCTTTGCTGCACGACAAGGTTTGAGTCCCCGTAGATCATGAGGCGAGTAGCGCCACAGTTCTTGGCCATCCTCATGCCGTGTAGGAGGGCCTCGTACTCTGCTTCATTGTTTGAGGGTTTTGGGAAGTCCATCTGCAATACGTAGCGAAGCTTGTCGCCCTTTGGTGAAGTCAGGATGATGCCCGCGCCTGCACCCTCGAATTTCTTGGATCCGTCGAAGTACATAGTCCATGCATTGGACAGGTCGGGTATATCAGGCAGCTGAACTTCTATCCACTCGGTTGTGAAGTCTGGGAGTACCTGACGCGCCTTGATCGCATTGGGGTGCGCATACTTCAGTTCCCACGGGCCTAGCTCGATGACCCACTTGGCAACTCGTCCCGTCGCATCAGGGTTGGTGAGGATGTCGGAAAGAGCCGAGGCACTGACCACCGTGATCGGGTGCTCGGCGAAGTAGTGGACCACCTTACGCGAACTCATGAAGACACCGTAGGCGAGCTTCTGATAGTGCGGGTACCGCTGCTTGGATATTGATAGCACCTCGCTGAGGTAGTATGCGGGCAGTTGCACACGATGGGCGTGGCCTTCTTCTTGGTGCTCGACGACGAGGACGGTGCTAACCACCCTGTTGGTGGCTGCGATGTAAAGGTATAGAGGTTCTTTCTCATGTGGTGCAACGAGTACCGGTGGAGTCGCCAGGACTCGCTTGAGGTCTGCAAAGGCTGCTTGAGCTTCTGGCGTCCACTCGAATTTGTCGGACTTTTTCATCAGTTGGTAGAAAGGGAGTGCCTTTTCACCCAACTTACTAATGAACCGGCTAAGCGCTGCGACTAGGCCGGCTAGGCGCTGGACCTCCTGAAGCTTGGTCGGGGCTAGCATTGTCAAGATTGCCTCTATCTTTTCAGGATTTGCCTCGATGCCTCGTGCTGATACGAGGTACCCGAGTAGTTGCCCAGCTGGTACGCCAAAGACGCACTTCGTTGGGTTGAGCTTGATATTGTAGAGGTTGAGTGCGGCGAAGGTTTCGCGCTGGTCATCGAGGAGCGTGTCCTCTTGCTTGGTTTTGATGACTATGTCATCAACATAAACTTGGACGTTGCGTCCTATCTGGTCCTTGAGGCAGGACTGCATCATGCGCTGGTATGTGGCACCAGCGTTCTTGAGATCGAAGGGCATGGTTTTGTAGAAGTAGACACCATGGGGTGTGATGAAGGCTGTTTTCTCCTCGTCCTCCTCTCTCATCCTTATCTGGTTCTAACCTGAGTAGGCATCCAGAAGGAGAGTCGCGCGCAACCTGCTGTGGAGTCGACGATCTGGTCGATTCGTGGTAGTGGAAAGTGATCCTTCGGGCAACACTTGTTGAGGGAGGTGAAGTCGACCACAGGCGAGAGAATTTTTGTATGCTTCTTTTCGACCAGTACTGGGTTAGCGACCCAGTCTGACTTCTTGATTTCTCGGATGAACTTGGCGTGAAGTAATCTGTCAACTTCTTCCTTATGGCGATGCGCTTCGGCTCGGAGAAGCGGCGCATGGATTGCTTGACTGGTTTGGCATCTGGATAGATCTGGAGAGCATGCTCAGCGAGTTCCCTGGGTACACCTGGCATGTCAGCTGGACACCAGGCAAAGATTTCCCAGTTCTCACGCAGGAACTCGACGAGTGTGCTTTCCTGTGCGATAGGCAGGCTCGATGACCAAGCACTGTCTTGGAAGCGTCAGTCGGGTGAACTTGATGTTCCCTTGTATCATTGGTTGTGCTAAAGGAGGCATCGGGTGCCGGCTTCTTGCTTGCAGGGAAGAGAGTTTTGTTGTTGTCGAGTGAAAGTTCTTCGAGCTGCTGCTGCATGCCGAAGGACTCAGAGCTCTTGCTGAAGTCGCGGTCGCAGTTGTCCGAGCGCTGGAAATCGCCATGCATGGTTATGGTTCCCTTTGGTCCTAGCATCTTGAGCATGAGGTAGGCGTAGTGCGGGATTGCCATGAAACGGGCGAACGTCGAGCGCCCAAGTATAGCGTGGTACTGTGATTTCCAGTCCACCACCTCGAAGTCAATCATCTCACTCCTGAAGTGATCGGGTGTGCGGAAGATAACCTTGAGTCTGATTGTTCCCTCAGGATAGACTGCCTTCCCAGGCACGATGCCGTGAAAAGTGCTGTCTGACTTGGCTAAGTTCTCCAGAGACCTGCCCATCTTCCGGAGGGTGTCGGCGAAGATGATGTTGATGCTGCTGCCGCCGTCCATGAAGACTTTGGTCATGTGGAAATCTCCTATCTGCGCTTCGAGTACCAGCATGGCGTGGCCTGGCGCGGTACCCGTGGACGGTGGTCCTCTCAAGAGAATGTAATGCTGGTCTCCGATCCCTTGAGGTACTCTGGAACGGCCGGTGGAATTGCGACGGCCTGATAGACTTGACGTGTGATCAATTTCTGGCACCGGTTTGATGGGGTCTGATGCATGTAAAATGCATACATGAACATTGCATTATATTACTTATATTTCAATCATTTTGCATCATATAAGGGTTATATCATTGTTTTATATTGATTTTGGGAATATTTCACAGTTTCCCTATTTTTCTGGAATTAACCCTGCACTGGCAGAAACCCTATTTTTCTATGTTTTTTATGTTTCAGGGACCCAAACGACGTCCAAATGACCTGATATTTCATGGGCGTCAGTTTTTGGAAGGAACGAAGAGTAGGAGCGAAGGAAGCGAACAAACGGAGACCCGAGGGCCGAAAGTGGGGCCCACGCGGCCAGATTCCTTGGCCGCGTGGGGCCCCCTTAACTTGGCCTCGAGCCTCCGATGTCGTCGATCTTCTTCCCCGAGCCTCCGTCCGTCTTGACCTAAAAAACGACTATAAAAAAGTCCCCCGACGGCTTTCGGAGGGAGCGCCGCCGAAACAAAGAAACCACGAAACAGAGACCTGGAGTTGCAGATTGGAGGGGGGGGAAAACTCCGGCGGGGCGGCTCCGGCGTGGTCTCCTTCTTCTCCAATGACTTCTCCACCGTCTCCATGATGAAGAGGGAGAAGTCCAGCCCTGGACTATGGTGTTTGTGGATGTAACTTATGTATCTCTCCTCTCTTTGAGCTTCACTAATTAGCACCGTATGAGCTGCTGAACATGATTACAGTCATCTATGTAATACCTTTCTGGTGGATCTTTTTATGGGTTAATATATGTTTGAGATTGCAATAGTTTTTGTTTCAGTTATGAAAGTAGATGCATATTATGTACCCCGTTCTTGTTTACTTGTTCTGATCAAACTTGTGTATGAGAGCGTGTGAGGGGGAACGTGTGCATTAGATGGAGTAACGGGGGGTGGCTAGTGCGGTGAAAGTGATAGAAGTTCCGCGATCCACTTGGGTACTTTACCTTACTTTGTTGCCTTGATGACGTGAAACACACGTTCGTTGGGAGACCCCAAGAGGAAGGTATGATGTAGTCAGCAGCAAGTTTTCCCTCAGAAAGAAACCAAGGTTATCGAACCAGTAGGAGCAGCAACTCTTCAGAAGGTTGTCAACGGCGCCAGAAAAATAGCTGTCACAGGGAGTCTGGACTGTTGACGTGGAATATGCACACAACACAATCAAACTATTTTGCCCCAACGAAACAGTGAGGTTGTCAATCTCACTGGATTGCTGAAAACAAAGGATTAAACGTATGGTGTGGAAAATGAGTATTAAATTGCAGAGAATGAAAAAGGAACAGTTTGCAGTTTGTGGTTGTTTAATCAGTGTAAAAGAATGGACCGGGTCCACAGTTCACTAGTGGTGTCTCTCCATAAAAGATAACTAACATGTTGGGTGAACAAATTACAGCTGGGCAATTGACGAATAGTGAGTGCATGACAATGTATATACATGACATGTTGACTACTATGATATTTAATTGGGCATTACGACATAATACATAGACCGTTATCCAACAGCATCTATGACTAATAATCCACCGCCGGGTTGTCATCCGAGTCCCCCGTTGGTATTAAGTTGCAAGCAACGGATAATTGCATTAAGTAAAGTGCGTAATGTAAACAAACATATATGCCCGTGGACATAGCATCGTTAGGTTATCCCTAGTGGCAACAGCACATCCACAAGCTTAGAACTTTCTGTCACTGTCCCAGGTTAAACGGAGACATGAACCCACTATCTAGCATAAATACTCTCTCTTGGAGTTACAAGCATCTACTTGGCCAAAGCATCTACGAGTAATGGAAAGCATGCAAGATCTTAAATAACATATGAGATAGATTGATAATCAACTTGACATAATATTCAATATTCATCGGATCCCAGCAAACACAACATGTAGCATTACAATAATATGATCTTGATCATGTAGGGCAGCTCACAAGATCTAAACATGATGGCACA